>LR750333.1:0-99132 GCA_902729485.2 Mus minutoides
AGGTCATCACATTACGCTCATGTAGTCAGCTGCAGACCCAAAAAGCAACGTGCCACCAAACCTCAGCCTCCCCTGGAATTGGCTAGAGGCTACTTGGTTAATTATTTTTCTCATTACTGTAATAATTACCTGAAAGAAGCAACTAAAGAGGTGTGTGTGTGTGTGTGTGTGTGTGTGTGTGTGTGTGTGTGTGTGTGTGATGGTTTATGGGAATACATTCCATCATGGAGGACAAGCTAGGGTGGTAGGTGGTTACATGGCCGAAGGAGAGTGGCTGCTTGCGCACATCTCTGTTGACCAGAAAGCAGTCTGAAGATGAGAAGCAGGCTCCAGTACAAACACCAAAACCTATTTCTTCTCTAGCACTCAGCTTCTTCCATCTATTCTTCACCCTCCTAAGGTTCTATAACCTCTGGAGACAGCACCATCAGCTGGGGACTGGGTGAGTGACATTTCTCATCCAAATCTTAACAATGAGCAGCTCTTTGCAGAGCTACTGAATCAGACTTTGGGAGAAGTTCCGAGACTTGAAATCTTATCAGGTCCATCATGCTTGGAAAGACAAAACAAATATAATTGCCTTGTAGGGCAGCTTCAGGTTTGCAGCTGAAGTGTGACTCTATTGTAGACTATTTAGGAGAAAGCAAACATTAAGCCCAGAAGTCCCCCCAAGAGAGTCCCCTGCTTGGGATTCCAGCTGTTGTTTCTTCCTCTCCTAGCTACAAGTAATCGTGAGAGACTTAAGGCTGTGTAAGCAGTAGAAGGCTAGTGGAGAGTGGGACTCCACCATGCAACCCCACAAGGTCATCATCTATGATAGAGTGGGACTTTGGGGTGATGTAGCTGTTTAGGGGTTACCCACATTCCTGTGAGAAGCACTCCACCCATGCTTTGTGAGAAAACCCAACAAACTGACTGTTCTCACAAGTCGGACTTTGGTGAAACAGTATGTCTGTCTGTCTCTGTTGCCCACCTAGAGTGGACAGATGTTCCTTCCAGAGTCCCCAGGAAAGGATAGTACAACAGATGCAGTGATGGGAACATGTCCATGCAGAGGTCACATCTAATTAGCTCTCATGTGCAAATCATCCACCTGAGGACGGAGAATCTAGTCGTGCACAGGAAGTAGGGGATTGCTCGTGCCCTTATCAGCTTGAGGTGGACGCTGGCACTTTTCCTGAGGCAGATACAAGGCAGGAAACACAAAGCCTTCCAGCACTCCTCTGCCTCCTCCTCTCCCTCCTCCCCTTTCTTCCCTTCTTCCTCCCCCACACCTCCTCCCCGTCTTCATTTATGTCTTAATTCTAGCGTGGAAAGACATTTGAATGAACATATACAACTCAGCTTACAGAAGTCTCCTACTCCACAATGCAAATCATAACAGTGGTCTCACTCAAGGACCGTCCACCAGAATGATGACATTCATCTTACTGATCACTCATTTGTTTTCACACCAGGGACTTGCCATGTGACCTCAGGTGAGCAATTATAGCCCTCTAGAGCTTCCCTCCATCTCAGTACCACCTGGGAAGGACCTGAGTTACATGATAATCTCAAATTTGGGTAAGTAACAATCCTGCACAAAAATACAGGCCATGGTGCTATAAGATACACTGAAGTGTATAATTCCTGCAGCGAGGGGGTCTCCTCTAAGTCACTCACAGGTAGAAAACATGTTGCCTATCTCCAAAGGTATTTCTCCTCAATCAGTAAAATAACCTGGGGGGGGGGCTGTTTCTGATTTGAAACCTTATTTCATTAACTATAGACAGGAGTGGCTAATAACAGTCCTCCATCTCTGTGTCTCTCAATATAAATCAATGGATCATTTGTACAGTAGACAATAGAGAACTGGATATATGGATAGATAGATAGATAGATAGATAGATAGATAGATAGATAGATAGATCAATCGATCGTTGGAACAAATCAGGGAAGAGCAATCTAATTAGTACTCTTTCCTTGGGAAATCACCGCCAAGACAACCTATATTGCCACCAAAGCCACTCTTCCAGGTATCGATAAATATGAACATGTGAAAAATTACCACCATATTGATTTAGTCACCGTTTCTAAATCACATCCAACACCAGCCCTTTTACACACCAATTTCAGTATATACACATCAATCACATGATTTCTCTGCAAAGAACATATGGACCTAAGTATGGGAATCCTCTTCAAATCCTCCTGTCTCTAAAGAATCTTTGTCTGTCACCCACACAAATGTCAAAGTGTTCTGGAATGTCCCTCAGCCGATGACGCCAGAAGAGGATTGTTGAAGAAGGCTCCACTTGGGGCGGTTCACAGGATAGACAGAAGCTTCAGAAAACATGCGATTGATCTTAAACCTATTCCCCCATCATTAAAGGTGAGTGGGAAGAGAGCTGAGGAGTGTGGCATAGAGTGCCTACCTATTGCAATTATCACAGCATTCAATCATGTGATCAAAGCACAGAACACATGTGGCATTGTGATAAACCAACACTCCAGCACGTTGGCTGTGCTCAATGAACTTGAGAAGGAAAATCAGGAGTAAATAAATATACCATAAGCAATAAATGTTAATCAAAGGTAGTGATTCATAGCAATAAAATAGGCCATTTCAAAAATAGCGTTGGGGCAGCTAAGCTGCCCAAGCACGTTGTGTCACCCCCTCTCTTTGTGTCACTCCCCTCTCTTTGTGTCACCCCCTCTCTTTGTGTCACCCCCTCTCTATGTTTACATCAGTGTGGCTTGCAGAGGCTGGAAGGAAATGAAGCCACTGGAGCAATGGTTCTCTACCTTCCCAGTGCAGCAATCTTTCAATACAGTAACAGTTTCTAAGTTACAGTTGACCCCCCCCCCAACCATAGAAGTATTTTGTTGCTACTTTATAACTGTAATTTTGTTACTGTTATGAATCATAATATAAATATCTGTGTTTTCTGATGGTCTTAGGTGACCCCTGTGAAAAGGTCATTGGACCACCCACAGGGTGAGAACCACTCACTGCCTTCAGTGCTGGAGGAAGCACAGGAGGACGGGCGTCATCTCCAGGGCCAGTGAGAGCCCTCAGCAGCTCCAGAACGCAAGCTTTATCCCTGAAAACCACACACTGAAAATGGAGAAACCAGCCTCTGCAAGTTGTCCTCTGACTTGGGATGGCGCACCACCCTCAACAAAATGAATAAATAAATATAATCTTAAAAAGAGAAACTAGAATTGCTAAGTTAGAGTTTTCCATATATAATATCAAACCCAGAAGCCAAGAAAAATAATGGAGCAATCTGACTGTGTCAAAGCACGTCTTCATGGGTATTCTCTTCCTGGATAGTTGAAGAAAGCCCAAAACAAACATACATTGAATCATATGCTGAGAACTTTCAATGTAAAGGGCTAAAAGATCAGGTCCTTAAAATTTAATATTGTAAAAACCTAAACAAAAGGGTCAGATGACAGCAGAAATATGCAGATATTTAGACTTTTTATTTATTTAATTTTTTACGGTGCTCTGGGCTGAGGAGACGAGTCAGTGGTACGTCCCTGATACACAGACACAAGAACTCTGGTTTGAATCTCCAGAAGGAACAAAAAAGCCACACACGGTACCTCTGTAATCCAACCACTTGGGGGGCAGAGATAGGCATATTGTGGGGTGCACTGAGCAGCCAATCCAGCTAACTGTGAGCTCCAAGTCCAACAGGAAACCATACCCCCAAGAATGAAGATGGAAGGGTGATTGAGAAAGATGCCTGATGACAACCTATTACGTCCACAAACACTTGATGAGCCCTGTGTGTCCCACTACCCGTGGGAGTGGAGAAGCCAACAGAGTGCAAACACATTCACTCTTTGGGAAGTTCAATTCCCTGAATTCCTCACACAGTTGAGAATTTGAAGTTCTTAAACTCATGATTAAAGAAATGAAAAGAATATCTCATGGTCAGAGTCTGAAGGCAGAAACTTGTTATCACCAAGATCTGTATAAAGCCACTGAAGGCAACAGTAGAAAATTTGCTTTAGTAATACTCTGACAACCAGCCAATCAGCAACAACCCTGCACTTCGGACAACCAGCCAATCAGCAATAGCCTTGTCTGTCCTTTTGAAAATCAGCCAATCAGCAACAAGCCAAAACTTCTCAAACCAACTTGTAAGAATCAGATCAACTGTTATTACTAAACTCCATCTTCAGCCAATCCCTAGATGTTTTTTTCTCTCAATGTTCTAATTACTGAACTCAGTGTTCCCAAAACTACATAAAATCAGTCTTTGCTTTGTTCCTATACAGCCCAAACATTACAATAATCTCATTAGGAGAAATGACATCAGAGAACAGAGGAATTGGAGAAATCCAGATAGTGAAACTACAAACAGTTTGTGCTTGTACCACTGAAAGGCTTCGAGCTCAGCCCAGAAACTCTGCAGAGGCTGGAGGCTAACACAGCCCTCCTGGCCGCATGGAGGCCATCTTTTCCTTCCAATCGCAACAACGAAGTTCTATGAGAATTTCCAAGCACACAGCACATGCACATTTTAAAGTAAACCTGTTGAAAAAGAAGTCAAGCACTTCATTTGACTCCTCTGTGACTTGACACCTGCCAAATCCAGAGAAGGGTCCCCCTTACAGCTCAGTGCCCAAGAGAAATGTCACACTCACCGAGTCACTCCAACAGGCCAAAGGAAGTCTTCATTTTCTCAGCCGAGGAGTGAGATTGTGGGATTCTAAGACCAAGTTGTGCTTTGTTTCAACAAGTCTGTAAAGGAAAGAATAAAAAACATGAAAACATGCTACGTAGAGGCTGGGCTGAGCTCTGGCTGAGTACTAAAGTGCCATTTCAATAATCCAAAGTCTTAAACAGAGAACCGTACAGTCAGTCCCTTGATACTGACATGATATTCAGAATGTGTTTTATTGACTAGTGGAGTTGGCTTCAGAGTCTCCGGTACACATCAAGGCCAAGGGAACTTACAAGACATGGTTTTAAAGTCTTATATCACTTGATATAGCTTTAATCTAGCCCTTCTTCAGCTTTTCCTTCCTAACATGACTACGGAAGACGATGTCAGCTCAGATACACATAACTCCACTGCTCATTTAATGTAGGCTTTACTCAAAAGCCTGACTAACATCATTGGAAAGGTCCAGCAGCTGAACCAAAAACTTCCTGCAGCACACAGAGTTGCTATATTTAGGACTGAATTTTCAAATATATTTGTGTTTCTTTTCCTGTTTAAAAAATTTTTTTCAAATAATCCCATTCATTGTCCGCCAAGGTTTCAGAATCTGACCAGTCTTCCATAATTCAAGTGTAATTCACCGCTGCCTCAAAAGGCTATCATCAGATGGAGATTATCTTTGAAAATGAACGATAGATGTGACACAGCTCTGTTTCTGGAAATCTGTAAGAGCTTGAGAACCAAGATGCTAGTTGTAACACCCTGTTCTAAAGGCAGAGGACTACAACCTATGTAATTATCCACGAGAGAAGAATGGTAGAGTAAGCTTGGGATACGGTGCCACTCCCACAGGATATTAATCAGCCATTAAAGTTATCCGACAGCACTACAGTTGATGAAAACTTTTGTCATGATTTTTTTTGTTGGCGTCATAGTTTTGAGTTAGGAGAAACCAGATACAGAAGAATGTACAAGGTGATTCCAAAACAATGAAAATTAAATGTAAAGCTAAGCTCTCGTGTCAGTTGTCCCCACACAGGCATTTGGAACACCTGGCAATGATGAGTTTGGCCTGTCAAAGCTCGCAGAATGGCGGGACAGTTACCTGGACAGGCAAAGTGCTTGCCACCTAAGCAAGGACAAAAGTTTGAATCCTTAACCTCTGTGTAAGTGCCATGCAGGCATGACAACCTTCCTGTGGTTCCAGCTCTGGCAAGTCAGGGACAGAGGACCCTGGGGACAAGGGCTAGTGAGGCCAGCAGTGTTAGACAGCTCTGGGATGAAGGGAGAGACCTGCCTCAGGGGAACAAGATAGAGAGCAAAGAAGGAAGTCACCTGGTGTCAGCATCAGGCCTCCACATGTACACACACACACATGCACATGTGCACACATGCCCCTGCACACATACAAACAAATACACACGTGCCTACAGACAAAACAAAAACCTTGATGGAGAATGGTATGAGCATCTAGTGGCTGAAGATCAAGGGTACTCCTACAATGTGCGGGACAATGCGCCAAGCAAAAAAGAAAAAAGAAAAAGGCAGGTCCAGTGTGACCACATTGCTGAGGCTGAGACACTGTTGTCTGTGTAGCAATTGTGATAGTTTGAATGAAAATGGCTGCCACAGACTCATAAGGAATGGCATTATTGGAAGTGTGGCCTTGTTGAGAGAAGTGTGTCACTTGGGATGGACTTGGAGGTTTGAGATGCTCAAGCCTGGCTCAGCACACACCTCTCTCAATCCCATCCTCCACCTCCCTTTCTGTCCCCATTGCGTGCTGACCCAACTTTACAGCTCTTGGCTCTTTCTCCAATACCATGACTGCCTGCATGCTACCTGCTGTGATAATAATAGACTAAACCTCTGAAACTGTAAAGCCAACACCAATCAAATGTTTTTCTTTATAAGAGTAACCATAGCCCTGGTGTCTCTTCACAGCAATAGAAACCTCAAGACAGAGATCATAGAACGCCATGACTAAACTTGAAAAGGAAAACAAAAATAAATATGGCAACTTACACACCACATTGTCCACATAGCTTTAATCCCTGGAGAATGGGAGCAGAGATGGGGGCTGAGATCCTGACAGAGTGAATGAAAACGGTACCCACCCACCAGCTTCCCACTATCCTTTGGCATCTTTAACCTCTGTTCTTAGACATGGCTTAGTAAAGGAACTCTACTAAAAAACTGCACTTTGTGCAGACGCAAGAATATAAATTGGGGTTGGGAGAAAAAGCCAACTTAAAGGTCACATGGGTTAGGGAAATGATAACTTAGCCAGTTTGGCCTTTGGCAAATCTGCACAACAGTGCTTGGATTCCCATGTATAATCTAAATTAACACGAGTTAACCTCAATCTCTTGCAACCTTCATATCAGGAGTTTGGTATTTTTATTGCACTAGAGGGAGTTCAGTTTTAAACAGAACAGCGTGCCAGTATGAATGTAGCCAGTGACTCACTGGCTGTGTGAATCTGAGCAGACTGGCTTTGCTAGTCATTTCCTGGAGTATGGCTTATATCCTGCTGTGCAGAGAGTGAATAACCCGCACATCAGCCTTCCTTATACGTGGATATACATCCCAGTACATGTACTGAAACTGACAGTTTCTCTCCTACACATACATGCTAATGATAAAGCTTGACCTTTGAGTTAAGCGCAGGAAGAGACAGTCACAAACAATAAATCCAAGCAGTTAGAACACACTGTGATAAAGTCCACATCCCTATGTTTGAAGTAATGAAGACATTACTTAAAATAACTAAAGGAGTTTTTGAAGACTTTTTGCAAGCATGAAGAACTGCAATGCATCCCGTGAGCTACACATGCATGTGTGTTGTGTGTATGTGGTCATATCAGCATGAGCTCACTTATGCACATACATGTGAAAGCAGAGGACAATTTAAGATGTCACCTACTTGGCTTTTCGAGACAAGGTCTCTCCCTGCCTGGAGCTCACTAAGGAGACTATCATGGCTGGCCTGAGAGCCAGAGGGGACCACTGTCTCTACCTTCTCACTGCTTTTGGTGTGAGCTCTGGGGACCACACCAGCATTTTATCATCTGAGCCCTCTCCCCAGATCCCTAAGTTCTTTCTTCCTAGTAGCCTCTGGGTGTCCCGTGTAGCCAGGGTTGTTGTTGCCAAGGAAGGATAGAGAGGGCACGTTGGTTGAAGTAAGCCATAAAGCAGTGGCAGTCACATGGCAGGTGAGGAGAAGCCACCAAGTGACCAGTCACTATCATCACTGAATGTCACATGTCACTTGCATGGACACTACATATAGATGAAAGCCCAGGAAGGCAGAGACTGCTATGGGAGGCAAATACATTCTCATATTCACCTGGAAAATAAAGGCACAACTGTGATTTCTGACTCTTCCCAGACTTCTGTGGAGCTTCACGTGCATGCGCTAACACTTGGGTTCCCAGCCTTAGCGTCTGCTGAGCCTCACACGCAGCCTCTAAGGCTTGGGCATAGCCAAGCTGCACTTTGTGCTCACCTCTGTGGCACACGCTGGCGCTTTCTCTCTGACCACCGCCATCCCTCCCTCCATACACCGTCACAGTCTTATTTTACTCTAGAATGTTTCCTCACTAGCCTGAACACTCCACAGTTCTCAGTATGAGTCTCAGTTGGACATACATGGGGTCTTCATAGACACACCTCTGTCACCTGGATTTAGTCTGTCTGAGTGTTCAGTGTCATATGAGGTGAACAGAAGCTGGTCTCCCTATCCATACCTGTGAGTCACGCATGATCCAAGTGCCTCTTTTTAAAACTCGCCCTGGTGTTGGTGTCTTCTGACTTGGAGCTGTCCATATGATTCACACCCTGTTCTGATGTCCAGGGTCCGCCTTACTGCTCTTCTCCATGTGACAGGACACAGGCACGAGAACATAGGGGAGACTGGGAATGGCATCATAGGAGCCAAAGTTCCAGCTTTCTTGCAGCCACCCATTGGTGAGTCTGTCCTCAGTACAGTGTCAAGGATACACAGAGGACAGAGGTGCCTTGTTGGCATTGGAGCAGGTGGTTGTGACAGATGTGACTGGTGTCTGTTTATTGCCCCCAAATCCATCATAAGGATGCCTCACATAATAAACTGAACTCTAGGGTACACATGTGCCTGTTACACAGGCCTGAGACTAACTTATAAATGTGGCAATTAAGACATAGACACACAGACACACAGACACACACTCACACACACACAGAGACACACACACACAGACACACACACACACACACACACACACACACACACACTTGCAAAATCTGTTGTACAGAGGTCATCAGTGCTCAGAGCTGAAGTCAAGCAGCACACTGGAAGCATCTTCTTTCCCACTGCAGCCATTTTCAAGGAGTCCATGTTGCCCTGTGTGCTGACTTCTGTCCCGATGTTCAACTAGGGTGCCTCTCTAAAGCTCCACCTGTGGTGTGGTCTTTCCCAACGTCCATGAAGCGTTCTAATTGATCTCCTTCATCCCTCCTGTCAATCAGCCCTCTGTCCACCCTTTCCCATTTGTGCATGCTTTGTTTTGTCAACAGAACTTGAAGTGTAACCAAGAAAGAGCTCTGGTCTATTGACCTGGTGGAGAGGGGATCAAGATCAGATAGGATATCTTCTCAGTCTCAGCCACTTCCAGCCACAGAATGCCATGCATGCTGAGAAGTTGGCTGTATCCCACTGTGTGCAGTGATGACCCAGAGCTCTTCCAGACAACAGAGAGAACAGGTGCCTTCCTCCACACAGAGATGATACAGGGACACTCCTGGGAACAGAGATCCCTTAGAGCATCGCAGGCCCCTTTTCCAAGGGCTAGCCACTTAGATTTAATCTTCGAGAACAGAATGTGGCCAGTTGCCTTCAAACTTTAGACAAACAATGGGTATGCATTAACTTTGAGTGTGTCCCCCACAAGGCTTGGTGATATAAGGAATGTCAATGACATCGATTCTCTTTCCTAGGTCAACCAACATGGACACAACTGCAGTTGGAACGACTGGTCCCAAGGGTGTCACAGTGAGGGTTTTTACAACAGGGAGACAAAGACAGGCTTATGAAGGCCAGACAGCACAGCTACCACCTCCACAATGTGTGCTATAATGTGGGCAGGAACCTCTCTCTCTTTGAATACAGAAGATATCTTCTCAAAAATGTAAGTCACACCTTTTCTTCTAATTTTCAAGCTACATATTCTTCCCATTTAAAAAAAAATAGCCAACATGATGACATGGACAGGCAAACTGCCCATGAATGTACAACACAAACATTTCCCTTTCTGTTTTTAATCATTCTGCCCTCTGGGAAGATAGTTACTCCTGGTTGAAATCTTTCACAAAGCCAGTCCTGTCTTTCTTCTTGCTATCAAAGCAACCACTCTGGCCTTCAAGGAATCACAGATATTTAAGATTTCGCAAGCTCTGTACTTTCAAAGTTTGGAAATTCTAGATCTGTACAGAAGACTATTTCGAAAGGCTCCAAATAAATGGCCATGAGTCAAATGCTCCGTGAAAGGGATTAAGAAAGCCCATCTAAGGGGGCCTAGCTGCCAGTTTAAGATGCAGCTGGAGACAGCCAATGCGTGACTCCCATTCTTTTGTTTCTCATCGCATCTCTCTTCTATCCTTGTGAACACAGTTGATAACCTTGGCTCCTACTCAGAAAGGAGCTTAGTCATTGAGACACACAGCTCTGATATTGACCTGCCTTAGTAGAACATGGGTAGAAACACATCCAAATGATACTACCATCAAAGAATTGTGTCCAATAAGTCAGCAAGTGGAGTCAGGGGAGGGCCCACTTGGTAAAGTGCTTGCTGCACAAGCGTGAGAATTTGAGTTTGAATCAACAGCATCTCTTGGCTTTTGCACAGGGGCCTGTCTCAGGAAGAGACAGACAGATCCAAGAAGCTCCCTAGCCAGCCGTTCTAGGCAAATTGTTGAGCTATAAGCTCGAGTGGAGAAAGATTGAGAAAGACACTCAACATTGACTTCTTTCATTTCTAACATGCACTAGGACACACACACACACCAAACCACGTACACATACTAAATTATACACTATACATACATACATACACACACACATACAAACACACACACTCAACCACATATACATACTAAATTATACAGTATACACATATATACACACAAACACACACACTAAACCACATACACATACTAAATTATACAGTATGCACATATACACAAACACACACACACACACACTAAACCACATACACATACTAAATTATACACTATACATACATACACACACACATACAAACACACACACTCACTAAACCACATATACATACTAAATTATACACTATACACACATATACACACAAACACATACAAACACACACACTAAACCACATACACATACTAAATTATATGCTATACATACATACACACACACATACAAACACACACACTCACTAAACCACATACACATACTAAATTATACACTATACACATATATACACACAAACACACACACTAAACCACATAAACATACTAAATTATACACTATACATACATACACACACACATACAAACACACACACTCACTAAACCACGTACACATACTAAATTATACACTATACACATATATACGCACAAACACACACACTAAACCACATACACATACTAAATTATACACTATACACACATACACACACAAACACATACAAACACATACAAACAACAAACACACACACTAAATCACATACACATACTAAATTATACACTATACACACATACACACACAAACACATACAAACACACACACACACACACACACACACTAAATCATGAAACACAGTACATTGTTTACAGACTGTGCAGAGAACCCTCTTAAGAAACTGCAACCCTTCATCTTATGCAGAGTTTTGTCTGACCCAAATGCAGAGGTTCTCAGACAGCCGGAAGAATGACTCTGTCCCTTCCAGCGACTGCTCAAAGGTCTATACAGATGCTGGCAAAACTCCAAAGCTGGTTTGTAGATTACAAACCATTTAGGACTAGAGAGGAACAGAACAGGGCCTGGAGTATGTCACATGCTGGAATCCTGACCTGGCATGCATGAGTCTTGAACTCCCTCCGGAGCAGCTCATGATTCAGGTGTCATGGTGCGAGCCCATAATCCTAGCCCTTGGGAAGAACAGGCAGGAGGTTGATTCAAGATCCCAGCTACAGAAAGAGCTTGAGGCCAGCCTAGGTTACACAAGACCCTTTCCTGAAGCAATTTGAAAGAGATTTATTTTCCAGACTTAAAACAAGGATTGTCTACCTCTCTCTTTGATAATTTTGCTACTTGCCTTCCCATCTCTCCCTCTCTCTCTCTCTCTCTCTCTCTCTCTCTCTCTCTCTCTCTCACACACACACACACACACACACACACACACACACACACACAAACACTCTCACACTATATATTATATATAGTATATATAGAAATATATTATAAAAAAGAGATCATTAGCTACATAATCCAATCTAACAGGAATACCTTTATTTCACATTGTCTTTCTAACTACCCACATGAGCATAGGTGAGAAAATATACTGTCCAGGAAAATGAAACACTCAGATATTTGCTCACAGTCACCCATTCTCCAAACCCTTCCACTCCTCCCCGACCATGAGCACCCTAGATGAATAGTTGGATCTGCCCACTGAGAAACTTCTGTGTTTCCACCATGACCACTACTCCAGGGCGAGCACTGGGAGGGATAAACTCTCCGGGGTCCATTGTCACAACTCCTGACACCCTTTGCACTCCCTTTGCCATCAGAGAAGCAACGCTGGGATGCCCTTAGCCCATCATTGGGGCTGCACCTGTAAGTATGCCACTTGCAAATGGAACTTCAAAGGCTTCCAGAGCAAGACAAGGAGACACCTGCAGAAGAAGCCATCCGCAGATGCCAGGAAGAGAGCTACATGGCTGCTGAGCCTGGGGCTTTTTCAGAGGGAGAAGACAGTTGGGGAAGAGAAAGGGGAAGAGAGAGGGGCTGAGATCATAAAGTATCTGTTCTCCTCAGAGAACAAAAACATTTCCTAGAAGCCAGGGTGGGAAGTCGGCTGTTAGAGCTTCTAACATTTCACAACTTCTGAGGGTGCAGGTGCTTAAACGGACACACACATCTCTGAGACAGTGTCTCCTTGGCACCTGAGCTCCCAGGAGTCCTGTGTCCACTTCTCTGCCTCACAGAAATGCTTGCTCTGGAGTTTCTGTCATTCACTCCTCATATGAAATGTGTAAGACAGGTTCTCTGGATGGGAAAGGATCTTCTAATCGACATCTTATGATTACAAAGAAAAATACCCACAGTTTTGAGATCATGCAAAAACAAAAACGAAAAAGAAAACCACAACCCCCCCCCCAAACCCTCTATTATCATGTATTCTCATTATCATGTGGTGCTTGGGGTACATTGACCAAGAATTCTAAGTTATAAAATATTTTTCTCATTTTTCTATACACAGAGTTCCAGAAAAACAGTAATAGAAATGCAATAGATTGGCTAGAGGTTACAGTTGGTACCGATGAATTCAAGTGCTTCTCAGCTGTAAGCCAGGATTGCTTTTCTGTAGGTGTTTATACTGTCTGGTGAGAACAGCACATGAGGGTCTGAGAAGCTGACTCAGGAGGGGAAGCAATTGACGTACAGACATGGGGATTCCGTGTTGGTCCTCAGAAAGAACCAGTGTAAAAGTCAGACATAGACATGGCAGGCGCACACATCTGTAATCCCAGCATTCCACTGGCGAGGAGAGAAGCAGAAACAGGAAAACCTCTGGAACATCCTGTCTCAAGAAAACCAAGAAAGAAAGAAAGAAAGAAAGAAAGAAAGAAAGAAAGAAAGAAAGAAAGAAAGAAAGAAAGAAAGAAAGAGAGAAAAGAAAAGAAAGAAAGAGAGAGAAAGAGAGAGAGAGAGAGAAAGGAAGGAAGGAAAGAAAGAAAGAAAGAAAGAAAGAAAGAAAGAAAGAAAGAAAGAAAGAAAGAAAGAAAGAAAGAAAGAAAGAGAAGGCAGAACGAAAGGCTCGGCATCCAAGGTTGTGCTCTGAGCATCACACATGTGTCATGGCACACACATACATGCATACCCACAGACAGACAGAGAGACACACAGAGAGAGACAGAGACAGACAGAGAGACAGAGAGATGGACAGGCACACACACAGAGTGGGGCTTCATGGTGGAAACTTGATGTGAAAAATTTAGTAAAAATCTGATTTGAAATGAAGATTCTAACTGAAAAAAATTTAACTATAAGATTAGGAGAAATGTGCTATTTTAAGATTTTTTTCTACAAGTGTAACACTTGGCAAAAGGGTTTCCTTACCTAACTTCTACTGGGAACGTCAGAGCACAAGGAGACCTTTGCCCCACTTACTGCTCAGAGCCATCTTGTGACATCTGTACCTAGAAACCTCCCTGTGTGGGAGAGAGCCTGTCCCCTTGGCTAACAGGAGGAGATGCAGTGGGCTCGCTTTCAGTACCCATGGGACCTTTTCCTGTCCTTTGTATTTCTCACAAGAGGAGTGCTCCCCAAGTTCTCTGAGGAATGTGGGTGGCTGGTTTGTGATGCGTGGCAAGGACCTTAGTTCTCCATCTTAGTCATCACATTAGCATTGGGATGAGACAACAGGGTACGTCCTAAATACACATTTCCAAATAGAGAAAAAAATTTTCATTGTTACTTCCTGAAGAAAAAGCCCAGCACAGATGGATCTTCCTTCTTCACAGCCTGGACATGTCATATCCTGTGAACACTTCCCTTTGGTGTGAGTTCCCACTTCTCATGCTCCTGAAATAAAACATAAATCTAGTACTTTTGTAGGTTTCGATTATTTCAAACGGTGAACAGGAAATAAATGCCACAGGGTAAGTATCACCTGAGACACAAAGCTTCTGCTATGTCAACAACAACAACAATAACAACAAAGAGAAATTACAGGCTATGAAACTAATTAACCAAAAATGAAAGCAGAAATGGCATGTCAGTGGCGTGTGCTGCATGTCTTCTCAGAAAGACCAAAAGGGATCCCTGCCACACAGGTGAGATGGTCAATAAATGTGTTGGCTTTTTAAACCAAGGAGCCATGTTAGTGAGCAGCAGAGGCAACTGAGACAGGCTGTGGAGACAGGAGATGGGTCCGGGCGACTTGCTTTCAGACTTTACCCAAGAGAAAGGGACTGGAGAGTTGCCCAATCCTGCTATCATGTTTCGGGCTATGACAGGAAGAGATAGATCATAAGAGATAAAAATGGAAAATGTGAAAACAAAATAAAAATTTCAAAGAAAGGCAGGACGCAGGTTCCAGCTGCAGGCCTTGCTAAAGGAAGTGACTCTAGTCTAAACTGGAGGAGGTAAGCTCAACCATGCTCTGATGGGACAAGAGTGGGCTGAGAAAGCCAGAAAGCCATGTACCACTCACAGGCTTCAGGATCTCTGTGGACAACATGACACCCAGGGCTTCTCTTGGAATGGAATGTCTAGGTGCCGATCCTTCACAAACTCGAAAGGCCAGTCCCCCATCTGTGCTTCAATAGGAAAGCACAGATTCTGCCTGACTCCAGTTTGTGCCTCAATCAATACTCAAACAAGCTACTTAGGCCGACTCCTCGTGAAACAGCCCCAGCTCCTCTGAATCCTACCAGTGAGTCATTATCCAAATTGTAAACGAGCCATTCCCTTGCACACAAGCTCCCCTGATAAGGGATCCAACAAACACTCAGCTGCTTCCATCCCAAGGACGAAGGATTCCTAGTTAAGAAAACAATTCCAGCAATTATCAGCTTAGTGTCCTCCACAGAGAAAGAATGCAAAGTCCTTAAAACAACCACCTCCACCCACTCAGGGCTGCCAGCTCAGGGTCTGCACTGAGGGTAGATCTGTGGATATCTGGATCCCTGAGCAAATGCATGAATTGGCAAATGTTACCCAAGGCAGAACGTGCCTTTTCTCATAAGCTCATCTGTTCTGTTCACACGAGGCACAAGACTTCCCCGAGAGATGGACAAGTTAGCACTGGGAATGGGGAGCTGTGTTCTTGGAAAAACATGATAGCAATAAGAGGAAGGGGAAGTGTGGTTGTTCTGGGGGAGCTGGGCCTAAATCAAACATGTCTGATGACCCAGATGGCTTCCAAAAACAAAGACAGAAATATTTATGACCGAGTTTCTAGGCAGATCTAGGATGAACAGGCTTGCTTGGGTTCCCATTTACAGATGAAGTACATTGTGCCTTTGAAAACTCATGTGGAGAAATTGGAAAGAGTCTTGAGATGGCCTCGCTTGTGAGAAATACCCCCCTCCCCCCCCAAATACCTCTGCCTGGAACTTTTGTGGTGACGAGTGGTTCTCATCAGAAAATTGTGGAATAAAGGAAATTAATACTTACTTTAAAGACAAGTAGAAAGCTCCTGGCCCTGTCACTAAGCAGATGTCATGTTCCTCTCTATGACTGACACACGGGGCCACCTCAGTAAGAACAGCCACTTCCCTCCACAGCCCATACACCAGACTGCATGCACCCTGGCTTTCTCTTCAGACTCTCAGCAGAAAAAAGTCATAATCATGCTCTACTGACAGTAACAGTAACCCTATACACTTTACATTTTGTATGGCACTTCATAGTTTGCATAAGCAAATATCTGCATATCAAGCTGGATAGATACATAGGTAGGTAGATAGATAGATGATAGATAGATAGATAGATAGATAGATAGATAGATAGATAGATAGATAGATAGATAAGAGAAATATATCTCAGTAAAAGACCATGACACTCCTAAGAGATAAGTATGCCAGATATTACAATTCTCTGCTTAAGAGATGAGGACTATAGATCCAAGGCGATAGCAGCCTGGCCTGGCTGCCATCCTCCAGTAGTCTAAATTCTGAGCCTTGACCAATGAGCCTCCAAGGAGAGAGTATCTTACTGACTAACTGTGATGGTACCACGGCTATAGCTACCGTCCTGCTCTCTACTTAAGGCAGACACCAAAGTTAGGTTGACAGCCTAGAAATTCAGCTTGTATCTTCTCAAAATACTTAAGGCAGGCATATTGTAGAAAACAGCCCATTGAAAGGATGTAGATGAGAGGGCTGGTGAAATGGCTCGGTGGATAAAGTGTTTAGCGTGCAAGATGAGGACCCAAATTCCCATCCCCAGAACCCATGTTATAAGCCAGATGTGGTGACTCATGCCTATAATCCTAAATCTGGAGAAGCAGACATGAGGATCCTGGGTCTCACTCACAAGTTAGTCTTGCTGAACTGTGACACTCCAGGTTCAGTGAGAGATCTTGTCTTCAAAACAAAACAAAACACACAAAACAAAAACAAACAACAACAAAAACAGTGTTGAGAAAGGCCCCAGACCTCCACCTCTAGCATCCATATGCATGCACATACACATGCACACATGAACATGTGCTGTCCTAACACAAACACACACACACACACACACACACACACACACACACACACACACACACACACACGACTTTGTCCTGTCCTAACACCTTTCTGGGTGATCTGGCCTGAAATGATTCCACAATCTGAAAGTTAATTTATACCAATACATCATTTCATACGGATCTTTGTAAATCACATCTCAATGAAAGTGTTCCTGGGGGAATGCACAGTCTTAGAACTAAACCATTGGGCTGTGATAAAGAGCTGCCCAGGCTTCTCCTCTCTGCTGGGAGCTTCTGGTCCTCAAGCCATGTCCCCCTCTGCTGAGCATAAGTATTTCCTGAGTAAGAAGGTTGTCTGTGGACTATTCACAGCTACCAACTTTGAGACCATACTTTGCATAACAATAGATAATTGGCCCAGTTTCTAAGCCAAGAAGAAATCAAAGAAATAATTCAATGTAAAAGTCTGCAAAAATGATGGACAATGAATTCACAAAACCAAACAAACAAAAAACAAAACAAAAAGAAATATACAAAAGGTCATTCACCCTCATTTTCATAGTCTAGATAAGCGTATGAACAAGTTAAAGGAATAACATAAGACCATGTTATGCCTAAATGCCAAGAAGCAATCTGTAGTGAGGGGCAAGATGGCAGGTTGAGGGGCCCAGAAGGCCAGTCATCACATGCTTAGTCCACACACAAACTTGTGTGATCATATCTGGAAGCCACCATATTCTTAAGATTCCAACAATAACATTTCCATGAAGGACTCCACCATTATACCTATGACACTGGGATAAAGCAGTACATAACCCTCAAAAGGATGGGAATATATTTTCAGAGCATCAATTTGTAATCTTTTAAAAGGGTATCTCTATAATACTAAGGGTGATTTTTATGTAGCGCAATGGACATTACCACTTTCTAGGCAAGAAAGTCTTCACTTTTGAAGATAATTTCCCATTCCTGGAGCAGAGGGTACACACAGCTTTACTATAACAGACTAGCAAGAGAATAGAGAGTTCCCTGTACTAGCCATAACCCTACCAGTACTGTATAGAGGAGGAGACATGGAAGAGGAAGAAGGGAAGAGAAGATGAACAGGGAGTAAAAGGGGAGAAAGGGGACAGAAGATGGTAACAGAGTCTAGAGCTAATGCTCATACCAGCAGTGAGAAATGGAGCTGACAGATGGCCCAGGCCACGACTGGTGCCCGAGTTGTGTGTGCTCACCCTTCTCTATGCTCTCTATGGCTATGTGTTATTTTATCTTTTCTCAGAAGTAGAGAGGAATCATAAATGTGAGCCACCGTGCATTGTATGTAGAACCTCAGCTTCATTTCTGGTCTTCTACTTGATACAAACAGTGGGTGAGTTCTGCTAGCCAGGGTTAGTCCTGGATCCTTCAGTGACTAGCAGTGCAGTTACTCTGCCTTCCTGGGTCTCAGTGTTAAGTCTTGAGTTCAAATCCTCAGTATGCCTTTAGCTATTGTGAGTTACCTAATGACACAGAATCTAAGGAAGTAGCATATGCCAGTCACTCCAATCACATGACACAAAAATGGTCAAGCCCTTCCAAACTCCAACAGCTATCATTCTGCTTATGATAGAATCCTTGGAGCATTCTAAACCATCAGTTCCACTCAGCATAGCTTGGGTATCATAAATGTTAGAACATCTGGAGATGATTCAATCTCACCAGAAACCCCATTATAAAGTCTACACGGTCCATTTATTATTGCACATAATAACTAATCACATTAGTCATTGGCCTTAGAGGCCAAGCTATTAAAGCAATAGAATTCTTAATTTACTTAGTGCAGAGTTTATCAGTCTGTGTACAAAGCTTACTCAGAGGTGCTACATCACCCAAGCATGTGGTTGGGTAAAGTCACCTCCCATACAGCAAGCCTTATCTCCTGCCCCACAGTTTCCAGAAGCAATTCTTTCTAAGCTAGAGATCTGTTATCTGCTGGCTCCTTCCTAATGCCTTTCCTGGAATAGGTCATGAGCAGTTGAGTCAAAAAAAGCTTCCATAGAATTAACTCCACACTAACAGAGCAGAGTCGCCGTGGAACCCTCAGATGCATGAGTCTCCAAAGGCACACATTGAAACTAGACTTCAAGTGTGCCAAAGCAGATGGCAAACTGTATAATTAAAATACTAATTTTTAGAGAATTCCACATGTTTAAAAAAAACTCTGGTGCCAGAAGCACAGTACCAGGTGTGTAACTGTGGAGAATAGCTTGCCTAAATAATAATCACTTGTGTAATTAATTTGGATTATACCTTACACTTTGTAGTTTCATTCCACATTCAAATATAGTCTCAAATGGTAAGCTGAGCATGTAAAAACCCTGAGCTCTTGTACACCCTTCTGTGCTGTTTGAGCAAGCAGGGTGGTACCTTAACACTTTCACCACGCTGTGAGAGAGTCAGGAATGGGAGATCTGGATTTGCGATAAACACTGATATATTCTCTACCTGTTCTATCCTTCCTAGTCTCTTCTCCTCTTCCCTTCCAACTTCTCAGAGAATAAACACAATGGGTTTTATAAGATCAGATAAGCACTCTTAGGGGATGGAGGTTTGGGGACTCTTCAGGGATGGAGGTTCCTTGGGAGTCAAATGGGGACACTTAGGGAAAGGAGGTTCCTTGCTTCTTCTTTTGCTAAGAACAAGCAAAGGACAGGTTGGGCTGAATCCCTTAATACACCTGCCCCACATCTTCCCCTCAGCCCTCTGCTGACGTTTCCCCTGGCCGTGACACCCCTTGGATCACTTCATCTTCGTCCTACCCCAAATGGAGAGGACGTGAGGAATAACTCCTTCATTTTCCTTTCTTCCCAACTCTATACTGATTCTTTTCTCTTTGATGTGTTTCTGGGGGAGGGGGAGTGCACATTTGTGATTGTGTGGGTCCTAGAGACTGAACACGGCTCCTCGTGTTTATAAAGCAAGCATATTGCAGTTGTAGACACCCCCTAGTCCATTTATGACAATCTTAATTACCCCCGCTCTACAGCACACATCATTTTAGCAGATAACGTCTTCATCTGGGCTTGTGGTTCTGTGTTCCCATTTCCTTGGCGCCTCTCCCTAGAAATCACTCCCCTTGCCGCCATTCTAAGCCAGAGCTGCTTTCTGCCTCGTCTTCCACTGGGAAGCCTCCTTGGTCTTGTCCGCTTTATATTTGTATTTTTAATGTTTCCTACGAGTGTGTCAGTGCACACTTGTGCTCTCTAGTCATCTCTTGCTCTTCTCATGATCATATTTCCCAACAAAGCCCAGACTCCCTTCCCTAGCGTGCTACTAAGGGAGGTCTCTAAAGAGTTACCTACCAGACAACAGGCCCTCTTTCAATCATAACTCCCCTTGGGACTCTCCGGGGCACCATCTTCCCACTTCACACCAACTGCCACCCTTAGAGATGATCCCTTGGCTTCCCTTCCTAGCTCACTGGGATCCCTCCTTTCCTCTTTGCTGGCTGCCTCCTTATTCTCCTTCCTTTCCATTGCCATTTTTAAACTGATGGTGGTCTTACCTGGACTCCCCTCTCCACTGTTCTCTCAGCCTTGACTCCAGCAACTCCTTCATTCTTCCAGATGACAACAACAACTTATTTTCAAAATATTGAGCACCACACACTCCTTCCCAACCCTCAAAGTCAAGGGCGTCTCTCTCAACTTGTATCTCCAATGTTCTTAACCACTTCAAACTTAACAATCTCAACTTGATCCCCTGCCTCTGCCGCAGTTCCTGCTCCCAATGCCCCTCTTATTTTACTAATGGCACCCAGATGCCCATCACCCAAGTCCAAAACCTAGGACAAATCTTTACCTTCTCCATGTTGGTCCTTACATTCATCTAAACACAAAGTCTTTGTGTTGTCCAAATGTCTACATTTTATGCTTGCCACATGTTCTAGTTTGCTTTGTGTTGCTGATAAACACCATGGCCTGAAGTAACTTAGGGGAAGAAATGACTATTTTAGCTTGCACTTCCAGATCATAGCTCGTCATCAAGGGAAGTCAGGGCAGGAGCTCAAGCAGGATCTAGAGTAGAAACTGCTAGCTGGCTCATGCTCAGCTAGCCTTCTTATGTAGCACAATCCCACTTGCCTAGGTATAGTGCTGCCCACAGTGGGCATGGCCCTTCTACATCCATCATAAATCAAGACAATATATCACAGATATGGCCACAGACCAATACCATCAAGTCAGTCCAGCGGAGTTTCCCTCTTCCCAGGTAACTATGCTGTTGTCAAGGTGACAATGAAAACTAACTAGGATAGCTTTTCTTTCATTCCTGTCTCTGGTCTCGACTGCTCTTAACCACATTTTAAGAAATTCTAAGATTACTCTTTGGGTACATCAATCACCTCTACTATTTACAGCTATGAGATCAAATACTCTCTTCTTACTTTAGGAAAAGTGTGCCTGACCTGGCTTCCCATCACACTTTATAACCCGATTTCTCACAATCCCCAGCGACACCATAACACTTTTCCTCATGGCCACCTTGTCTTCCTCTGTTCTTGGACTTTAAGATGGTCTGTCTACTGTCAACACTCATTCCCCATTGTCACCTGTACAAGTGTTACAAAAGGACCTTTAAAGGCCAGGTCCTGTGCACCCAGCTGTCTCCTTTAAGCTGCATTTTATAGTACACTGATGGAGGTGTCTGTGTTCATTCCCCCAAATATCATGCTTTTCTCTCCTGTATCCATTTCCTAACAGTGCCTTGCTCTCAGAAGATGCTCAGTAAGGGCTGATGGATGCATCAGTCATTGGATAAGCGTCAGTGGTAGCGTGGATCCCATGAGACTCAGAAGATTCTGGTCAATTCATGTCAGGCTTTCTGGCCTTAGTATGGTACACATAAGATATAAATTAAAGGCTGCTACCTCTTAGCAAGATGGTGACACCTAAGTGAATGAAGTGTACAAGGAACCCACCGCCTAGCACTTGATATGTGGTATCATTACGAATGTGTATTGGGAAAGTTTGTCTTGAGACACGGTCTAGAAGCCCAGGCTGACCTGAAACTCTCCAGATATCCCTTAATTTCTGATACTGCTTCCTCTTCTCTTGTCCTGGACATACAGGTATGTATATCTACACCTGTTTTATTAGTAGTGGGGAGTGAGACTGAAACATAGTGAATGTCAGGCAAATATTCTGTCAACTGAGCTATAGCCATAGCCCTGGGTTGTTTGTTTGTTTGTTTGTTTGTTTGTGTGCTGCTTTTTTTCAATTTTTGTTAGAAGATTTAAATTTCATGTGATGATAACTAATAAAGGGTAAAAGGCATCAGGATGGAAACATGAATGAAACTCAATGGCGACAGTGAAATGCTCAGAGACTCGGCTAATCCGGACAAAGCATCTCAGTGGCTTTATCGTCACAAGAGGGGATACATCTGATGTAGAGAGAACACTTTGAAGTGATTCCTAAAAAACATCAAAATTTAACATTTTCGAAAATCACCTCATAAATTGCTACTTATGTTTATTTCATTTACTATATTTGGGGCTCTGCAGCTAGGGTTCTATGTAGCTCAGACCAGACTGGGTGTAGCTAAGGATGGCCTTGAACTCTTGATCCTCCTGATTCCATATCATGAATGCTGGGGTTACAGGCACGAGCTACTATGCCTGACTCTTTTTCTTTATTTCTGTAAATAATCTCCCCTCTGGACCAAAGATATTAACATTACTAATGAATAGGCACTGACCATGCATGGTATTAACATTCTTAATGAATATGCATGTTATTTGACCTTGCAGTTCAATTTCTGGGAACTTATATTAAGGAAATAAGTGAAGTTCAACACCATGGTTATCACTAAGCAGAAATGCTCATGTTGCTGTAATGCTAAAGAAAGAAAACTGCTTAAACTGCCAAGGGAATGACATCAATAAACTAAAGTTTACTGCATCTGCAGGAAGAGGTATGGGTAGCTGCCACACACATACTTCTGGACCAAATACTTTAACAGCATTCCATAAAGGAGGATCAGAAGTTCAAGGTCATCCTCAGTGGCACAGTAAGCCTAAGACCAGAATAGGCAGGCTACTGAATTCCCACCTTAATAGTCCTTAACGGTACAAAAAGCCTTGTCTGCTGAATCATTCTTCACACATATGTAGCTAAAAAGTGATATACATGTGTGCATATACAAACACACACACAGACACTCACATGTTGACAGAGTCGCTTGGACATTAAGTAGCTTTTTCTTTCTCCATATGTTGTCTGCTTCTTTGAACTTTTATTTACATATGCTGTGAGACACAATCTCACATAGACCAGACTACCCTCGAACTTGTTAGACAACTGAGGCTGACATTGAACTTCTGATCCTCCTGACTCCACATCTGGGGTTCTGAGCATGGGCTAGCTATCACATTCACTATGTGATACTGGGATGGAATTCAGGGCTTCCACTCCAGGAAAGCACTCTACCCACTGAACCACATCCCAGCCTCTTATACTTTGAACATGTGGTTTTTTTCTTTTTTTTTCTGCTAAGCATTAAATATTACGTTACTCATATCTTCATTCTTTTTTTTCAGTTCAAGTCCTTAACACATCTCCACTGGGATCTCAGAATCTACCTATCTCCCTTCTATCTCTCCATCTGTCCAATATCATTCCTTGGCTTGTGAATAAAACAAGCTCAGTAAAACAAAACCAACGTAGGAAATCAAGACAAAACTCATGAGGAGAAGAAGCACTCTGAGACTGCTTTAAAAGTCTCACTGCAGAAATGTGTGCAGCCAATACTGCGTCCAAGCCAGAATAACTTGAAAACAAGTTATTGCTCTGGATGGCAGTGTCATAGCACGGTGATTGACCATCGTGACAATGGAAGAACCCAGTTCAAGGTCACAAGAATGTCCAGAAATGGGCAATTCCTAGAATCGCTACTGACTTCAGGAGGACACCATAGCATGTATACAGACAGTAAGACAGGAAATTACCCTGTCTACCAAGCATATATTGATGATGGTTATCAAGCCAAATTGATTATTAAAGCCTGAGTCAAAAGTAAGAATGCACCGGGCGGTGGTGGCACATGCCTGTAATCCCAGCACTTGGGAGGCAGAGGAAGGCAGATTTGTGAATTCAAGGCCAGCCTGATCTTCAGAGCAAGTTCCAGGTCAGCCAGGGCTACACAGAGAAACCCTGTCTCAGAAAACAAAACAAAACAAAACAACAACAACAACAACAACAACAAAGTAAGAATGCAGGAGTCACTAGAATTTCGTCAGTCCAGGCAAAGCCTACATGTAATATTTTGGGTGTGCCCAATGCTCAAATAACAAGCAGTTTGTACCAGAGCACAGAAAATCCCAGTCTCTGGTGTGAAAGTATGTTGACTGGCAACAGGCCTGGGAAGGAGGGGTGTTTTGCTGCCTCCTTGGAAAGGAACCATAGATAGGAATGGTTCTTGTGTTTTCAAACTCGATGCAGAAATGGAGGCTTAATCCAATTCAGCATGTTGGATAAAGTAGCTATAAAAAAGCAAGCAGAATGACCAAAGGCAACTCAGGGACTCTCCCAGGAACCAGAGCTCTTGCATCTTATACTAGGCCATAGTTAATGCACAGTGACCTGATGGGGACACGAGACATTCCCACTGGCCATAATGTAGTTCTGATGTAAGAACTGAGGCTCCCTTGTCATGGTGAGCCGGCTGTACACCATCACACCTCAGAGTTAATCAGTGTAGTGATTTACCTTCCCCTCCTTCAGAGATGTGGCAGACTTTCTCAACCCATAGCACAAGCAAGATGACTGACCACTGGACACAAAACTCAAACACGACTGGGAGATATAGACGTCACATGTGCATACATGTGCACACCAAGGTATGCATGCAGCTGTGTGCAGGTGGACACGAGAGGAGATCCTCTGGTATCATTCATTCATCAGGAGCTGTCCAGCTAGTTTTGAGATCGGGTCTCTGAGGGGCCAGGAACTCTCATGTTTTCTAGGCTGTCTGAATCCCTGGGATCTTCTGTTCCCCATCTCTCTAACAGTGTCTAACATTCTCACACCCATCTCTCTAACAGTGTGTTACAAGAGCATGTTCTCACACCCAGCTTTATTTCTTTGTTTACTTGGTTTTTGTTTGCATTTTGTTTTTTGGGTTTTTTGTTTGTTTGTTTGGGTGTTTGTTTGTTTGTGTCCCGTGATAGAGTTTCCTGGAACTTGCTCTGTAGACCAGGCTGGCCTTGAACTCACAGAACTTGGCCTGCCTTTGCCTCCTGAGTGCTGGGATTAAAGACTTGCACCACCACACCTGCTTCACAACCAGCTTTTAAGAATATGGGTTCTGGAGATCCTTAAAAGGAAATTGATTTACCAGGTAAGCTAACTCAGCCCAGACACTTTGGACTCCAACACCATCACCTGGTGACCAATGCCCTGTGGTTGCCATGGTGATAAATTGAAGAGAAGCCCTCCCTTACAAACTCCACCCTAAATAATAATGTTTTTTGTCAAGATCAGGACAAGGAAGTGGCACTTGTGGTCCTCACATTCTTTCTCCAAGAGCTGAAGGAGTGAATACACTTGGCCAAGAGCCTCCTGGAGACAGCAACTAAAGACTGAGGAAGGGACAGCAAGGGGGGGGCTTCTCCCCCCCCCCCCCGAATCCAGGCAAGTGATTCTTCTTCCTCCAGGGCATTAGGAAATGAGACAGGGGCACATGGGCTGAACCCCTGAAAGATGCACTTTTAAGTGCTTTTCCCCCTTGAGAGCAGAGATGGGGAGAGGGAGGAAGACCTGGTGAGTGTGTGGAGGGTGGGGCGGGGCAGTTAGCCTCCAGGAGCCATTTAATAAATGACTGCTTGTCCCTGGGTATCTGAGCAATGTTGGAAAACAAGAGAGAAGGCTAAAGGGCAAACTGAGTCCTCTGCCCCAACTGAGATTTTCGCTCTGCTCTCTCATGAGGGATGAAGACTGAGGGGAAGGACCACTGAAGAACCAAGCCAAGAAGCTCAGGCTGATGATTCATTTCCACATTACCCCGTTTCTTCTCTTTCCCTTTTTAGTCATAAAATACACATTTTAATTGCACTGAAATTAATAGAGACCATTTCCACTGAGGAGAGATTAAACTAAGACTGCTCAGCTTTGTTTTTGTTCCAAATAGAGCTAAAATAACATCCTAAATTTCAAAGTGGCCTTGAAACAAGCATGCTCAGGGCTCGTCTTGAGATGGGGGTTTTATAAGGGGAAATGACCTGTGAAGGTCAAAAGCCTGGTGGGAACAGGTGTTGATGCTTTATCACACTCATTCATTCATTCATTCATTCATTCACTCATTTCTGTTTGTGGAGGCATGTATGATTGCTCAAGTGTGCAGGTACATGTACAATACAGGTCATGAAGGTCGGAGGGCAACTTGTTGTGGTCAATTTCCTCCTACTAACTGTGGGCTCCAGGGATTGAACTTGAGTCATCAAGCTTGGTTTCAAGCAGCTTTGCAAGGTGAGCCAACTTGTTGGCCCCAAAGCCCGTATTTTAAAAGGAACAAAGCAAAACACAAAACTTTACAGCTTTCCACATAAGATGTAGAGCTGAGAAAGCTGAGAATACACTGAGGTTCTTAAGTGAGTCTGCAAGGGATTGCTCGGAAGGCGTTTAACAGTGATCAGACACGTGGGGAACTGAGGCTCCTTTTGTACACACACAAACATGCACACACATGTACACCTGCACACACATGTACACACATACACACACATGTATGTACACACAAACATACATACACACATGCATACATGCACGCACATGTACACACATATACACACATGTGTGCACACACACATATACACATGCATGCACACAGACACACACATGTATGCACACACATACACATATACACATGCATGTACACACACATACACATGCATGCACACAGACACAGACACACACACACACACACACACACACACACACACACACACACACACACACACACACACACACACACACACACACACGCATGCACAAATGGCAGCTCAGCTTAGACCTAAATCACTCTAAGAGCAAATTTTCACAAGGAATGTTCCTGAGGTCTTACAGCTCCCTCACTGTGTGGCAAAACTGGCTTCATGCTAGTGCTAGCTTCAAGTCTTCCTTAGAGAAAGCAGATGACAAAAAGCACAAAAATCAAATAGAAAACACTTTTTCTATTTACTATTACTCTTCTATTACTGCGGGAGTTCAGCAGAGAAGGGAGGGGGCTGTCTCGTGGTAAGTTACCGTNTCCTGAGGTCTTACAGCTCCCTCACTGTGTGGCAAAACTGGCTTCATGCTAGTGCTAGCTTCAAGTCTTCCTTAGAGAAAGCAGATGACAAAAAGCACAAAAATCAAATAGAAAACACTTTTTCTATTTACTATTACTCTTCTATTACTGCGGGAGTTCAGCAGAGAAGGGAGGGGGCTGTCTCGTGGTAAGTTACCGTGCTGTGTTGTTGATTAAGACAGGATACATAAGTCTGCATCTGCTGCACTTTTCCTATCTAAGGGGTCCTGAGAGGGCACTGCATCCTGGGCTGGCTCTAGTGGCAGCCAGCACACAGCATTAGAGGCAGCAGTGGGTAGGGTCCTTTAGGGCAGCTGCTGTCATTACTGGATGAAATGGTCCCTAATTGGGCTATTGATTTTTCCCTCTTTAATGGATTGCTCCCTCCCAACAAATTCCAAGTTGAGACTTTCCCCATGCCACAGCCACACTGCCATGGATACACATGAGACTGTACATTCTAAGTGCATGGGGCACTGCTGTGGGGGTCACTCAGCCACGAAACACGCAGAAGAAAGGATCATGTTGAATAGGTGCACACCTACATGAGAACCCGCAAGTGATAGGTGCACGCCTACACGAGTACCCACAAGTGATAGGTGCACGCCTACACGAGTACCTGCAAGTGATAGGTGCACGCCTATATGCAAGTGAACAGTGCATCTTTCAGCTTTGTTTGGTCCCTGGAACAATGTTATTATGTGGACTTCCTAATGCTCCTTTTGTAGACAGACAGCGGGAGCTTATAAAGGCAAGACACATGTCCATATTAAACAGCAAAATGCAGAGCCAGCATTTCCCAGAAGAATTTCAGTTCCTGCGTGGGAAAGTAGTAGGCAAAGACAGAAGAGAAAAGGAAAGAAAATTAAAGAAAGCAAAACACACAAAAAAGTGCAGTTGGTGGAGCAGACAAGCTTTAGGTTTTCACCCCTCACACGGATACTGTCAGGATGTGGAAGCTCTACCTCCTAACAGGATGGGAATCGGAGACAGGAGATTTAGGATGTAACTAAGGTTATATTGGGTCATGGAGATTGGGTCTTCACGGTAGGATCAGTGATTTATAAAGAAAAAAGGGGAGAAAATCTGTCTGAGGAGGATACAAGAAACAGGGTGACTGTCTGCAAGCCAAGGAGAGTCTTCAGCCAGTCTCAGCCACACCCTGCTCAGCAATAGAAGCCTTCAGAAGAGCGAGTGAGAAACAGCTTTTCTTTAAGGCACCTGTCTTGCATCTTCGTCGCTGAGCTAAGTCACTGCCTAGCTCGAGCACATGGGCACATGCCACCATCTGTGAGTTCAGAGGAGTTGTCTAGCCATCGGTGATGTGTGTGAGCCGGGTAGAGCTCCAGGAGCACAGGGGAGAGATGACAATGAGTAGGAATTGCTAAAACTGGCCACAGGAGAGCAAGACCAGGGGGACACTTGACCCTCGCTATCTTTCTCAAGCCTTGGGAGCTGGGAGAGCACAGGGAGCAGAGTGTGAAATGGTTACTTGCTCCTTGATGTGAGTGGGATTCCTGACACACCGAATGACTTCAGATCCTGTTCCCCATGTTCTACAGAGAATGTTCTGCAACAACTTAGATCTGTGTAAATCTTACTCCTCGCACACTACAGCCCAGAACGCTTTGCCCCAACGCCAATCACCAGCCTCATAGACTACCCCATTTCGGAACGATCTCCTTCTGCATCAATAGACTCATATTCTGTTAGGGTTAGGGTTAGGGTTAGGGTTAGGGTTAGGGTTAGGGTTAGGGTTAGGGCTAGGGCTAGGGTTAGGGTTAGGGTTAGGGTTAGGGTTAGGATTAGGGTTAGGGCTAGGGTTACGGTTAGGGTTAGGGTTAGGGTTAGGGTTAGGGTTAGGGTTAGGGTTAGGGTTAAGGTTCCATAACAGCACAACCCAAGTGTGCTGTTATGGAATGGTGTCACTGCCCTGAAAATCCATCATTATGACCTATCATCATATTCCTTTCTCCACCCACAAAGCCCCCAGCAACCTCCAGTCTTCTTACTCCCTCTGATCACAAAGCCAGAACCAGACATTCTGCACCCTTTCAGATTGGCTTCTTTGCACATGTGATGTGCCTTAGGGTCTCTTCCCTAGTAGCTCTTCATGCCTTGAGGGTTCAGTCCACTTCAGGGTTGAATACTATTCAATTGTGTGGACATACTGCTGTGGACAGAGAGGTTTTCAGCGCAGTTGGCTAAGTCAGTGTTGCAGCAGAGATCATTGTTTCTGGTTCCCGTGTTTAGCTCTAAAAGAGACAGCCTGATTGTACAATAGTCTTCTGATCTCCATTATCACTTGACCTTCATCTTTAGAATCAGGATGCTCAGTAGTTTGTGCAATCCACACTGGTCTGGTTTCACCCACAGAGGTAAAACTGTGGGACAGGAGGAGGGGCTGAAAGGAAAGAATGGTACTGTCTTGGGTGTTGCCTGAGGCTTCCAAGCAACCAGTAAAGAGTGAGGGTCCTTCTGATTGTTTCCTGGGTGCTGATGGTCTCTGGAATAATCACTTCAGGGGGTGGATGTTTCAGGCTGCTTCAGGTTGCTGAAGGAGTCTTCCTCCAGGGACATTCACGGTGATGCAAGGGTCTTTCTGAAGCAGGGACAGTCTTTTCTTCCTATCTTGGGTGAGATGCATTTACCTCCCCTGATTTGTGAGTCCTGCTTGATCATGGAGCCTGCCTTCAGGGTCAAAGCTAACACCCTCAGACGACCAACAGAACTGCAGCTTGCTAAACAGTCTATGCAGTCAAGAGATAAAGCCACAGCATATGTCAGCTGTGGGAGAGGAAAGCCAAGATTCTACTCCACCTTCAGGGACACTCCTCGCAGAATGTGAGAAACGTCTCTGCCCACCTCCATCATGGGTGGACAGGCTGAAATGGGAAATACAACCCATGCAAGCCAGCCAAAGCCTAGTCTACCATCTAATCACTACCAGGCCAGACTAACTCCTTCTAATCCAAACTGCCCACGCATCCTGCAGGCTCTTTATTCTACTCCCAAGAATCCATAAAGCTCTCCTTGGAGACATTGTGAAACCTCAGAAGCAAAGAGTACACGGATTCCCACGAGGCACGTGTCTTTGTGAAAATGTGGCAAAACAAAAATTTAACTTTGGTGTCCTGGAAAGCCGCATTCCAAAGGAGACAGGCCACACTGAGTGCTGAAGACATCACTAAAGATGAACTTGTAAACGGTACGTACATGCAGACAGCATGGCCTGGGCTCTGAAGGCGGGGCTCTAAAGACACGTTGCCTGGACATGCTGACTCTAGAGACAGGTCATCTTAGGTCTTGTGTCTCTTGCAAATAAATTCTTCCAAGTGCTGGGCCATCGTGGTTAGACCAGGGCTCATGGGACCACATCCTCCCTAGGTACAGGCAGTTAATGGTGGCTGGGATCGCCAGCATTATTAGTATGTGATAATGCCAGCAGCAAATTGCCCTTGCTCAATGATCTCCCTTCCCATGCTCACGGGAGCAGCCCTAGCTACATACAAGGAGTGGCAAAGCCTGATGCTAGTAGAAGTAAAATGGACATGAAGGGACGAGTGGAGAAGAAAAGGAATTGGGGATGAGTGGAAGAAGGTACGAGAGGACAGAGAGGGAAGACTGTGAACATGCTCCAAGTATTTAATGTGTGAGATTGTGAGAGAATAAACTTACTTAGAGACTAGAAGGCTGGGCTTACTCTTCCTTTTCAGAGATGGCCACAAAGACAGCACTATTACTATAAGATTTTTAATGTTTGTTTTTATTTCACCGTGCATGACTGCTTTCTCCGAATGGATGAATGAATGAATGTCTGTGTACCATATGATGCAGGGCCAAAGAGGACATCGTATCCCATGGGGATGGAGCGGGCCACCATGTAGGTGCTGGGAATGAACATAGGTCCTCTGGAAGAGCAGCCAGTGTTTAACTTCTTAATCACTGAGCCATCTCCCTGGCTCCCATACAATATGATTTTTTTTTATATTAAAAAGCACATATATGTTGGGATGTAAGACACTAACATAGTTAGGTTAAAAAAAGCACATATATACATATATATATATATATATATATATATATATATATATATATATATNTAAGGAAGGAGACTTTCACTTTGGCTCATAGTTCAAAGGTCCATTCTGATGGGGGCGTCATATACACACACACACACACACACACACACACACACACACACACACACACACGACCACTGTGATCCTTAATATTATCAGCTTAAAAGAATTTAGAATTTCACAGGAGCAAGGTTCCTGGCCATGTCTGTGGAGAATTATCTACATTAGGTTAACCCTTGGTCATACCTGTAAGAGATTAGGTTAATTGATCTTAATTAGGTTTATGGAGGTGGTCTGACCGCTGGAAGTGTTGTACTCCTCCCTGGACTTGGGTCCTGAACTGCAGGAAGGGAGACAATGAGCCAAGCACCTCTCTCTCTCTCTCTCTCTCTCTCTCTCTCTCTCTTTCTCTCTCTCTCTCTCTTCTCCCTGTGTGTGCACACTGTGGGAATTGCTGCCTCAAGCTCCTGATCCCATGAACCCCCCCCATCAGGACAGACCTTTAAACTATGAGCCAAAGAGAAAGTCGCCCTCTTTAAGTATCTTTCCTGCCTCTGTATGGCATCAAGTCACTAAAACACAGTCCGTAATTAGTACAGCCATGATTCGCAAAGTCGAAGTGAGAAGTTTTACATAAGGGCTTTTAAAAACAGGCATGCAAGCAAACTCAGCTGGATTTTCAGGCTTATGAGCATCATGCTCATGGTTCTGCTCTTCCCTGTTTTGTCCTATCATGTGTCATATGCACACACACTCATACACACACACACACACACACACACACACACACACACACACACACACACTCCTATGATTTTTCTCTCCTTTTTAGATCCAATGTCATGTTCGTCCATCAGCAGCTGAAGTGCTGAATTTCTCTACAGACCAAATTAAAGGCTTCACCTTTGGTGAGCTTTATCTGACAACCTTGGCAAGGCAAGGTCCACTGAGCCCAAATCTAGAGTCCATGAGAGACCAACTCTGCAGACTCCAGCTTGGGCCCAGAATAGCAGAGATTCCAAATGATGTATCTCATCTTAATGCATGCTAATCAATGTCGAATGCCCTGTTATTTGGGCCTCCAAGGGAGGGCAAAAACATAGGCCACTGTGGGGGAAAAGCAAGTGTGTGTGTGCATGTGAGCGTGCAGACTTGAGTGCTTGTGCACACATGTGTGTGAGTGTGCAGGCCAGAGAACAACTTCAGTGTTATCACTGGGGTGATATCCACCTGCTTAGGGTAGGACAAGCCTTCTCACTAGCCTGGCACTTACCAGTTTGCCCCGGGGATCCACCTGTCTCTGCCATCACAGGGCTGGGACTGCAGGCATATACTGCCAGGCCTCCTTCCTAACACACGTTCAGGGGTGGCAACTCCAGTCCTTGTGCTCAAGACAAACACATTTCTCAGTGCACTAACTCCCCAGCATGGAAGCTGCATTTCTCATATTAAAGTTCATATGTGCTTTTTATATTTAAAACACATACACACACACACACACACACACACACACACACACACACATACACACACACACACACACACCACACCACACACATACTCACATACAAACACACAAACACCACAGAAGCATATGCACACAAACAGACCATACACATCCACCACAAACATATCACACACATAAACACACTTACCCACAATAGATACACTACACACTCTCTCACATGCACACACACACATACATACACAAATACCCACCCACATACCACAGACAGACAGACAGACAGACACACATACTCTCTCTCTCTCTCTCTCTCTCTCTCTCTCTCTCTCTCTCTCATGCACACACATACACCACAGACAGACACACACACATACACACTCATACACCACAGATAGGCAGACAGAAAAACAGACACACACACACACACACACACACACATACTCTCTCTCTCACATATACACTCACATATCTCAGACACACACACACACATAAACACACCACACACACCACAAACACATTACACAAACTCACACAAACACCACAGACAGACACATCTACCCACCATATACCTCTCTCTCTCTCTCTCTCTCTCTCTCTCTCTCTCTCTCTCACACACACACACACACACACACACACACACACACATACACACATTCACATACCACAGATGGACAGACATACACACACATACACACTCACACATCACAGACAGACAGACACATACACATGCACACAAACACACACACACCTTTCAGGAGGAAATATTGTTCCTTCTTATCAGTAAATTCAAGTAGAGTATCCATTATGACACTCAAATGTATATTTTATACATTCAGCTTGTGAAACTGTTTCACCCCATTTCCTCATTTCTGAACAGCCTTTGTCCACAGTGATATTTAACCCAGAGAGTTCCCAAATTGCTGGTCACTTGTTCCATTACATTTGGTTAAAATTCTGAAACTAGGCTTCAGTTTCAGCCCGAATGCTTCTGGGTTCTGACGTCAGTGCATATGGATAGATCCAAGGAGGTCCCAGCCCTAGACAGTTTGCACTGTGGTCCACACTTGGTTTTGATTAATTTATTAACCCAAGATGTCCCCAGGGAGTAGGGTTACGGGAAACACCTTGAATTCTTTTGTTTGTACATTTCAACCCTGCTATTCATGGAACTGCTGAGTCTTTCATTCCCCCACTATCTCTCTTGCCAGCAAAGTAAAATATGTTTTTAAGTGTTTGCAAGCGAAGGAGAGACAATGTGTTTTAAATGTACTGCACACACACACACACACACACACACACACACACACACACACACACACATCCATTATTGTTCTCTGCCATCTCCTGCATCCAGAGGCTGAGAATGTAGACTTGCCCTCTGACCTCCTAAATTATCAGAGGTGAAACTCCCTTTTCAACAAGAAATATAGCTTTTGTGGTTTCCTCCAGCTTCTAGCATCTCCCTAGCCCATCTTTACTCCCAAAAGTGTCACTTTTATGAGGGGCAAAATTCTTCCCAGGGCAAATTCTCCCCATACTATGTTTTAGGGAGGCAACTGCAAACATTTAATGACAAGGTGCCGCCTGGAGTCACAAGAAGCCTCTCAGGTGGGAAACACAAAGCTCGCTGCTCAAGGTCTGCCCCCCATTCTACTCCCTGCTCAAGGGTCTGCCCCCCCCATTCTACTCCCTGGGGCTAGTTCCCACTCCCCAAGGCAGAGAGAGCAGCTTTCACTCACACAAACACATGGCCAAATTATCATTCAGTCAGCAATAATCCTTAGGAATCCATAACTCCCAGCTTATAGTAAATCTTCTATAATTTGGGTTTCCCAGGGGGAAATCAATATTGAGTCGGGAGGCAATCACAAAGTGTTTTGCAGACAGCCTGAGCTGCTATTGTGACAGACATGTGTCTGTTATTTTAAGAAGCATTAACCATATGAATGCCGGTCCAGCTTCTCACAAATCTTCTTGCTTAAGATAAAAGCTTACAACAGGGCAGGGGTGTGGCTCACTGGGCAGTGTTCATCTAACACGCATGGAGCCCTGAGTTCAATTCCAGCACTGCATGTAACAGTGTGACGGTGCAGACCTGTAACAGGGTACTTAAGCTTAAGGCCATCCTCAGCTACAAACCAAATTGGAGGCTAGCCTGGGCTATATTAGACCCTGTCCCAATAGAAAAAGTTTCCCCATTAAGTTTTCCCCAATTAAGATTGTTGAGTTCTGCATTCAGTTGTTCAGTTCTGCTGTTTCCTAAGCATCAGTCCTTAACCAAATCACGTACTAGCCTAGGAAATAATAGTTGTTCTACTATAAAATTAAAAACCAGTCAGAAAGCAAGTAATTATCAAAACTATCCCTTCTCTGTTTCAGAGTCTCCTGGATCTAGAGCTTAAATAAGATGCCATTTTTTTTTATTACTAAGTGGTTCATAAGGTATTTGAGAATTTAAAGAAACATAATGACATTTAGAAGTGTAATGGATTCCCAAAGAGAAACATCCTTTTTAAACTTTATGTGTATGAGTGTTTTGCCCACACTTGTGTATATGATGTGAATTATGCATGGAGAGAGGGGTGTGTGTGTGTGTGTGTGTGTGTGTGTGTGTGTGTGTGTGTGTGATCATGTGTGTATATAAGATCATGTGTGTATGATTAGATATGTGACCATATGTATGATCATGTGTATGTGCAATCTTGTATATGTGAGCATTGTGTGTGATCATGTGTGTGTGATTATGTATGTGTATAATCATCTGCATGTGTGTGATCTTATGTATGTAAGAGATTATATGTGTGTAATTATGTGTATATATGAGATCATGTGTGCCTGTGAGATCATGTCTATAGATGCAGGTGCACACGTGCCACTGTGCATATGTGGTGATCAGAGGTAGTAGCCCTCACCTTGCTGGAGGCAGGTACTCTTATTCACCACTGCATACCCCAGGTGAGCTGGTCTGTGAACCTACACATGCATACCCCAGGTGAGCTGGTCTGTGAACCTACACAGAGTCCCCTCTGCATACCCCAGGTGAGCTGGTCTGTGAACCTACAAAGAGTCCCCTGTCTTTGCTTCCTATCTCACTTCAGGAGATCTGGGATAGCGCGCGCGCGCGCGCACACACACACACATACACACACTCAAGCATGCACTATCTTATCTAACTTTTCACGAAGGATCCAGGAAGACAAACTCAGCTCTTCAAGGTTGTGTGTGAGCACTTTATCCACTGACACATCTCCCTGGCTCCAGACGATCATAGTCAGAGGGCATATTCAGCCTTATTTCCAACGTACATTCCTTGATGGCCAGGAAATGAGTCTGCTTTGGAGCACTAGCTTCTTCATCTGCAGAATGGGGTCCTCCTGCTGGGGACTGTCCTTGTAAACATTAATATAAAGATGCAAATACTCTGATGCCTGCCAGGTAGTATAACCTGCATGCCATTGGCTGTATGCAGCCTAGAACGCTGCCTAGATTCTGTTGTTCACTTGAGCAAAGTTGGCTGTGTACAGACTAGGATGCTGCTATGGCTGTACGTAGCCTAGGATAGCTACAGATGTAGCCTAAGATAGCTCTGTGTGTAGCCTAAGGAAAAGAGTAAACTTACGCTTATGATACTTTTTGTATGTGACTTTTTTTTGTAACTTGAGGTTCTCAGTGTGAACTTTGTAGATGACAAAATCTCAAGGTAGCAATATAAAAACCGTGGGCCTGCCTGCAGGGATTCTGACACATTGACAAGGTTTCAAGCCAGCAGTCCCTTCCCTCCCCCGCCCCTGCATCAAGGAGAACATGAACCTTTAGCCTGGCTCTGTGGACCCATGACCCTTTGCTGACCTCTGTATGTCTCCAGGCTGTCCTTGAACTAGCCTAGCTCAGACTTCTCCATGACTTTGTGTTCCCTTGGGCAAAGCAGCTCTAAGTTCTCTCATTAAGTTATCTGTGCACCCCCCCACACACACACACCAACGTGAAGCTATGTGCTTTTTGCAGGTTTTTTGATTGGTGCAAACTTGGGAAGCCAATTCATTCCCTAGATAATCTGCACGCAACCTCAAAGGAAATTTCAAAACCTGTCTGTCCCCACTTCCTTCTCATTTCAGGGCAAACACATCACTAGGATAGATCACATAGTCACACACTGGCCTTGCCTTCCACATGTAAGTAACCTCCGTGCTCCCAGGATTACCTCAGCACAGCCAAAAATGCAGAGAGGAAAAAAATCAACAAAACAAAACAAAATAAATGAATGAATTCCCCAGGTAAAATGGAGCTCACAAGCCAACTGAAGCCATATCCTTAATCCCTCATGACCAGGAATTTTAATAAGACACATCTAAGTACCAACAAGCTCAAATCCTCCAGGAGAGCAAAAGATGCTGAGCTCCGCACAATGCAAAATCCAGCGGTCCTATTCCAGGGCACGGGGTCTCAGCCACTGTGGGGCTGTAAGGCCAACCTTGTGTCCTTGCAGGTAACCCCAGAAAGCAAGACTCTGTGGAATGGTGGCACAGTGCTCTGAAGGTCAGGAAGGCCATGGGCCCCTCCCTCCAGCACATTCTCCATTGGGTCTGTGAGTCGGAGGAGAGTCCCAGTAGGAGGAGCAGTGAGAATGTCCACAGGCCCCATGGCCTTGAGTGTTGCAAAGAAGAAGAAGCAACCAAAGGGAGCTTGTTTTGTGGTGCACGGCCTGGTAGAGTCCAACTCCTGTTCCAGAGCAATCTAAGTGCAGGTTCTGTGTTCTACAGGACATACAGCCCCATGAGCCTCTCTCCATCTCCCTTGAGATGCCTGAAGAGCAGACAACAGCAACTTTTGGAGTTCCTCTGGTGACAGAGGGAGAGGCTGTGGGCAGTCTAGGCCTCAGCACACAATACACAAGTCAGTCTTCAGTGGTTCCCAGCCTTCCTAATGCTGGGACACTTAATAGCCGTCCTCATGCTGTGGTGACCCCGACCGTAAAATTGTGTTTGTTGCTACTTCATAACAGTAATTTTGCTATTGTTATAAATCATGACGTAGATACCTGTGTTTTCAAATGGTCTTAGGTGACCCTGTGATAAGGTTCTTTGAAACCCTTCCCCAAAAGGCATCATGACCCACAGGTTGGGAACCACTGATTTAGGAGCATATCTTCTTCCAGAAACATTTAAACTTCTTGATGCTTTCGCCCTTACCCCACACAAAGCATTTTGTAAACAGTCAGCTTCCTCTTTTTGACTCACGATAGAAATCTTAAGGCACGCACACAGGCAAATTTGAAGAAGTTGAAAGTCTACACTCCCATTGTCTGAAAGAAGGAGCAATAAAAACTGTCTTCTATGTCCTTCCTGACTCTACAAAAACCCTGTTTACAATAAGCTTGTATTATTTATACAGCCTCCAAGGGGAGGTTCTCCGTGTTAATGTTTTTATGGTAAGTTTTTCTCATCACTGGAGAATTTGGGCTTTTGTTTTAAACAATGTTTGTAGGCTATATATAGAGTATCTGATTCTAAAAGCTATGCACCTTGCTCAAGTCTTACCCAATAATCTCTTTCTTGTTTTATGATGAGAAAACCAGAGTCTATAATCACCCAAGTCATTCTTGAGCAAAGCGAGGGGCCGGCTCCCAGGACTGGGCTTCACCACTGAGCTATAGCAGTCCACTAGACAGCTGGAGCATCTAGGGTGTGGCAAAAACACAATGCCCTTCATGTATCACAGACACAAGGCCTCAGGTACCCCAGGCTAGCCTTAAACTCCTTATATAGCTGAGGCTTACCTTGGACCTCTGAATCCCCTGCCTGCACCCTGAGTGCTGTGATTACAGGCTTTGTAACACATCTGGTTTATCCAGTGCTGGAGAGGGAACCCAGGTCTTCCTGTATGTGCTTAAGCACTCTCCCACTGAGATACATCGCTAGCCCAAGAAGACTTCTGAATAAACAGAAATTATATAAACTACCAGTGGGAGGAAATGCTCCTCATTTGGAGAGTGGTAGTGATAGACAATTAAAATTATTTAAAGAAAACCATTGTAAAAATATAATTCTCACTGCATCTTTCTGTGCAATTTCTAGTGAAATATGAACCCTAAAATGTACAACCCTTGCCTTCCTCTTCGGTTTTATGACTAGCGGTTTCAAGTGTGACACTGAACATCTCTTGAGGCAGCCTGAATCTGTATCCCCTAGGCCATGTCACTCAGAGCTGGCTCAGAACAAACGGCTCTCATCCCCCTCTGAGTGAGGATGGAGCTCTGTGCGGCAGGTTCCGTGTGGAGAAGCATCTCCGACCAAATGGAATGCTTGTTGGGAGTCGCATGTGAAATGCCTGCACTGGACAGACAGACACGTGTTTTCACACATCCTCTGAAGGGCAAGATGCAGTGGGACTGTTTCCCAGAGAAACAATTAGAGAATACTGGAGCCAGATAATTTACAGCCTAATGTTAACAGTGAGAGGGATAGATTCCCACAGTCATGCCCCCAGATAAGGACTGCCTTGGAAACTGGACCCTCACAAATCTTAGATGTCACAACACAGGGGTCGGGACCTCCTCCTCCGTCTCTGAAGAAAGCCAAAGGCAGATCCCCTCTTAGAGGACATGTGTAAAATACAAGATTAGCTAGCTTTGCTCCATCGTTGAATCTGCAAAAAGAAATACTGTTATTGTTGGTTTTTAAATTTTATTTCCTTTTATTTCACTGAGGCTAGCATATGAGGCAAAATGCCAAGGTTCCCACCACGTAGAGAAGCCATTTGACCCTGTTGAGGACAGAATAAAAATTCTAACTATGGCACAGAACTAGCACCTGCTCTGGAGCCGGGATGGAGACAGGACCACAGAGGGCCAATCTCCTGCTTCCTCTCAGCTACAACTCCAGAAGCCTGAAGTTATCTCTGCCCAAAACCTGGTTGCCCTGGCTGTCAGGAAGGAAGTGAGTTTTCCCAGGATTCCAGCAGACCTAAGACCTAGACTGGGAGAGCAGGTGGATCCTCAGCCCAGCTCCCCAGCTTCAGTGGGAAGGCGATTAAAGGATTAAAATTTGCAGGCAAAGCAATGGAGATCCAAACCATCCCCTCCCCTCCTTGTAACTGAGAAGATAAAAGCTGTTTCCTTTCAAAGCTTAGAGATGAGAGTATTAGCCAATATGTAATCTTATAGCCCCAGCACTCAGCTGAGAGGGGAGAAGGAAGGATAGCCAAGTGTCAATCTGTACTGAGAAAGGAAAAAAAAAAAAGATTAACCCTTGAAATGCTCCATCTGAAAACAAAGAAAAGTCGTTTCTCAAGGGATGGCTCCCAAACAGGAAAATGATGATTGGAGATACTATTATCACAGCTGGAAGGAAGTTGGGTGCTGCTGGCATCTAGCCGGTGCCAGGTGGGAAGATTCTACCAAATGCTCAACACACGGGGTAAAAGTGCCAGCCCAGCCCAGGAGGCCTAGAGCGCAGGGGCTTGGGCTGGAAATGTAGCTCAATATATACTGTTTGCCTTGTGTGCTGAAAGCCCGTGTAAAGATGCACACTTGCAGTCCCGGAACTTGGGAGAGGGAGATGAGAGGATCTGAAACTTAAGGTCATTCTCAACTACATAGTGAGTTTGAAGGGGGGGCGGGGACTACACAAGACCCTACATCACTAATAGGGGTGGCAAGGGAGACTGGGAGCGACAGGGTTTTGAGAACTCCTGGTGAGATGATTCTATTCTGGTGTATGTCCTCACTCATCCAATAGGGGGCGTTCCCTCTCATCACAGCCATTCCCAAGGAACCCCAATCCGACCCTCTAAGTGCATCCTCAGTACTGCTCGGCTTTCCTCCTGGACCACTGCACTTGGGAAAATACATACCCAAGGAGCGCTGTCTCCCCACCCAGGCTAATTGATTGCCAGGAAGAACTGCCTTTGCGGTCAGAGAGAGGCACGTGAAAACCTAGCTGCGTCTCTCTTTGTAAACAAGTTGTTTAGCTGTCTCCGCTTTCCATCTAAACAGCTATAGACGCGATCAGACTCTGTGTTTTCAAAATAAGACCCTGCACTTACCACTCTGTTAGCACTTTGGAAAAGAGACAGTTCAGCAACATTGGCGCCAGGACAGCTTGCTGCTTAGTGACACCATCAGGGAGAATCTTGACTTAATGTTGTCAGTAGGACACTTTATTTAATACACTTCTGTGTAGCCTAGGAGGTGCCACGGGAAGCCATAGCTCAGAGCTTCTGATTGCAAGAGTCTTCTTAAAGGCCTCAGGGCTCATGATTCTAATCAGTACTGGTAAAACTGCTGGCTCTCGGGTCCGTGTTCCCAGTGAAGCCGGAAGGAGACCCAGGGAGATGGCAGTCCACCTGCAGTCTGACCGTGACTCTTTATGGAAAGATTATTGGTCTTTCGATTGTCTTTATCTGTTAAGAAAAAGAGGCATTATCTATATTTTCGAGGACTGACTATATTCCTTACCGTGGTTTACTTGGCCTGACCACATCTCTGTCCTTCTCCACCGCTGTGCCTGCCAGAGTCATTTGGACATCTTTCTCCCTGGCTACCTTGCGAAAGTCCAATTCAATATGAGAGTGTCTGGTTGGGAATGAGACTCTCACAAGGGCCAGCATTAAACATTTACTCCCTTCTGAGAACTGCCTTTGTCCCTTGGGGGGGCGGGGAGGGGGGAGGGTATCAGCTCTTTTAAGATTGGGTGGGTACACGACAATCTTTGCATGGGATTTGTTCATGACAGTAGCTCTACTGGAAAACACCTCAGTAAAACTTTGGCACACTGATAGTTAATTATTTGTAAGGAGCTTTGTACAAATGCTAGAGAAAAAATTTCAGATTATCTGTCTGATAGATTTACCCACTCAGCGTTTGTGCATGCAGTCTATGCATGTGTGGATTTATAAAACTGGCTGATTTAAGATACACCACCTAACTTACTGCTTTTACTTATTCCTGAAGCAATGCTTTATATCATGACATGACTATTTGTGGTATCTGTCTTATGAGTGTGTAATATTGTGCCATAGATGTGTAGGTTATCAGAACTAAAGAGCCAGCTTTATCAGCTGCTTGAGGTTGATTTGATATGCATTTATCAGCATGTGCTGCAAACGACAAATTTTGCTTACCCACGTGACTGTCCCAGAAAGATTCACATGACAAATGTTTTCTTTCTTTCTCATTAACATGCCAACATTTAATAGTCTTATGTCAGTGAAATACCACTTCATAGATTATAAGAACAATGAGACTTTGTGTGTGTGCATGTGTCTGTGCATGTGTTTATACATATGTCTATATCTCTATGTGCATTTGTCTGTGTGCACTAGTATATCCACATACACTCAACTTATGCTTTAATTTATTTGACTTAAAGCAGTGTATTCCTAAATGATAGTCTAAAAACAGAGAAGCCTCCTAGAGGAGACCCACCTTTTCCCCTGTTGCAGTATGGTTGCAGAGAGGAAGAACCAGTGGGAGACATTCATTTTTTGCAAGATGATTGAACAAGGAGGTTGGCTTGTGCAGCTGCAGAGATTGACCAGTCCCTCAGTTTGCCATAAACAAGTGGAATGCCAGGAAAACAGCTATGTAACTTGTTCAATCCACAGAATAGAGACGTAAGGAATTTAAGATCTAAGGTCAATAAGGAATGGATGTCCTAGAGTCCTAGAGTCCAGGGGCAGGAGGGACTGATTTCTCATAGACCAAGGGCAAGAATGATGGATGTCTCATAGACCAAGGTCAAGAGGAGCTGATGTCTCATCGTCCAAGAGTAGGGAGGGGATGGATGTCTCATAGTCTAAGAGCAGGAGGGGTGGATGTCTTATAGTTCAAGGGCAGGAAAGGATGAATGTCCCATAGTCCAAGAAAGGGTTGATGACTCATGGTCCAAGGGCAGGAGGGGTTGATGTCTCATGGTCCAAGGGCAAGAGGGGTGGACATCCCAGAGTCCAAGGTCAGAAAAGGGTGGATATCCCAGAGTCTACAGGAAGAAGGGATGACTTGTTCCATAGTCCAAGGGTAGAAGAGGTGGATGTCTCATGGTCCAAGGATGGTAAGGGATAGATATCCCAGAGTCCAAGGGCAGGAGGAATAGAAGGCCCAGAGTCCAAGGAGGGATAGATGTCCACTCTCATAAAGAGAAGAGGTGTCCTTCCTCTAACCTTTGTTCTCCTCAGACCTTTTGATAATCCGCTGAATTTCGTGTATTGGTGAGGGCCATCTGTGTCCTCTCTACTGGTCCAGACACTCATTTCTTCCAGAAACACCTTCTCAGACACACCCACACATAATGTTTTACCATACATACGGGTATCCCTGAGCACAGTCAGGCTGATGTACAAAATTAACTATCATACCCAACTGATAAATCTCACCAAAGATAATTCTTAGGTTTACCTCTTTTATTAATGTGGGGGTGCTTGACTTTAGTGAGTATTATCAACTGAATCAATTTCCCACTCAAATTTACATATCAATGTTACCTCACCAATTAGACCAGGCCTTAGTCAGAGTGTCCCAGGAATCCACCTATCTCTGCCTCCCTCCCCAGGTCTGGAATTACAAGCACATACCACCATGTCTGGCATTTTTTTTTTTTTGCCTTGTTCACAAAAGACGTTATTATCTAGCGATGCATACTGAGAACATACAGACATCTTTATGGTCTACTTCCCATGCAGTAGAGCAATCTTCTCATTACAGTAAGTGAGTGTCAACTGTTTATGCAGTAGACAACACTTTAAAGTCACATTTAAAAAGAAAAGCTTCATTTACAAAAGAAATAAAAGGTAAAGAAGCAATTACCACTTTTAAAAAGCAGCTGCTTTGTTCAAGAGTGGAAGGTTTATGCCTGTATTGAAAGACAACATGATCACAAATAAAGCAAACGATGAACAAATGAAAAACACTTTCCCCATAAAGCAGTGCACTTTCAAAATGACACACAAATAGTTAAAAATCTCATTATGTTGTCTATCTTTTAAATATGAGGACTTTCAGAAGTGGGCCTCAACATTTTAATTAGTAAATGAGAACTATGCAGTCTCTATGTCACTAAGAACTATATCTAACAAAATGTATAAAGTCTATAGCAAGTTGATTTTTTTTAAAAAGTAAACTTAATAAGAAACAGTACACTGAAGGCGCTCTATCCATCAAGCCCATACACTTCAAATTTTAAATGTGATGAACAGAACAGAAACTGTAACTATGCCACAGTTGCAATTCGAAAAAAATAAAACAAGATCAGTTGTCACACATGCAGGGAATTCTGCCACAGAGCTATCCCTCATTTTCAATTATTCCAATAAAATAACATCTTAAAACACTGGTGATGTTGATGGTTTAGCTTACCTTCCGGGTACTGAATGTTGTACACAACCTGCTTTAAAAGAGGAGACATCCCTGCAGGCAGGCTCACGAAGGAACAGACTCCCTTCGGCACTGACTACACCAAGGGCATGCTGCTGTGGCCTGCACACACACACACACACACACACACACACACACACACACACACACCTAGGAAAACGTGAATACAAACAGTAACTTTGGAAATTGATTGGGAGGATGGTGGTGATGGGATTAATGCCTTTTGGGAAGCTCCGGGGAACTTGTCATGAGGCCACCATGGGGAGAGCATCTAGCAAGACATGGGTCCTCACCAGACACCAAATATGCTAGCTCTTCAATCCCAGACTCCCCAGCACCGAGAGGTGAGAGGGTCAGCTCCAGTGCTCACAGTTGTCTTTCTAGGGGACTTCAGCTACAGTGGCCAAAGGCTTCTGAAGGAGTGGGTGCTATAGATAGCAAAGAGGGGCTAATAAAGAGATAACACATTCGGTGGAAGGGCCTGGTCCTCAGAGACTCTTTCTCTGATCCATGGACAGAAGGAGCAGGGACGAAGTTAGTTTTTCCAATGGCAAATGCCTGGTCAGATGTCATCACCATCATCTCAAGCTACCGAAGCAGGGTCCTGACAGATTCCCTGACCGGTGAGAAACCTGTTTTCAGGAGTCTCACAGACCAAAGAGAACAGTTGTCTCTCTCCTGTCTAATGAGGGACTGATCTCAGTGAGGAACGTGTTATCATCCCATGGTAGCTGAATGAAACTGTCTCCCATAGTCTCAGACATTTGAGCATTTGGTCCCCAGTTGGTGGAAACCTCTGGGGACGGTTAGGGTACATGGCTTTGTTGGAGGCAGGACCTCATTGGCGGCGCACATGGAGAGTTTAATGACTCTGCTTTCCTTGCCACCTCCAGTTCAATCTGCCCAATGTTCTCTACTCACAGTGCCGCGCTCTCACAGTGTGTGCGCTCTCAGCTTCCTGTTCCAGCTTCCATGCCTGCAGCTTGTCGCCACACCTCAACTCTGCCACTCTGGGCTCCTATCACTCTGGAACCCTGGACCCAATAACCATTTTTATTTCTACAAGTTGTCTTGGTCATGGTACTTTATCACAGCAACAGAAAAGTAACTAACCCAGTCTGCATGATATAATGTCCCACCTCCCAGAGGTGCTATCTCTAACGACCATCGCCATGGGTATTGGTGCATTGACACATGATGTGTCAGGGAATGCTTAGCGGGTGTCCATTGACTCTACTTCTCTCTTAGTTCTTTCTTCATGGAAGCAAGGGACTATGGGAGATTTGGAGAAAGAACACACATGTAGTGAATGCTGAATACACAGGAGCAAAATATCTCTGGATCATCCCAAGGGGAGTGAGCTCAGTCAGCATGGATGACGTCAGCAGTCACCAATGATAGGAAAGACATCTCTCCCGAGGGATTCTGGGAAACGCGGGGAAGGTGTTGGCGAGAACTCTTCCCTATTATCATCTTACCTCCACTTTTGGAAAAACAAAATACAGCTGGCAGCTTAGAGGAAAATGCCTATCAACCTTTCAATCCAGAGACTCCTCCTTCTGGAGAGCCCAGGAGAGCAAGCATATAGCCCCTTCACCATTAGCATACCAACGGAAAAGCCCAGTGCTTGGCTCTTGCACAAAAGACCTTCAGACGTGTAGCCAAGGTAGGCACTGAACAAGCAGGAGACAGGGTGGCCATTAAATGAGCCCTTGTCTTAAGTTTCTCAAGACATAAAATCAGTAACACAGTGCTGGGGGGAAGGGAATGCCCCCGTGCTTATCACACAGTGTGAGGAGCTGTGTGGGGTCCCTAGCATCTAAGCAAAAATGCTAGGTGCTATGCTACATGATTCAAAACCCAACACTGGAGAAGTAGAGATAGGTAGATTCTCTCAGGCAAGTTGGCCAGCCTACCTGAACACACACACACACACACACACACACAGAGAGAGAGAGAGAGAGAGAGAGAGAGAGACAAAGAGACAGAGATGCAGAGACAGAGAGACAGACAGAGAGAGATGGAGAGAAACAGAGAGAAAACTAGGAGCTTTTGCAGGTTGCTGAGAGAAAGACCTTCAGCGTTGGCTCCACTCCCTGGTGTGTCCCTTAGTATCTCTCTCTGTGGATGCTGATGTCCTGATGGAGAAAAGGTTAAAGTGAAAGAGATGATGTAGGTGCGCTGAGCTCTGGAGGCTGCTGGCCTTGCTCTAATTTGAAACACGACCACCACTTCAGGGCTACTCTAGTTCTGGTTGAGCACTTCCTGTCAGGATGTGAAGGCTGTGGGTCCCCCTGGGTATGAGGAGAAGCCATCATAGCTCAGAACTCAGCAGCCACCCAGTTCTCCCAGTTGGGCTCATTTACAGTGAGCATCTCTAAGAGTCGGTCATGAGGAAAGGGAAACACTAAATGACAACCCCTACTACAACCGTGCTCCCAGCCCTGGGCTTGTCAGCCTCCTAGCCTTCTAGAGGAAGCCAGCTCTTGGCTAGCCCGTGAGACAAGATGAGGCTCTCTGCCTGTGTCTATCTGCCGCAACTGCAAAGCAGGGATCTCTGCAGGTGGGAGTGATGTGGGCTAAATGGGTCTCCAGTGGTCCAGGGCTCCCAGCAAAGGCCAGACCACAACAATCAGTGGGCTGCTTACTTACTATAACCATATACAAACCACATCATCAGAGTTCCCTCAGATGCATCCGAGACATTCTATACCTCTTCATTAAAGCCTCTCGGGATTTGTTATGGCCCTCCTCACCCAGATAAACTGGGGTTTTTGAAGCAGGAACCGAACATCACACCCTAAAGTCAAACCCAGAGGCCGGGCAGAGGCAGATCTTTCTCCTGGCTACCTCTCACTCTCCCTTGGAATTGATTTTAACTACACTTGGGCATTGAAATGCACAATGATATATGGCTGTAAAATATTTTAATCACTCATAAATAAAATATTTACTGTGTGTCACTTTTCCAGTCTCCCCCATGTTAGGGAACACGGTGACCACCTCAGCAGCCCATACTCAACAATCACGAGTTTGAGTTCAGTGGGGAAAATCTAGAGGCTTTGGCTGTTTGTGTTTGGATTTTGTTTGTTTGCTTCTCTGATTCTGGGAATTTTTCTCAAAGCAATTATGTAAATTATGTATTCTAACATGGCAATATCATTTCAAGTTTCAATGGATATTTAGATAAAGATAAACATTATTTTTGAAGTTTTTGAAATGATATTTATGGGCAGGAGAGAGCACAGTCAGTAAAGTGCTTACTGCCTGGAGGCCTGAGTTAGACCCCAGAACCCAAATGAAGAAGCCGGTGGGTGGCTGGAGTGTGGAATCCCTGCACTGGGGAGGTGAAGACTGGAGAATCCCTGGGGCTCACTGGCCAACCTCGTGGAATCCCTGAGTTCCAGGAAAAAGTGAGCTCTTGTCTCAAAAAGAACCAAGGTAGACTGAGAAGCTCACCTGAGAAATGACATCTGGACATTTAGACATCTGGTCTCCACACACTCAGAGACAGGTACCCATGAACACACACACGTATGCATGAACACACGCACAGGTATGCATGAACACACACAGACAGTTATATATGAACACACACAGACAGGCACACATGAACACACAGAGGTACACTTGAACACAAACACAGAGGCAGATACTCATGAACATGCACACACACACAGAGGCACAAATGAACATACACATACACAGACTACAAGCACACACACACAGACAATTACACATGAACATACACACACACATGCACACATAGTACACACATATCACATGTTGCAGACACACACATACCACACAAACACCACACACACAACACTACACATACTACATACACACAGGCATGTGCACTCACCACATACTTCACACACACACACATACACACCAACACATGCACACATATGCACATATTCACAGTCTTTGTTAGCAAACAACCTCTAGGAAGGCTCTAGTAATGATCAAAGCAGAAGGCTGTAACCAATTGCTGAGAGATAACAATGAGAGGTCTCACTTCCTACTTTATTTTGGTTTCTTTTTTTTTGGTTTTTTTTTTTTTGTGTGTGTGTGGGGGGGAAGGTGGTTTTCCAGACAGGGTTTCTCTGTGTAGCCCTGGCTGTCCTGGAACTCACTCTGTAGACCAAGCTGGCCTCGAACTCAGAAATCCGCCTGTCACTTCCTATTTTAAATATCACTCTGGCTTGCAGTACAGCTGTTGGGTAGAGAGCCTATTCAGGTTTGCCTGATCCCACCCTGGCTTTAGCCTAGCGTTTTCCCTTTCTGAGAATCCCCACTCTGTGTCCCACCCCAGGCTACCCTATTACAAAAGCCTCAGCTTTTGCCCTGTGCACAATCTTTTCATACTTTGTGTAAGACAAAAAACAACAAAGACAAAAACCAACAAAGCTCACACCTGTAGTGTGGCCCGAACGTTCCCTCTGGCTTCTTCACACCTGTCACCTGGCTCTAGGTTTAGTTAGCAGGACTCTATCCCCGAGGCTGCTGGGAACTTAGGACTGAGGCTGTATAAGATGGGCTCCCATTCCTTCTCTGTCTAAGGAAAACGGAAGGCAAGGAAGAACAGACAGCTAAATTCCAGTCTTCACAGCCCCACCGGACACTGTTGTTCTCCCCCGGGTACAACCACTGTCCTGATAAATCCCAACACATAGCACACACGTGGAATCGTCTCTCACACACTGTTTGATGTGGCTTCCTGCCCGTGGTATGTATGCCTCCATCAACAACAATTTGCTGATAGCATGATTCATCCACTTTGTGTCTGGAAAGTAATCCCTTGTAAGAATTAGGTTTACAGTTCAGACATTCTACTGTGCATCCAGTTTTTACAAAAGAGACTCTTATATTCATGTGTTTGTGTCATTTGGTTCATGTAAGTATTTAATTTGATTTGTTTTAAACATCCACCCAATGAAATTCTACCCTTTTACATCCAGCAGAGTTGTTCATGTGGCTCTTAGGATGAGACCCTCTTTTAAATCTTTTTTTACAGGCAAAGCTGATAATTTTGAGGTTAAAAAAGCCAAGTGATTGAAGAACTACTCCGGTACTTGATCCGGTGTGGGATAAGGCACTGTTAGCGAGGAGATGAAAGTTTCGTGAATAACTTGCAAAGAGAAATAAACCAACTTACCAATGTCACATTGGTTAAGGGCAGCTGAACGGAGCCAGGGATATTTATAAGGGTTGGTTGGCTGCTTGTCAAACATTCCATTCACTAAATTTTAAGACCTGGACTTACGAATTCTTGAATAACACAAATGAAAAGAACAACCCCACCCAACAAAGAGTTCACAAGCCTCCAACTCTTCTTTGCCCTAAGCCAGCCTGCCTCCCAATGACCCTCCATCTCCCCTAGCTTCATCCCTCCAGGGTGCTAGCCTGAACTCTACATATACAAACCTTACCTAGGTTTTTTGAGAGACCTACATTCTTATGGGCCATAAGCAATCACAGAGTGCTTTGTTCTCTCTGCTTTTCTCTGTAGCTCTATCTCCCTGTGCTGTCACTCCATCTATCCCCTAATTTGCACACCCGATAAAGTCATCACTTCCCTTAGAAGCTGGTTTAATTTTCCCTTCCAGTTATTTCTTCCCCAATGGACTTGGTCCATGTACCAGTATACCAGGAACTTCTCCTTGGCATTGACCACCACACCTTTAATTCTATATTTACATTTGCATTTTGGGGAGAAAATGTATGAACAATTGCAGTCTATCAGTTTTGTTTCATTCTTAATATTTTCCAGTTCATTAACGATGAATCTGTTGTGTGTGTATGGAAATTGCATAGGTGTGTACCGGAGTGCTATTCAAATACGAGGAGCTGTAAATGTGGATGGAGACACAAAGATAGTTTAATCATATTTTTAGGGAACCTAAGTTGAAGAATAGGTGAAAGAATCAGGATATTTAAGGTTAGAGCAGATAAATAAATATAAAGTCTTCTACCAGGAATCAAACAATGAATCATCAAATTCTACAGCATAAGACAAGATGGCATGCTCACTTCTGTGGTCCAATATTGAAAGGCCACTGTGTCTACTCTGAAAGCACCCAGGGTATGAAAGCATACCCTGGCAGAGAGCACAGATGTGGCCCCACCACAACCCCATACGAGTTCCCAACTGGGTGGAGTCACAGGGTTTCTACATGAAGACCTTTCATTGGGTTGACTCTGGGGAGATGAGCTGCAACCTTAAGGCACTGGTGATGACTATTGCTTTATTCTTGCTGCAAAATGAAACATTTATAAATTGCCAAGAATTGTTTAGAAAACTTTACATTTAGTGTGACAAAACTTTTCACCTTACCAGAAGACTGGGTGTCTCTTCTAGTATGTTACAACTTTTTCAAGAGTGATGTCATATAAATGCATTTCAATATCTATGACAATTATATCATCCAGAATGAAGTTCTCCCACAATCATCCCTACTGGTCTCAAGGTCTTTTTATGACCTGAGGCATGGTCTGGCCACTCATGGGACCTGATGGTCATTTACACACCCTGGCGTGTTGAATGTTCCATCGATGATGACTTGCTTTCTTATAATTACACAAAACAGAATTAAAGCCCAGAGAACAGAGACTTCAACTCTAACATAAGCAATTGTAAAATGCGTGTCTGAAGCTGCCTTTTTTTTCTATGTAAGAATTTAATTACTGTGGTCTCTACTTGACCAGAGTGTAGACAACATTTTAGAATGGTGTTATTGATTGTATATACCACGCCCATAATAATCCGGGCACCCAACTTAATTGACAAAAAGGTTTTACCTTTTAAATAAACCATATCAAATAATTTTTACAGAGGAGCTTGCATATTCATTCCATCTTGGCCAATCTCCAGAAACACAGAATTTTGTTCATTTCGGATTCTTCTTTATTTTGGATGTTCCCAAATGGTTTGGGCATGACTAATTTCCTGTCCTCCACATCCTACCAGTTAAACAAGATAGGCAAATCTATCTTTAAGAGGACATTAATTCTAGAAACCAAACCCAACAGGAAATTCTATGATCAACTACTTTTAAAATACTAAAAATTACATTGTGTTTTCTAATTCATGGTCTCCCCAGGTAAAGCTGTGGTATAATTACACTGAAAGGGGGGAAATTGTGTTAAGTAAATGTCTAGAAACAGAGAAAGCCTCCTTCCAAAACATCTCTGAGAACATCAGAAAGCATAGGGAAAAAGCAGCCCAGAACCATGTTGCAGAAACATATCGCATCTCCTATTATTGCATAAAGAATACACACGCAGTGCGTTCATTATTCAGAATTGCGGCTACTCCATTCTAATGCCACCCAATTAGGTCTTCCTCCTGACAGGCACTGGTTCCATCTAATAAATTCGTTAAGTTCTGTCAACACTTACAAGACAGGATTTGCAAAATGTTGCTCGGTGCTCCCATGGCCCTTCATCAGCCCCCAAGTGGAGAAGAGACTAGCCACGGAAGGCAGAGTCAAAAGTCTTTCTAAGAAAAAGAGTTGGGAATATGAGCATCGCCTCTGCCTGTGCAGATCCTCTCACACCCCTGGGGCCTCATTTTCAAACCAACTAAAAGTGAAGGGATGAAAGAGTCTGAGTATAATTAGTGGAGATTTATCACAGCAAGCAACGCAACCCAGGTCTGCAACACTGAGTACATCCCCTTAGATCTCAGAGCACAATTCTATGTCAATGGTACACAGAGATTCTTAACATTTACAGGGTGTGACTGAATACATCAGCTGACTGCGCTTCTGTGACTTTAATGTAGAGTTATAAGGGGGTGGGGGAAACAGCTCTTTGCGTTGACCAAAGTCATTTCTCCTGGCTAATAAAGAATGCATGTTTGACCCATTGGCATGGCTTAGATGGCTCTAGATTTTCACTGTGGATCGCAAACTTGACCCAATGTATTTATAGTTCTTCCTCCTTCACAGACAGCCTTGTTTTCTGTCTATGTTACTTATTGCTACCATGTTGCTTCTGGAGATGCTGGCCTCAGCCCTCAGCTCTAAACACTGATAGGGATGAGCAACAGTACTTGGAGAGCAAAAATGCTATCAATCTTTCACGTCAAAGATCTAGATATCCCAGAGTCTCTACATTCATATGTGGTAATATAGATACACTGTAGTATATAAATCCATACACAGTAACATAGATGCACACACAGTCTTTAAATTGATATATAATAACATATACACACACATAGTCTAGATAGATGATAGATAGGTAGATAGATAGATAGATAGATAGATAGATAGATAGATAGATAGTGACAACATTATTCCATGGAGGGGGAAGATCTCTATTTATATGTCTGGCAAAATATGCCTGGCAAAGCTCCTGAGACACATACACACACCCTCCAAACTTCAAACACTGGCCATGCCAAAAGCTTATGGAGAAAACCAAGCTTGCCCTCTTATTTAAGAAAAATGATACAGTTTGTGGTCTAAAACTATGTGGGAAGAAAAGAGCCACCCCTCAGCCACCCCCCTGACTGCAGCATGGCTTTCTGCTCTTCACTGACACACACGCACATAATATAAGGTTAATTGTCACTACTGTTCAGTCCGTGTGCATTTTTACATCTACCTGTTTACCTTATGTGAGTATCCCCATGATACAGCAGGCTGCAGAATTCCCACAGAGTAATTCTCAGTTCCTTTCTAAATCTCCAGATTCATCAGACACAGCCTCTTAAGAGAGTGTAATTTTGCAAATGCTTGACTTTGTAAATGCTTTGAAAGGACAAATAGAGAGTAGATGGGAAAGGCTAAGACAATATCTGGTTGGATATCTAGAGGCCACTCATCACCAGGCCCCCAGGGAAGACATTGAGGATAATACTTTTTCTATCTAGAAAGTGATAACCTCTTGGATTCATACATGGACCCCAGTTTCTTCTCTTCTAGTTTCTGATGCTAAAAATGAAAAATTACTTACTTCTAGACTGGCCTATTGATTTTTTTTCATATTTGTTTATTTATTTTCTATTTTAGTTGTTCCCCCCCATCAAACCCATCAAACCTCCTTTACTTTTGCTCCATGTTCACCACCTACACTGAGATGGACACACACCACTTGGTTACAGTTACTCAGTGTTCAGTTGAAGTTTGACTCATTCTATCCAGAGCATTTAACACCTCACCAGGAGACGTCTAATTAAGACAAGCTGTTACAAAGCACCAGGGAAAGTTGGGGGGGGGGCATTTTCTAAATCTTCTAAATCAATTCTTCCTTCTTAAAAGGAAGTTAACGCTGGATTGTTTAACCATCAGCAATGTCCTATTGTTTGATATTTTTGACCTTCCCTAACTCTTGCTAGTCATGAGCAGCAGCGCAATGAACAGATGCAGGTGGAGGACTGGGTTCGCTATTTCTGCACAGGACGTTTGTCTCTGTTCACAGACAGGATTGGATGCTGCTGTGACAAAATGTGACAAATAGTGACAGAAGACCCAAAGGAAGAAAGATTTTTATTTTGGCTCACAGTTCGAAGTAACGTCAGTCTCTCATGGTAGATGATGGTGTGAGGCAGTTGGTCACTCTACATCTATACTCGGGATGCAGACTGGTAGGCACTCCTGCAAAGCTCGCTTCCTCCTTATACGTTGTTCAGGACCACAGCTGGTGTTACTCCAATCCTCCCACCTCCATTAATCTAATCAAGACCATCCTACACAGCCTGGCTGGAGGCTTATCTCATCTCTGTGACTGGAAGCTAGTCTTCAAGGTGAGCCCATCAAGCTGGCAATCAGTGTTAAGCATCAACTTGACAATCAATATCATAGTCATTGAGATGTATTAATAAGTTTTTCTGTTGCTCTAGTACATTAATAGTTTATCGTGGCTTACAGTTCAAAGGGATCATTCCATCATGGTGGAAAAAGCTTGACAGCAGATATTTTCTAACATGACGGTCGAAAGGTTGGCAGAGTGGTGTTTAGAGGACAAGAAAATCTGAGGATATGTTGAAGGAAGACTTGTGATCATTCTTGTTGTCACTGCTGTGCTTGTGTCATCTGACTTAGGCCACAAACTTTCTATAATCGAGCTCTAAGAATCTGTAGAAATCCTTGAAAGTTACACTCAGCAGTTTTGATACCCAAAGGATTTCTTTTATTTTGAATATCATTCCAGAGATGCAAGTCTCTTGGGAGTTTACCTTGAAAGTCTCAATCCCTCTTAGTTCCTTTGATGATGATCAAGAGGCCTCTGGAACTGCCTCAAAAACAGTCTTGATTTTTAGTGAGGCCTAAAATGAGCTTCATATGCACACTGATGCTTTCCAAGAGAGACTAGCCAAGTTCCCATCAGCCAAACAACACAACGCCCTGGGTCCTGACTAGAAACATTGATATCCTTGAGTTGAAGGTTCCTAAATCATGCACAATGCACCACAGGCATCACCATCATGCCCACTGCACACCTCGAGACAACCAGTCTCTGCAGGCAATGTTAAGCTTGATCCCCTGTATCACAGAAGGAGAAGTGCTCTATTCTTCCCAGCATTGCCTCATACCATGTTTTAAAATGGCTCTGACTGGTGGCTACGCTAGCACACTCCTGCAATCCCAGCATTCATTCAGAGGCAGGGGGACCAAGAGATACAAGTCTGTCACCATCAATATCATCACCATCACCACAATCATCACCATCACTATCAGCAAAACTATTCTCTTATTTTAGTTTAGGGAGTAATAACCACATCCACTGATCAACAACTAGATAATCCTGCTGAAATTTTACAAAAAAATACTCTAACATGCAGTTTTACCAAAGGACAAAGTCCAGTGGCCACGCTAACTTCCAGAAAGAGTCAGCCTTTCTGATCCCTGGTTTTATGAGACCATAGAGTAGTTCCAAGGACCAGCCTCAGCTTGGATAGGGGTTCCTGAGAGAAGGGGTGTCTTGGAGCAGCGAAATGAACTGCTCAGAGTCAAATCATGGGTTATAAACTGATGGCCTGTGTTCTGCTTGAGACAGCTTTCTAGACAGATCTCTCTAAGTTCTGCTTCTGACAGCTTTTTCTTGCAATTTTGAAAACTTTCTCTGGGTAGCTTATCTTTTGCAGATCAAAAGCCCAGTCTTTTATTTACATAACAATTCAGCGATTATTCCAGGTTCCCTTTTGATAGCCCATGAGTCAGTAACCTAGGACTCTAGCCCCTTGATTCTTAGAAAGAGACAGTAGCACATTTTCTTAAAAAAAAAAATTACAAAAGAATTCGGAGGTCTGCCTGCCTTTATTAAGCACAGACAATAAGCTAGCTGTGTGAGAACTCATCATCCAATTACCATTCACTTCTACCACCTCTGGGCCTGGACCTAAACGCCCTCTCTCCCAGGCTGATCTTGAATTTAAGAGTCTGCCTGCCTTTGTAATCTTGTAATCACAAACAAAACACTTGGCTGAGTGAGATCTTGCCCTGCAATCACCACTCCCTAAATCTCTTTATCTCCTTTCTGACAAGCTGGCTCAAAGTGGAGCTGCCTCTGTTCTTTTAGATCTGTGAAGCTGCTTATACAATTCATATTGCATCCTTATATTTTGCATAGTTGAGAATTTATATATATATATATATATATATATATATATATATATATATATATATATATATTTTAAACTCATGTTTTCAGAATTCTTTCCCACAGCCTTAAGGGCTGTCCTGAAGGTCTCAGTATTCTCCATTTTGTTGAGACATAGATATGCCCTTGCCTCCTAGACTCCTGCTGCTTCTAATCATCACAAGGTCATTAACCTTGGCAGGGAGAACCTTGGCAGGGAGAATATTCTCCCAGTAACCTTGGCAAGCATTTGTGTGTGTGTGTGTGCTCGAGCGCTTGTGTGTGTGTGTGTGTGTGTGTGTGCATACACATATATATGCAACCATTGACACTCATGGAGGCCCACACTCTACAGGCTCTAGTTAAAGCCATGTTATGCCTTCCCTGCCATAGCCAAGCTGGACTCAGCAGAAGAGAAGCCAAATGATGAGAGTAGAAGTTCAAGGCTTTGTTCATGGTGACATTAGAGTCATTCAGTGTCCCATCTGGGATCTTCATCCCACAAAAATGTGTTAACCCACACTCACTGTAGCCCACAGTCCAGAGCAATCAACTCTGCCACCAATGTTTCACCCATGTAAAATTCAGACTATCAACAGGCATGATTGCTGAGTTTGGTTGACTCAAAGTGTCACTGAGAGGCCCCCAGTGAACAGTGAAAGGCCATTGTCAGCTAGAAGGAGCTGGTGGTCACATAGACCAATGACTCTGGTAACAAGGGAAGCTTGCAGGACCTGAGACTGAATCACTGCTGTGGCTCTACTTTCTAACCAGACATTCACAGTTGTGGGGAAAAGGGTGAGAAGGTCGTTAAACAACAAGAGCATTGTCCAAAGATTTTGCCAAACTCTAAGTAGAATATCTCTTTCCAAAGAAATGAGATGATATTAAATGTAAAGCATTTGAGTGTACCTAAATAGAAGGTAAATGACACATCATTAGGATCCTTGTCTCTTCTCTCCTCTACCCACAGGTCTCTCTCCTTATAGGGGCACTAAACCTATTGATGAATACTCTAGCATGTGTCAAGTTGACATGAAAGTTGACAGCACATGTGTTTGCTGGGTTTTTGTCACCACAACATACACCTGACACATTTCTGTTTGTCTCAAAGTTTCAGAAAAGAAACCTCACTTCCTTCAGGGATGGACTGTGCTGTGGAAGTATAGGCTGAAGTAAACTCTCTCCTCCCCAAGTTGCTTTTGGTCATGGATTTTGCCATAGCACTGGTAACTCTAGCTAAGACACACAACATCATCACATTTGCATGATCTGCCGAAGGAACACCTTGGACCAACAGCACAGTAATCGAGAGGTAGAAGTCAAAATTGAAATCAGTCATCTCGTGCTCGTATGCCAAGTTCCATGCTTGGCTGATTTAAATAATTACTTACTAAAAAGTAGTCTGCTTAAGTTAGAAAAGAAATTTTGAGTTTAAAAAAAATACCTATAACTAAACTCTTAAAAAAAAAAAAAAGAACCACAGAACAAGAGGATCAAAAACTCTGAGATCTTTCCAGAACTTCTCCAAGTAGCAGAAGGGAAAACAGAGATGGGAAGCCCATATTTGACCCCAACAGAGGCCCTAGAGCAGTGTAACTTGGTAGCATTGAATGGTCCAAAACTCCCCTTAAATTACATGCAATTATCATCTCCATTACATTCTAGCCACAGCCATTAAATATCTTTATCCCTAAATTGTCTCTCTGATCACGTCCTGAAGGCATGGATTCCCCCCAGTAAAGGCCTCCTGATTAAGAATAGTGCCCTAGATAGCAAGGCATGTAGGATGTTCCCTCTGTGGCCGCTTAACTTCTTCAAGTCCCCTCAACACTAACCTCCAACATGAGCTATTGGCAGCGCAATAGAAGGAGGCTGGCAAAGAGGCCCAGAGAAGAGGTGCTGTCCCACCTAGGTGGCCAGGGGACATACCCCTCAATAGAGAACCCAGCGGCACAAGGTTGCTCCTGTCCTGGCCGGCCCTACTGAAGAGTCGGCTCTCGTGTACAGAGGCAGCGTCTTCCAAAAATGGCCCCTTCAGAACCAGCACTGAGCATGTCAGAAATACAAATCCACTGCTTTCTCTAAGCAGTGTTCTCTAAAGATGCCCATTATTGAATTCCACACATGGACATAATCCCCATGCCTCTTACAGCACTTAGCACAGATTCTTATGTATAGAAAGCACTCAGCCCCTTTTTTATGGAGTGATTGAATTATGGCATTCAACTTGAGACGTTAAATCCCTAGACTTAAAGTATGCTGAAAGTCAAGTCACTTTTTTTTTGGAACGGTGTTATACCAATATGATCTGTAAAATGATAAAAAGTAAAATGAACTTTTTTTTAAAGCAAAACCCACAAATGTCTGTTAAGAGAAAGCTTAATATAATACATACCTGGATCCACACAAGCTTAATAATATCCCCATGAACAGTACTGCTACTGAAAGCATCCATAAAACATCTAGCTTAGAAGCCCTAAGGCACCCTCAGGCACAGGAAACTCTAGGTCTCCAGTTTCTAAACCAGGGTGTATGAATTCCTGTGTCTTCTCTTTGTCATAGTTCCTAATGGAATCATCAGAAATCATAATTTTTTCACTTCTGCACCCACCTTTTCCAAATGTGTCCTCCCCCCAACTCCCTCTCCATTTCTCCTCACACACATGCAATTTCTTTCATTTTCACACCAGAACCTCCTTTATGCCTACTCTACCTTTTCTATCCACTGTCTCAGCTTTCATCTCTCAGTCAGAAAACATGCATCTAACCTGCCTCTATACCTCCAGACACAAAACTGTTCCACTGTCGTTCAGAGAGCTCTGCCCCTAGCTCAGAGAGCCCCGCCCCCAGTTAAAAATAAGCAACCGTGAATGCTGAACAGACAACATGATCGATCATCTTACTTTCACCAAGTTTAAAACAAAACTCCAGTAACAGAAAGATTAAATGCCAAGTCTTTGTCTGCAAAGTCTGTCAACAACCTGATCTGGAAACACGCAGATGTGTACCTCCTCTGGTAGAGTGGATATATGGAGCACCCTGATCGTGCCTTGGTCCCTAGTGAACCTTGCCTCCCCACTAATGTCTCAGTAAATACATAGGAAGCTTTCTTCTTTCATTTTATGAGTGTTTTACCTGTGTGTGTTTGGTGGTGGTGGTGGTGGGGGAATGCATGCATGAACATAGCATGCGTGCAGAGCCCACACAGACCAAAAGAGAGCACCAGATGCCTTGGAACGGCAGTCACAAACCACTGTGAGCCACCACATGGGTTCTGGGAGGCAAACCCACGTCTACTGTCAAAGCAACCAGACTCTGATCATCTGAGCCATCTCTCCAGCAGGCATGTTTTCTTTGGATCCCAAGGTGGAGGGGGGGATCTTTCAGAGACTTGTTCTCTCGGTGTTCTATGCCTTCTTTCTACATAGTCTTCCATGGAGACTTTTTGCTTTGAGTGGCTTTATTTTTTCCAGAATGTTCGTTCTTAAGCAATTAGAGACCTCACCAGGCTGACCTTTGATGGCAGACAGGGTGTGTATGTTGCCTTTGGCCTCGCAGTTTATTCACTTGCCCACTGTGCAACCAGCCACAGACACTTCTTGGAAATGCAGCAAGAGCTCCAGATACAGTCCCCGCCCACTGGCTGGTCTTGTTGCCTTTTGTTTAAAGCAAATGCATAAAGAAATCAGTTCCTTGTTATTATATATATGATAGATGATATATTAGATACAGAGAGGGGAGAGAGAGAGAGTGGATAGATATGATAGAAGATGGATACATGATAGATAGATGATAGATAGATGGATAGATAGATGATAGATAGATAGATAGATAGATAGATAGATAGATAGATGATAGATAGATAGATAGATAGATAGATAGATAGATAGATAGATAGACAGATGATAAGTAGATAGATAATTGAGAGATTTAGAGACAGACAGATGTTTGGACAAGTACATACACTCATGAAGCATACAGCCTATTAAGAAAGAAAGAATAGTTCTATCAATGAAGACATTCCCTTTCATCTCCTTGCCTTCAATCCTTCCCACACAACCACTTTACCACTTTCTATCAGAGTCTCCCCTGTCTCAGGATCCCTAGTAAATGCACACACACACAGTGTAACCTTTGGAACATGGAATCTTCCTTCCAGTAGAATGCTTCTGAGATGTATTCTTGCCCATTGCACAAACTGGCCCCCATCCTTTTGTTACTGAGCAACGGTTCAATAAAAAAAAAAAATGATATGCCCAGTGCTTTGTCCGATCCCCTATTGATAGAAACTGGGATGTCTCCAGCTTGTGAGAACTATAAAAAAATGTGTATCCTTAGAAATGGAGAATTAACTAAGGAATCCAAAAGGTACTTTGAAAAAGTAAAGGAGTTTTACTTGATTCATTTATTTATTTTGTATCTTTATGCTCAAAATCTGTTTTCTTAACATAATTATTAAAATTATTCTCTTGTCTTGTAACATATATACCTGTGTAGTATGCAATTATTTTGAGATAATAATACTGATACTATCATCATAAATAAAGCTGTATGGTCCAGAGGCATGGATCAGTGGCTAGTACACGTTGTATTTTAAAGTACTTAATTAGCATTTTAGCCAGGTGTGATTTTAATTTGGAGCTAAGTCCTCTTCTTCTATAACATCTCTGTTCATACTTACATCTGCCCTCTACTCCCCTAAACATAGGTCTTGTCCAATGGAAGCAATTCCCCTTCTTCGACAGAACCTGCCTGTATACCACTCTCAGTGGCACTGAGTGAATTATTTCCATGAGATTCAAGTTACCTCCTCTCCATGGTAGAACCAAGCTGGATCTTGTGATCCCAAAGTGACAGTGTGCTTGCACAGAAGCAAATTAGTAGGTGACAACATAACCCTACACAGCCCTTGTCAGAAGCGCCCTTGAATTCCCCTGCTACCCGGAGTCTCCATATTGTTCCTACAAGATGCTGCTGTGATGAGATCAAATATGACAGACACAAATTGTGAGAAGACAAACTACTGCCACACCAACCATTCAAAACGGAGGCTTTGACTTCCAGGACCCTACGCAGGCAAGGAGGTATCCAAAGGACTTTCGGGTTCACTATGCTCACAAGGACTTCTCTCTGTCTTTGCAGTCACAGACTGCCATTGGGGGAGGGACAAGAACAAGCCATTTAGGGTTTAGCAACAACTTCACACCATAGAGAGTGGAAAGAGTGTGATGCAAAATCTGCTATGAAGTAAAAGTCTCTGTCTCCTGTGGCGACTTTCTGGGAAGCTCTGTCCACATGGCACAGGCCTGCTCGGCAGGGGAATGAGTATTGGAAACCCCAGGAACAGTCCAGGCCCTAACAGGAATTGGCCGGTCTGGCCAGACCTCCAAGGACTTGCCCACAATCCCTGAGTCAGGCCAGCATTTCTGTTCTATGTTCCACCCTCAATGTCAGCTGAAGAGCTTTTGGGTTCTGAAGCCAATTCCCTCACCTTTCCCACAGACGAGGCTTACAATCCGTTCATGCAATTGCACTGGGCATGTGGGGAAGCCCGGCAGCAGCCCACAGCCAGTGGTCAGCTTAAAATGTCAACAAGAAAGGCAAAAAATGTTCACGCTAAGCATAGCAAAAGCCACTGGGGTTCTCAGAGGGCAAGCTGAACCCCTACTAAGAAACCCACAGAGGCACCCACTGAGCAATATGGGGTGCTGGCTTCTCTCACGAAGGTCACACAAACTCAGCAGCTTCGGGATCCAGCCTCACCTCGGGGATCATCCTGCAGAGGAGGGAGTAGAGGCCATATTTACACTGGATCACCAGTGTGGTTGTAAAAAGTCAGCATCAGACAGTGGGTTGGCAGCAAATGGCTCCCCCCTGCCCCTTCACAGTTTGTGGACTGGGGCAGATCTCCAAATACTTTGCGGCTGTGCCACTGAGCAAGGACTGGGTTGTACCTCGGTTGCTTAACACCAACACTGACATGGCCCCGTTGTCTTCTTATAGAAGGGAAAGTATGAAATTACTTGGGGGTAGATGAGCCAGGTTCTTTCTTAGGATTAATTATTTAGCTTTAGCAGACTAAACAGAAATTCCGCTGCCCCGGGAATTGACTGGGGACTGGTGTGTCTTCCTTTATTAGAGCTTTAACCCAAGCTAGCAGAGCTTCTGACACGGCAGCCTTCAACAAACCCCAACAGCAGTTATCAAGTCCATGGGTTTGCCTCAACTAGAGCATTCCAATAGTGGCTTCTCTAGTAGTGAAGTGGTGACCTCTGTGGTCAGATTTCCTGTTGTTACAAGTTATACACGATGAGCAGCCAAGGAGCCACTTTGACTCCCGCCTGCCTGGGCCAACAACTGTGACAACTAACCATGTTGTCATTAACTTGGACGCTTGAGAGTTATGCTTCAGCATTGTGAGAGAAGGATGTCAGACACTTACAGATAGGGACAGGGGCTTCCTGTGATCTGATGCCTCACACACAGAAAGACTGTGGGTCACCCAGGCTCTCATTAAGCTCTGTCTTAGTTAGGGTTTTACTGCTGTGAACAGACACCGTGACCAAAGCAAGTCTTATAAAGGACATTTAATTGGAGCTGGTTACAGGTTCAAAGATTCAGTCCATTATCATTAAAGCAGGAGAATGGCAGCATCCATGAAGGCATGGTACAGGAGGAGCTGAGAGTTCTACATCTTCATCTGAAGGCTGCTAACGGAAGACTAACTTCCAGGCAGCTAGGATGAGGGTCTTAAGCCCACACCCACAGTGACACACCTACCCCACTACCTCCTAGTAGTGCCACTCCCAGAGCCAAGCATACACAAACCATCACAAGTGTTAAACTCAGATGGGCTGGGTATGAAAGAGACACCAAGAGTCCCCACTTGTATCAAGTTCCCAGGACAAGTCTGGGTAGTTGGGATGTAGCTGATCTGTGCGATGTACCCTGAATAGCAAGGCTGGGAGACTTATGGATGGAGAATGTGACCAGGACAACCCTCGATCCTTCTTCAGAGACGCTCTCTTGTCACATCTGCAGCTTCTATTGGAAGTGCTCTTAACTATTTTCTTTGGAGTTTGGAGTTCTCAATGTTTTCTGGCATCCATCCTGTTCTTCTTTCCCCAGGCTTCTGACTGATGCTGGTAATTCCCCATTGGCTCATCAACTCTCCTTACAGTCTTGGTTCCACAAAGCTGTGGATTCTGGAGGTGCTCCAAGAGTCCATAGGGAATGAAGAGATGTCTTAGCTCTTCCTGACAGTAGTTGCTGTTCTAAAGAGACCTGTAAGTACTTGAAAACTTACTTAAGGAATGTGGGCTAAGTACTAGTCTTTACAATTAGTGCTTCTGTGAAGAGCAGTAGTGACAGAAATCATAACCACATGACTAGATGGGCTCTTGACACTCGTAGGCTAGAGAGATGGCTCAGTGGTTAAGTGGTTAACTAACCAACCCACTTAGCTTGGTTCCCAGCACCCACATTGAGCAGTGTCTTAGAGTTTTATTTCTATGAAGAGATGTCATGTCCAAGGCAACACATAAAAAAAGAACACTTCATTGGGGCTGGCCTAAAGTTCAGAGGTTTAGTCCATCATCATCATGGTAGGTAGCATGGCAGCATCCATGCAGACATGGTGCTAGAGAGGTAGCTAAGAGTTCTACTTTTTTCTGCATATGCATCAGGAAGAGACAATGATACACTTCAGCAACAGAACACATACTCCTACGAGACCACACCTCCTGGGTGGTTAGAATGGGTTTGGTCCTTGTAGACTCATGTGTTGGAATGCTTGGCCTCAGGGAGCGGCATATTAGGAAGCATGGCATTATTGGAGAAAGTGTGTCATTGTCATTGTGGAGATGGGCTTTGAGGTCTCCTATGCTCAAGTTATACCCAGTCACTCATTGTCTCCTTCTGCTGCCTGAGGGTCAAGATGCAGAACTCTCTGCTCCTCCAGCACCATGTCTGCCTAAATGATGCCATGTTTCCCACCATGATGATAATCTCTATAACTGTAAATCAGCCCCAATTAAATGTTGCCCTTTTTAAGAGTGGTCATGGTCACGGTGTCTCACCACAGCAATAAAACCCTAACTAAGACACCTCTTAATAGTGCCACTCCCTATGGACCTATGGGGGCTGTTTTTATTTATACCACCACAGTGGCTCACACATCTCTAACTGCAGTTCTGGGGGAGCAAAACACCCTCCTCTTGCCTCTGAGAGCAATGTGCTCACATGCACATACCAATGTGCTCATTGTGTGTGCATAACCACACATAGACACATGTCGACGTGTGATTCAAAAATAAATATTTGAAAATTAAAAAGCATTCAGAAATTGGCTATAAATGTCTATAACAGTTCATTTGTTCACCTCCAGGTAGCATCTGCAAGATTTTGGGGTCCAGGTCAACCCAACACCAGCAAAAGAATAAACAATGTTTATTTTGTATTTATATCACAATTTGTGTTTGAGGTATAGATGTATATGTGAGGTATATGTCAGGAGTGGCATAAAGGTCAACTCTGAGTGTTGTTCTTCACCTATTGTCTATCTTATTTTTTGAAACAAGGTCTCTAAGTGGCCTGAAGCTTGCCAAGGAAACTACTCTGGCTGCTCGGTGTATCCCGGGAATCCTCCTGCCTCTGCCTCCCTACCATTTCTTCTACTTTCTTACATGAGTTCTGGGATCAAACTACTTGTTCATCAAGGCCCTTTGCCTTCTTAGCTGTCTCTCTAAGGCAAGCAAAACACATTTCTTTTTTAAAAAATGTTATTTCTTACTTATTCCTTTGTAATGTCATACATGTAAGCAATGTGTCTTGATCAAATCCACCCCAATTCCTCCCACCCTCCCCTATCTATCCCAGTAATACCCAGGTACCCTTCCTCTTTACAAAGAGTCCTTCTTATTCTTTAAGGAACAATTTGTCAGACTTCTAGAGTTGGGGCTGTAGAGAAAACATAGGATAAAATACCGTGTGTCTCTCATGTATGCAAGCACACTATTGCTCTGTAACTGAGTGTAATTGAGTGACAGTTACCTCACTGGATATAGAATAAATGAGTGACTAGAAAGATGCCTTTCCTCAATAGAGGGTGTGAGAGGGGGAAAGAAAGGTCTCCAGCAATGATTATCTCTAACCTGGGTAAAACCCACATTCAAGGTTTAACAACAGATGACTGTGAATTGTACTTTGCTTTGCTGTTGAGAACTTATAAGTAGAAGGTAGACATTGTTTATATCTCCCCAGCAAAGGGGATATGAGATGAGAGACATAAACCTTAGGAAAAAGACATAAATCTCTTCTTTGGTATCCCATGAACTCTAGACAATACAGTGCCTGTAGCACTAGGCTGGAAGTCTGAAGACTCAGATGTAGCTTAGATATCAGTTTGGAAAGTGGCTTGTTTCTGAACCCCACTGTGATGATGCATTATGATACAAAACATGTCTTACATCATAAGAGACTTAAGACTGCTGCCCTACTGTGTACTAAGCCTGTTTAATTGAACTTGCCTTTAAGAGAACAACCAACCTTGCTTGGCTTGGATTTCCCATGAAATCAACTTCTACAACCTAAGATAATGCATAACTTTAATCTTAAGATATATAGTCTTCCTTGACCCAACCCAAGAAATGTATGTGTGTTTGAATGTGTAGTAAGATAACCATAATACACACAAAATAAGCTAAAAGTAACCTTATAAAATGGAATTAGTATTTGGTTATCGCATCATAGTGTACGTTTGTTATCTGGGCCAGTGGCGGTCAGTTAGAAATCCCTTATAAAACTCTGTTAACAATTTCTGTGAAGTAGCCCTCGTTCCTTCTCCATGTGATGCTTTCTGCGATGCTCAGCAGAAGGGCAAGGGCAGAGACAGACATAGGGGGAGAGTAATGCCCCATCTTCCACACACCTTTGGCGCATGCCTATTCCTAACATGTCCTACTAATTCTTCTCTGCAATTATAAATGTGTTTTCTCTATCTGCAGTTTTTTCCAACAAGCAATCACTAGTGTCCCCCAATCGTATTATCATTTTAGACTCTAAAAGGAAATTTTTAAACTTTTAACTAAAAATAAATTTGCTATCAGCAACAAAACTGAAAACCTGGCTATTGGGTCTTTATGTTCTTGGCATTTAAAATAAAGCACAATCTATATTAAAGTCTACTTACTGGCTGTAATATCTCTAATCTATTTTTTTTAAATCATCCAATATTAGCATATTAAAAAGTATGCTGATATGTGTGATAGATACAGCATTGTGACATTCAAGAGTCTCACACCGTGGCCTGGTCATTACTTCAAATGAACCATTTCCTCATTATTAATGGGTCCCCAGGCAGAGAGAGAGAGATTCTCAGACAACCGAATGTTGAGAGGACACATTGGGACCTGAAAATAGAATCTTAAACATGTGATCACAGGAATTTTGATTACCTATAAACCTCTCAGTATTTTGGAACTTATTTGAAGACTGAATGCCCTTATCCTATAAAATAACACATGACACTCTGTGTCTCTGTGACGGTATTATCTCACAGTAAATACAGTTAGGAAAATGTTGTGGGTCACAGATTCAGATGGTTCCAGTCCATGGAGGCAAAGAAGGCCAGATGGACTGGTCCAGTCCAGGGCAGTGGGGATATTAGGCAGAGATCGCTCACACAGTAGCATATATAGAAGTAGGAAACATGGCAGGTCTACTATAACCATCATGTACCCACAACTGGTGATTTCTTTCCCCCACAGAGACTCCAAACCCTCCCAGCTGGAGAGCAAGTGTTAAAAGGACAAGTTTGTGCAAGCACATCTGGTCAGACAGTAACATGACACTCTGGCCCTCAAAGACTTGGGCCATCTTATCAGCCAAAACCACATTTGACTCAGCTTCAACAGTTTTCAAAGTCATAACCATGGCAGCGTGTTTGAAAGTCCAAAGCCCAAAGTCTACCCTAAGACTCAAGACAGACTCACCTGGGAGCGCCTGTAAAACTACAAAAGAAACAGGTCTTATTGCAGACCTTACAGGTGGATAGCCAGGGCAGACTGGCTCCAAGCAAGACTAAAACATCACTGGGTAAATATTAAATCATGTCATATCCGGGGTATTGATGCTAAGATAGGAAACGGATTTGGGGAGTTTATCCCTCTGACCCTCCGCCTGACATGTGCATCTCCCTCTTCTGAGCCATCCCCACTCACTGCCTATGAGTCTGTAAAGCAGACATCTAACTTTCTCTGCATCTCTCCACCGTGGCCTAGACTTCATCTTCAGAGTTTTGGGCAACTGTCTCTTAAAGAATTCTTACAGGGAAGTCAACCCCCATATACATTGTCTAGATTGTCTAGTTTTGCAGGCCTTTTTAATACAGACAAAATGCTGGGTCCCCATAGTTCTGACATTTTGGCACAAAACTTGGATGATACCAAGTTTTCTATTACCAGTAGGAACAGGACTAAAGCTCCTTGGACCAAGAGAGCAGCAGCCTCTGCATGCTTTTACACACACACACACACACACTTCCCAGGGGGGGCATCTTAGAAGACATTCTCTTTTTAAAGAAAAGTTTTTCAAATGAATTTTCACTTTTATAATCTTGAGTTCTTGAGGGTAAAAGTATAATCTAGCCTAGAAATATCACTGAGCAAAGAGAAGGATTATTAATGATGCTGACCTCTTTAGCGTCCATGGGTGATTTATCAGCAGGTGCTTTCCCCACAATTTTAAAAGTGCCCCATTCCCGGCCAGCTAGCATGGATCTTGAATCCCTCTGCTCTGAGCTTTGCTACCTGTTCTCTCTGTAAACTTGACAAAAAGCAGCCACAAGTAATCCCACCACCACACAAATACTACAATGTCTTGAATTCTCCTCTGTTACACTATCTATTGCTTTTGACTTTAGCTTCATTTAAATCACCAAGACAAGCATTGAATGCACATAGACCTGTTGTCAGAGCACACGCAAATGGCCTCTAGTACAGCTCTCCATAGCGTTCTTGTTCCCGTCTGAAGCATCCAGAGCGCAGACTCTGGCAGACACGCTTGCTCTACCTCCTGAGCTCTAATTGTGGCATTGTGGGGCTTCTCTAAAACACATCTCCAAACTCACCCACATTCATCCTTCAAACCATTTCCAAAGGCCTAAGGCTCAAAGGGTCAAAAATCACTTCCTGCAGAAACCTCACTTCTTTTATCAGTTTCTTATGTTAGTTACTTTAGAGTCATAATGACCACAAAACCTAACAGAAGCAACTTAAAATTGGAGAGGAGGATTACTCTCGCCATCTTCTTCAGAAGGCTCTAGTCCATCATGGTGGTAAAGACTGCCGTTCCTGGTGGCAAGAGTATCTAAAGGAGTTTACTAGCTTTAGAAAGGATCAGGTCGTAAACAGCATGGTAATGACCAGAGTCTTCAAGTAAACTTCAAAGTCCTATGCCACTGCTGTCAGCCAAATATCACCTTCTAAAGATGTCACAGCTGTCCAGATGGATGCCACCAACTGGGTAAAATGCATTCAAGGCATCATACTATAGGGAGCCTATTCAAATTCAAACAATGACAATACCCAAAGCTGTTGCCAACACTCTGAGGTATCCAGATAACTCAGTAATTCATAAAACTTATATACAGAGGTCAATACTACATATTCACATATTTGGTTTGAGCACATGAAATATCTGCATATTTTCATAGCATTTACAACCATCATAGACATGGTAATAAATACTCTCTTTACAATTAAGCCATTTTTTTCTTTTGATTATATCCAAGTTGGATAAATAGTTCATTATTTGCGAAGACAATAGGAGTTGCCTTTAGGACGATATAGCTACTTTACATATATGCAAAACAATCTGAGGCTAAGTGTTTGTCTTTCCTCTGAAGTCCACAAGTCACTTAAACACCTTTGAAAATGTCCAGCTTGGCCTCTGTTGCGTTTAACATCTAAGGTCTGTGGGTGGCATCTCACCGCCACAGCCGTTCCCCCACAAAGCTTGCTCTAGCTCATACAGAAACAGTAGATTTAACACAGAAGAATCTTTTGTAGGGCAGCATCAGTCAAACTGCTCCAGCCAGCCCAGGGAGCCAAGGTCAGAGTCCCGGGGGCCCTCCACACAGGATACGCATCTTGTTACAGAATTCCTCTATGCCTCATCTCTGTCTCCCTAACGACCAGTTAAGTGGGCTCCCCCGAGGATGCTTGAGTCAGCGCCAGCTTGAGAACTGCTGCAGAAACATCCTCTTTTACTGGAAATGATTTCCACCAAACTGCCCTGTGCCATATTTAGACTCTTAGCTTTAGTAACACCCAACAGAAGGGCTAAGTTTGCAGGACAGGAGGCTCTGGGCTGTGAGAAAAGAGCTTGCTGTTGTCTGGCCCAAGTGACCACAGGGGACAGAGCTGGCAAGTCTGGGGTGGTCTGTGACTCAAGGGACAGAAATATTCCATTTTTTTTTCTGGCAGTGCAGACACAGAGAAGACCTGGCTGAGTCTTCCCAGACTATTTGTCCCCAAGTTAGAGATCAGATGGGAGGTAGCAATTCAAGTCCCTCCCATGTCTGTGTGGCAATATGACCCAAATCCAAGGACTCAGAAAGAGCATAACTATTGAGGAGAATAAGTTCTGCTATTCTGTGGCATGACAGGGGATCCCCAGCTAGCAATAATACATGTCTTTCTAACATGACAAGAAGGGAAGGTTTAGGCTATCTCATGACAGGCGATGATAAGAATTTGAGGTGGCGATCAGTATATAGTATTTAATGGCATTGAAACATCATGTTTTAATCCACAAGCACATACATTATCAAGATGACATTAAAATATCTAAAACTCTGCTCAGCTGCAAGACCACTAAATTTTAGGGCTTTAAGATGTATTTGTATATACTATGACAACACAAAAAGTAATGGTTGAGGAATATCTAAGTGTAATGTCCATGGAGGGCTGTCAGGGTCGACCTTCCTCTAGTGCTCCCTGGTCTCTGTCCTCAACTTCTCCCCAACCCTGCCATATTGAACTATCAACAGTATAGCTCCCATATTCCCACAGAAATCTAACTGTGTATGGAGACATAAATATGTCTATATAGATCCATTGTGTCTGCTATTGTTTTCTACCAAAGAATCATATCCCATACAAAGGTTCTCTGCAGTTTGCTTTCCTAGCCCAGAAGGATTTAGGAAAACTCTCCCATATCAATCCAACAGCTCCGACTCAGTCTCTTTAACAGTTCTACCCCAACATTGCCCTTCTTGTCTATGGGAAATACCATTGCAAGAGCCCAGTAGGGGACCAAAATGTTGAATGGTGCTAAGTTCTGGTCCCAAGTGGGAACCTGCATCCTAGGGTGTGTGAATTCATAACTGTTATAGCAACTTCCCTATGTCTAGTCAATACCTCCTAAAACCCAATCCTGTTGTGTCTCTACAACATCTCACCTAATTAATGAAAACAATGAATGTATATCTAAATCTCAACTTCATTTTCTTTAGTAAAAAAGAAGTTAAATTCTCCTTTGATCCATAATACAAATATGTATATATACTATTTCTAGTGTGAAGAGATGGCTCTTTCGTAATGTTAATTGTAATATATAGTCATGTTAGGTTCATGGAGGTAAATGAGTTCAACATTGCCTAGTTTGGAAGGACTCTGAGACTTAGGAGTATCCACAACTATCTGAGGTAAGTGGGGCTGGAGGAAAGTAGCCTTGCTTCTGGATTCTTCCAGAATCCAGAAAAGGAGGCGAACAAGGTAGCTTGGCTTTGGAGTTGGTAGATCTGCCTGGGAAAGTTGCACTATGGTGTTCATAGATACGATATGTTTCTCTTCTCTATGAATTAGCTTACCATATAAGGGCAGTACCTCCCAGACAGCCATGGAGTCCCCAGGTGTCCCCAAAGCAGATAAATAACAAAACATAGTAAATCTGTGCATGTACACACTCAGGCAGTGTTTGGGGAATGGCGACACATTAATCAGGGAGTCACTGCAGCTCTGTCTGCAGCTTGGCTTCATAGCCCATAGCCAGGGCTCTTACCAGGGCCTAGAACCCTTAGAGACGCAGAGACGATTGTCCAGTGAGCAGCTAGAAAGCAGTGGGCACAGCACAATGACGACTGTCAGGTCAGCTGTGCTCACGGTGACCTGCACTGTGAATCCTTCCAGGACTGACAGTGGTGACTAAAAGGGATGCCATGGTCCCTTTCTTAATGGGGGAAACAGTGTTACATGGTGAGCGTTGGAAAGAACTCTGAAGACTCTGTAATTACGTCATCCTACCTGCAAGCTAAGGCACTGATTGACCACTATTTCATGATTGCGGACAGAAATCAAGAAGCTCCTAGATTTTATCACAGTGCAAGCAGTATAAGCACGCACACACACACACACACACACACACACACACACACACACATACACACACACATTAAGTAAAAACACTCAGAGAGGTTTTAGCTGGGTATCTCACCCATCTGAAGCTCTACTCTCCAATCTTTCAGCTACCTGTAGTAACTTTAGTGCAAAAGTACTAAAAAAAAGTGGGAAAATGTACCCCAGAACAAAAGAGGTCTAAGTCACTTCAACTACAACTTACACTGTAAAATTTTCTTATTTTCATTACAAATAATTCTTAATTAATTTTACTGTGCCTAGTTTATAAGCTGAGCCTTAGGTAAGTCATGTAGAAAGGAGGTCAGAGTATATGCAAAGCTTGTTTCCACCTCAGCCTCAGGCTCTATGAAACCAGTGGGAATAGGGAACACATCTCTTCAGGATAAGTACAGAGTCATGGAAACATCTGACAGAGATGCACTGCGCTGGCCCTCCCAGGACACCTCCTCCATGAAGTTCTCCCCATATTGTGGGTATTTTCCAGTCTCTGTCAAACTTCACAAATATAAAAAATGAAAATTTTAATTTTGAGCTTTTATTTTTAGAACTCATGTTTACGATATACAGAAGTATCTAATAACATGGAATACGGTGCCTTCCTATATCATTTGTGCATTCTGGGAAATATCATTTGTGCATTCTGGGAAATAAATGGTAGCTTATCCAAATTGTTTTCATGGTTTATAGCAATATGACCTGACCTAAACACAACTGGGTTTTACATTGACACATCCCTTTGAAAAAAAAATCACTTAAGGCTCCATCTCTTCTAACACTCCCTAAGGAGAAAAGTGTGATTCTTCCAAGAGCAGCAAGTAGGTAAGTGATGCCAACCTTTGAACTGACAAGATTGTGCTCACAAGGACACATCAAAAGACTCCTGCACTAACCCCACTCCCCACCGATATGCAAAGAAAACTTTATTTTCTCCACCCTTTTAGGTTTCTTTGGTATTCTGAGACAAAGTCTCACTGTGCATCCCAACCTTGAGGGATAGTCTTGATCTCATGAGTCTATCATATCAACCTCCCACATGCACCATGATAGCTAGCCCTATATTATTGTAACTTGCAAGCATGTGACATCTGAGTATCCCCACCTCCCATGCCTGTAGGCAGCTCAGCTTCAATTTCCATTCTCAGTCCCAGCCAACCCCATCTCAAGCCCAAGACTTTTCTTTAGCTGAGTATTGCTACGGGCCAGATCATGTTTCACTCCATCCTACCATGACTTGTCTTAGTACACACCCCCAGCACTTGAGAATGCACACAACCCTTTTTTTTAAAAAAACAAGGTTATTGTAAACATAACTAATCATATTACAATGAGGTCATTAGAGTGAGTCAACATATTTGATTTTCTTATAAAAAAATTTGCTTATGAACATCGACTCAAAAATTCTCAATCAAATACTGGCAAACTGAATCCAACACATCAAAAACAGTCACCACAATAAGGAGCCTTCAACCCAGGGATGCAGGGATGGTTTCATATGTGGAAATCCATCAGTGTAATCCACTATATAAACAAATACAAAGAAAAAAATCACATAACCATCTATTAGATGCTGAAAAAGCCTTCAACAAAATCCAATACCCCACCATGTTAAAAGTATTGAAGAGGTTAGAGATTCAAGGCCCATATCTAAATACAATAAAAAGCAATATACAGCAAACCAACAGCCAACATCAAATTAAATAGGGAGAAACTTGAAACAACCCCATTAAAATCAGGGACTAGACAAGGCTTCCCACTCTCTCCTTATCCATTCAATCTAGTATTTGAAGTTCTAGCTAGAGCAATAAGACAACAAAAAGAGATCAAGGGATATAAACTGGAAAGGAAGAAGTAAGGTTATCATCACTACTTGCAGATTATATGATAGTATACATAAGCAACCCACAAAATTCTACAAGAGAACTTCTACAGTTGATAAATAAAGTGGATGGATATCATTTGGAACGTAAATAAATAAAATAATTAAAAAAAATTAACTCAGTAGCTCTTCTTTATACAAATGATAGATGGGCTGAGAAAGAAATTAGGGGAGCAACACCCTTCACTATATCCACAAATAAGTGAAAATGGCCATCTTGCCAAAAGCAGTCAGCAGATTCAATGCAATACCCATCAAAATGACAACATAAGTTCTTTACAGACCTTGAAAGAGCAATTCTCAACTACATTTGGAAAAACAAAACTCCAGGATAGCAAAGACAATCCTGAACAATAAAAGAACCTCTGGAGGAATCACCATCCCCGACCTCAAGCTGTACTACAGAGCAATAGTGATAAAAAACAAACAAACATGGTGTCTTAGTCAGGGTTTCTATTCCTGCACAAACATCATGACCAAGAAGCAAGTTGGGGAGGAAAGGGTTTATTTGGCTTACACTTCCATACTGCTGTTCATCACCAAGGAAGTCAGGACTGGAACTCAAGCAGGTCAGAAGGCAGGAGCTGATGCAGAAGCCATGGAGGGATGTTCTTTACTGGCTTGTTTCCCTTGGNTTGTTTCCCTTGGCTTGCTCAGCCTGTTCTCTTATAGAACCCAAGACTGCCAGCCCAGAGATGGTCCCACCCACAAGGGGCCCTTGATCACTAATTGAGAAAATGCCTCACAGCTAGATCTCATGGAGGCATTTCCCCAACTGAAGCTCCTTTCTCTGTGATAACCTCAGCTGTGTCAAGTTGACACAAACCTAGCCAGAACACATGGTATTGGTAGAAGCAGACAGGTTGATCAGTGAAATAGAATCAAAGACCCAGAAATAAACCTACACATTTATGAACACTTGCTTTTTGAGAAATCAGCCAAAACCATACAACTGGGAAAAAAGGACAGCATCTTCAACAAGACAAAGGCTCATCTAGCTGACTGTTTGCATGTAGAAGAATGCAAATAGATCCATATTTATCACCCGGCACAAACCTCAAGTCCAAGTGGATCAAGGACCTCAATATAAAACCAGATACACTGAATCTAAAAAAAGAGAAAGTGGTAAATAATTTTGAACATATTGGCACAGGAAAAAATTTCCTAAACAGAACATTAATGGCTCAGGCACTAAAAATCAGCAATTGACAAATAGGACCTCACAAAACTGAAAAGCTTCTGTAAGGCAAAGGACACTGTCAATAGCACAAAACAGCAACGTACAGACTGGGAAAAGATCTTCACCAACCTTATATCCAGCTAAGGACTAATACCCAAAAGATGTAAAGCACTCAAGAAGTTAGACTTCTAAAAACCAAATAATCCAATTTTAAAATGGGATACAGAGCTAAACAGAGAATTCTCAACAGAGGAATCTTGAATGGCCAAGAAACATTCAACATCCTTAGTCACCAGGGAGATGCAAATAAAAATGGCTCTGAGATTCCACCCTACACTGACCAGAATGGCCAAGATCAAACCTCATGTGACAGCACGTGCTAGCAAGGATGTGGGGAAAGAGGAAAATTCCTCCATTGCAAGTGGGAGCGCAAACTTATACAACCACTCTGGAAATCAATCTGGCAGTTTCTCAGAAAACTGGAAATAGTTCTACCTGAAGACCCAGCTATACTGCTCCTGGAATATACCCAAAAGACGTTCCACCATATCACAAGGACACATGCATGTTCATATCAGCTTTATTCATAAAAGCTAGAAACTGGAATGCCTGTGACCAAAGAATGGATACAGAAAATGTGGTTCCTGTACACAGTGGAATACTATTCAGCTATTAAAAACAAGGGAATCATGAGTTTTGCAGGCAAATTGATGGAACTAAAAAATATCCTCAGCGAGGTAACCCAGACCCAAAAGGCTACAAATGGTATGTACTCTCTGATAAGTAGATATTAGCCAAAAAGTACAGATTATTCATGATACACCCCACAGACCCAGAGAAGTTAAACAAGAAGGAAGGCCCAAGTAAGGATGTTTCATTGGCATTTAAAAAGGAGAATAAAGTAGTCATGGGAGGCAGAGGGAGGAAGGGACCTTGGTGGGAGAGGTGAAGGGAAGAAGAATGGGAGCGGGATCAGGCAAGGGGAAAGATAGCAGAGAGGCCCAGAGGGCTGGGGAAGAATTAGTGGAAATGCTCAACTGCTGGGGTCAGGGGTGGGGTAATCCCTAGGAAGTCCCAGAGACTTGGGATAGTAGAAGCTCCCAGAAGTCAATGCAGGTGACCTTAGCAGAAACACCCAACAGTGGGGATATGGAACCTGAAGAGATGACCTCAAGTAGCCAGATAGGACCCTTAGTGGAGGAGTAGGAATACCAACCTACCTACAACACTTTTGACCCCAAATTAGTCCTGTTGAAAAGAAGTGCAGGGACAGAGATGTAGCAGAGACTGAAGGAATGGCTGACCAGTGACCGACCCAATTTGATACCCATCCCATGGTGGGCACCAGTCCTTGACACTATTATTGATGCTATGTTGTATTTGCAAACAAGAGCCTAGCATGGCTGTCCTCTGAGAGGTTCTACCAGCAGCTGACTGAGACAGACACAGATACCCCTCAGCCAAACATTGGATGGAGGTCAAGGACCCCTGTGGAAGAGTTAGGGGAAGGATTCAAGGCCCTCCAAGAGATGGCAACCTCATAAGAAGATCAACTGTGTCAACTAATCTGGACCCCTGGGAGCTCCCAGAGACTGAGCTAGCACCAAAGAGCATATACAGACTGGTCTGAAGCAGCCGGCACATATGCATCAGAGGGCTGCCTTGCCTGGCCTCAGTGGGAGAGGATGTGACTAATCCTGCAGAGACTTGATGCACCCCGGGGTCAGTGGAGTGGCACTGTCTCAGAGGCAGAGGGGAGAGGGGAAAGAAACCCTGTGAGGGATAACCAGAAGTGGGGCAGCATCTGAGCTGTAACTACATAAGCAAATTTTAAAAAGAAAGCAAAACGGGAATGTACCATTCAAAACTAAACTGCTGCCTAGAGATCTAGTAGTAAGATGAACAAATCATTGACTTATCTCTCCTCATTTCTCTCACACTATGCCTCTCTCCAACAGCAAGAAGAGCAAGAGTCATGGAATTAAGAGATAAATTACCGCAATTTGAGGTGCACATGGCCTAAATGCTGAGTATCTCAATTTCAATGTGTATCTTTATTTGCCAACAATAGGTGCCCATTTCCTCCTGGAGTTTCTATTCAGTGATCTTTTCTTTGAATACATGAAAATGAGATGTGGGAACGCATCTCCAGGAGGAAATGCCACCAGTCATGGGAGTGGATGTGTGAGCATGGCCAACACGAGGTTCTGGATGTGGAGACAGAGGCTTCCTTGTGAGCTTCTCATCGGGACCTTATATGGAGCAATCATCACACACTTTGTGTATGTGTGTGTGGTGGGAGAGGCATACCATACATGTATGTATAGCTGTACATGTCTCTATGTGGTGTGTACGTGTGATGTGTCTGTGTGTACATGTGTGTATGTCTGTTTGTGGTGTGGAAGTGGGTGGGTATGGGTGTGAGTGTATGTGTGTGTGTCTGTGTGGTGTGTGTCTGTGTGTAGTGTGGGAGTGGGTGGGTGTGGGTGTGAATGTGTGGGGTGTATGTGTGCAGTGTATCTGTGTGTGGAGGTATGTACATATGTATCTCTGTATGTGTATGTATGTTTGTGTGTCTGTCTCTGTGTGTGGTATGTGTCTGTGTGTGTGTCTGTAATGTGTGTGTGTGTGTGTGTGTGTGTGTGTGTGTGTGTATGGTATGTGTATCTGTGTGTCTGTATGTCTGTGTGTCTGGGTGTACCGAATAGAGGAGCATGTCAGGTATCCACTTGTATCAGTCTCTACTTTTTTCCACTGAGACTGGAACTGTCATTGAACCTGGAGCTGTGGTGAGCACCAGCAAGCCTCAAGGATCCTCCTGTCCCTAACCACACTGTCTGGACTTACAGGACTGTCCGGCCATGCCCGGCTTTTTACACAGGCATCACATAATCAAGCTCCTTGTGTTTTCACAGCAAGTGCTTATACCAGCTGAGTGACCTCCCAATCCCAGCATGCTCTTCTTCCAGCTCTGGGAGAGCCAGCCCTGCTCTCTGCTCATCCCTAAGATCCTCCCAGCACCAAAACAGTCCCAGGAAGAGAAGAGACTTTGGAGAAGGAGAGAAGGGAACTGAATACAGGGCTCTCTGCTTTCAACAGGACAAACCCTTCTCAGACAAGAAGAAGCTGAGCCAGAAGAGCCTTTTGGGGAGACTGGGCTCTCTTCACATGGAAGTGACTTCCACAGTTGCCCAGGGTAGGCGAGGTTTATGGTCAGAAAGGGACAGAGAGAATTAGGGGGATGGCACCTTGGCTGACACAAAGAAAATCCTTATCCTGGAGGCCATGTTTGAGAAGCTCTTGTTGAAGCCATCCATTCCTTTTGTTCTTTGGTTATCGAAAACTTGGCCAGTTTGATGCTAGAATTGACCAGGACAATACTGCAAAGAACCCCAACTGCGCCATGGAAGGAAACAGGTGTGGACCTGCCTGCTTCTCCTTCACCAACTCGGGAAGGGGCCACCTTGTGCACTTCCAGGCAGGGGTGCTCGGCAGAGCCTCTCCTGCAGGACGCAGGTGGCACTGTGCCTGGGGCTATTAAACTGGAAATGCAAACCACTTTTTGTGGTTCAAAAATCATCTCCAGGAGAGAGTTTCCTGGAAGTTTTAAGTCCCGTTTCTCATATCACCTCCATCTAAATTGATGATTTCTGTGACCTTTTCGTCTAATTACACCAGTATTTTGTACCTATTTTTATTAAGTGGTTCCATTACACGAGCCATTATGAGATAGCTCATTCTTTGCCGCTCACCTAATGAGCCCACTCCCGATCCCTTCCCATGCTCACCCCAGGCAAGATGTTCTTAATAATGCCACGCTTTCTAAGATTGATCTAACATCTTCATGAAAAATTACACTAACAATTACACGAACTAATCAGACATCTCGGTTCTACCCACAGCGTAGCACTTGAGAATTACAGAGAAGGAATTAGCAGCCTGGGAAAGGGACCAGGCAGAGGATAAGAAGAGACTAGAGGAAGCTCTAGCATGCTACCTGTCACCAAGAGATGTCACCATGGACAGCTCACATCAGCCAGAATGTCACTTTGAATCACAGAAGACTATTAAAGCAGCAACCTCATAATATAATTTGTCAATCTCCTTGGGCCTTCTCCATGAAAGGCAGAAATACAGTCAACAAGCAGAATAAGGAGACTCAGACGTCTCTGTACTGGAGGTCTGCTGCACTGATTTGCATATTAATGTCTTATATGCTATCCCTGGAACTTGTGCTACTCACTTGCCATGGTGACACCTCATGTTACTGTTTTCATTTTCCTCCCTCCTGTCCAATACTTGCTAATCCCCTAGTCAACATGGAACACTGGTAGTATTTGTGACAGTCATTTAGAAGTTACAAATGCCAGAAACAGCGCAGCGCTCAACAGTTCTCAACAGTTCTGTGACAGCGGCCATTATTAAGCACAAGGCAGGGACCTGCCTTGAAAAGTCAACACACCATGGTACCTCATATCCTAAAGAAAGGCTGCCGTTAACTAAGATGCTTCGCCAGAGGCAGCGGGCCAGTGATTATGCGCGTAAGCCTCGTTAATTGCAGTTGTATTGTTAATTTCATTAGCATTTGCATTATCATTAGGTTTTAATTACCACGGCGAGGCCACCAAAGACTAATATCTCCATCTGACAGTGCCAACTCCCTAGATGCATCTTGTGGTTGCTGAGTGAGCGTTGCTCAATCTTTTATGGCTTTTGACAAACAGGAGACAGCATAGGCTCCCAGATCCTGACAGAACCAGTCACATAGAATGTAGAGAGGCTAAAGCCAACACACACACACACACACACACACACAGAGAGAGAGAGAGGAGAAAACTAACTGTTATAAACTGAAGGCAAGCATGAGCAGCATGGCACAGAGTCACGCCGGGTTCCGCGTCCGCTATCATTGCTCTTGTGTAATGTGGCTTTTGTGTAATGTGGCTTTTGTGTGGAGTGATATTTCCCAAGACTTACCCTGCTAATGTGTGATATTTGAAAAAAGATCAGTGGAAAGTAAGGTATGAGAGATACTGAGCTAAGTAACAACATGGACCCCACTGCAGACCTTCTCAGGGCATTCGTGTGCTGTCATAAATGCTGACTGTCTGAGAGGGGATGGAGTTTACACCCTCTTAAAATGCACTTGACCATCTAATCATTTTCCTCACTGCAAATCGTTAGTTTTTTATTTTCAAGAATATATTTTTAGATAAGCTGAATGGGAAGAGTGTATCCACAGCTGGACGAGTCACATCCCATAATCGTCAACACCAAGAGGTACGTTAGAAAGCTCTGGTCTATGGGAGACTCGCCGTCCCAAGGCCTTCCTATAAATATCCAGGTAAATCCCCAGGATAGAGTGTAAGAAGAATCAACAACATCTACAAGTTACCAGGGCTTTATCTTGCCCTGCACTCTTCCAGCTCTGAGCCTCAGATCCTCTAAACTATGCATCTACGGATCCTGTCTTCCACAAGGACACTATTTCCTTCCATTCTGCATCAACCCAAGCACGGGAGATCACTCCTTGCCAGATTCCCACCCAGAGAGAACACGTATACAAACGAATCCTCCATGGGTCTGCTAATGCGTTAGAGCAGTTCACACTGCAGTCACGGAACCAGCTTGACTGAGCATTAGGTATGCATGTGCCTCCTTTTTTATCCTTTGCTTATAGAAGTTGGTCTCATAAATCCCAAGCTAGTCTTGAACTTACTATATAGCTGAGGATGACCTTGAACTTCTGATTCCCCTACTTGTACAACCTGAGTGCTGGAATTACAGGTGTGTGCCACCAAACTGAGTTTACATGGTGCTGGGGATGGAACCAGGACTTTGACTGTGCTGGGCAAGCACTTTACCAACTGAGTGGCAGGCCTAGCACTCGTATTTGTTCTGAGAAGGCTTTGCTGAGATATAATTGAATGGCACAGAATGTGCTTGCTGAAGGCACATGCACACGAGTGGTTGTCCGTAGGCCTTCAATGCTGAGGCGGGCCTGCCCGTGGCCTCTTGGGTCATCTCTAGCCTCTTTGGGTCTATTTTCCTCTTTTTCTCTGTTATCATCAAAGTTGGTTTCATTCCTTTTTGACTCTGATTTTCCCGTGTCTAGCCAACACAAAGCCTCTCAATAGTCTCAGCTTCCTGGAGCATATCAAGGTATCTCAGCTTCCTGGAGCATATCAAGGTATCTCAGCTTCCTGGAGGATATCAAGGTATCTCAGCTTCCTGGAGCATATCAAGGTAACTTTCTGTATGGAGACAGATGCTCTCTTGAAAGATACAGAGATTTAATTTAAAAAATAAGCAAGCTCAAACCAACAATTTAAGCAAAAGCATTAGGGTACCAGTTTTCCCTGCTCAAAAGCCACGAGAAACCTTTCTTTCATGTTCCTTGGATGTTGGGAAGGGCTCTCTGTATACAAGTGGTCATTGACTTCTCCTCCATTGTGAAGATTTTACTATGGTATCCCCTCACCTGAACACACAATCACCCCCTGCCAGCTCACCATACATCTCCCACATTCATGAAATTACATCACTCAAATAAAGTTTTTATAAAAGTAGGAGAGATAGGGGTAGGGGAGAGAGGAGGGGAGAGAGAGAGGGAGAGAGATCAGGACACACACCCTTGCTGTCACTCTAACAAGCAAGTATCCTGCCATCCATTCTGCAGTCAGAAAAGCAAGTCAATATGGCAGGTGAAATTCTTCAGTGCTTTCTTCTTGACTGCAGGCTCACCCTCAAAGAAGCATGGCCTGCTGGGGAGCGTGGTGCATGCCTTTAATCCCAGCACTTGGAAGGCAGAGGCAGGCAGATTTCTGAGTTAGAGGCCAGCCTGGTCTACAAAGTGGGTTCCAGGACAGCCAGGGCTATACAGAGAAACACTGTCTTGAAAAACGAAGAAGGAGGAGGAGGAGGAGGAGGAGGAGGAGGAGGAGGAGGAGGAGGAGGAGGAAGCATGGCCTATAGTTCCACAAACAAAAAATGAGAAAGATACAGGAAACCAGGGGTGCATGCATGAGTGTCAGAGAGCTGCTCAAGGCCCCCGGGCAGACTGTAACAGATGTGGGATGGAGAAAGAGAAGCACTTCGTCCTCCTTAGTATCCAGGGAGCTAGAGAAAGTGAGGGAGGTCACCCCCAAGCCATTTGTCACTGGGGAAATGTGTGGGGTTCATTTGGAAGAAGTGATTCTGGGATTGTTATTTAAGGACATCTAAAATGCTTTCCTTAATGGCAATTCAGCCTGAGTTCATCACTGGCAAGTGCATATAGCCATACTCCGTTCTTTGCCTGCTCACTAGACGACAACATCTTAATAACCAGTTCTCTTAATAACCAGTCTATCTTCCTATATCTAACCATGTGTCCTTGATGCAACTCACTGAGAATTGCAACAGGTTTCCTGGGACTCTGATCCACATTTATAAAAATGCCAGTTCAAACTTCTGCATTCATTTTTGCTCAGAGGAATGTCACATGGCTTACTGAGTTCTTACCAGTGCTAAACCAACTCTTGTCTGGGAAATCATTGTATAAATGGATACCTGGGTACATGTGCACGCTCTAAAACTGCCTCAAGGATGCCTGGGTACAAAGGGAAGCTGACCCAAAGTCTGTCATGGTTCGTCCCCATCATTGATTTGATAGGATTTAGAATCACCATGAAAACACATCTTCTGGTGTACACATGAGAAGGTTTTCAGGCAGCTCTGCCTAAGGAGGTAGGACCTACCCTGAACGCAGGTAACATCATCCATGGGCTGTGGTCCCTGATCCCAGACTGAATCAAAAGGAGAAAGTGAACTGAGAACCGTGTTCCTTTCTCTCTGCTCCATGATAGCTGGAGCCATGTGACCAGAAGAAATTTGGTTTTGTTTTTTAAAAAATTAGATGTTGAAGTTCACAGTTCCTTCATAAATTCGGCAGTCACCTACAGTGAATGTTGACAGGATAAAGCATTGTGGAGAAATATCTGGGAAGAAAGCTGTCCTGCGGTGATGATGTAATAGCAGTATCTATGACAGCTGGCCTGGCCTACCATTGCCCTGCGCTGGATGTGATCCTGGAGCTATTTATCACCAATCTGTACAAATAAGCATGAAGTTTGCATGTCATAGGTTTGGAAATTTGACTTTGTCATAAGATCCAAGTTCAAGGATACTTTCTAATCATTGTGATTGCCTGTGTTGTTATTTGGTTTGGTTTAAGGTGTTTTTGTTTTGTTTTGAAAGAGTTCAAGGAAGCTCAAGCCAAAGAGAGCCTTGAATTCCCAATTTTCCTGCCTCCTTCTCCCAAGTGCTAGTATTACAGGCATTCACTACCATACCAATCTTATATTTGGATTTTGTTTTGTTTTATTTAATTTATTTAATTTGTAGAGACAAGGTCATATAGGATAGGCTGGCCTTATCGTCCTGTGTCTACATACTGAGTTCTGGGATTATAGGTACGTAGCACCATGCCCAATTTGAGCCATGTGACGACCAGAGCCCAGGGCCTCCAAGTAGCAGGCAGGCACTCTACTAACAGAGCTACATTTCTAATCTTTGTCATTTTATTTTAAGGAAGCTTCAGTTCTCAGCAGCTTTGATTTTTTTTTAATGGCCCTCTACTTCAGATAACACTGATTTTGTAACCAATTAAAACATCTTAAGGGCCCATGGGAAAACTAGCTTGGAGTTTCATTAGCATATCCCTGACGCATGCATACACAATGAACATGACAAAACCCCAGGAACAGAAGCACAGTAGGTAGGTGAGTCCAGAGACTTTCCCACACAGATCATCTTGTCACCTTGACCACGGTAGTCAGTGGGCTCATTTGTAATGGGTTCATAGCTTGATGGTAACACAAGAGCTAGAAGGTGATTGTATGTGCATATATGTACATCTCCCTTATAGGAACAACCATCACCCGTGTGCTCTGCATTTGATTCTGCAACTTTAAAGCTGGCTCTTAGAACTGGCTTGAGGTGTTGGTAGCTACACCTCTGCACCTCTGCACCTCTGCACCTCTGCACCTCTGCACCTCTGCACCTCTGCACCTCTGGAGAGAGCCTTTTTGTTAGCTTTCTGGGGGCATCTGGACTCACTTCTCTGAAAGCACACTCCTCTCCACACTAGAAAACTTTATGTTCTCCCTGGAGAAAAGCAACCTGGTTAACCCCCTAAGCGTATTGTTATTTATTATTTTATTGAGCAATAAACTAAAGTGTGATTGAGTCACCAATGACTCTAAGATATTGTTAAGCCGGGAATCATGGGGTTGGATGACTGACTGGCCTGAGAACTGACCAATTCAAAGACTGTAGAAGACAAATGAACCAGGAGCTAGAATGTCTCACACCAACTCAAACCAATTAATGTCAAGAAAACCCTGTGAAATTTATTGTTGCCTAGCCCCTGAAAATGGTAGACCTGAGCTTCCCCTGTGCCTGCAGGGCAGAGTTATTAGATTAGAACCAGAGCTTGTTAGTGTGGAGTTCTACCCATAAACAGAGGGGGCCGAGCCGCAGTCCATGAGACCTGCAGAGGTAGCCCAGAAAGAGGGGACAGGAGAAAAAAGAGAGCATTGCTGGCCCTGTGACAGCTTCACCAGTTGTATACAGGTGACACTTCATAAATAATGTCTTAGAGTCACCATGAAGAGTAGAAACAATGTATCTGATTTATTCTGTTTTTTAAAAAATATCATTTTATTAAAAGGCTTGAGACTTTAATTTCAGGATCATAAAAGACTTCTACCTTTTTCTTTTATGTGATAATGATCTGTGCTACCTCAAGGCCAGGTGCTCTAGAGTCATAGCTAACAAATCTAACAGTGTCTGTGGAATCAAACTCTCTCCACTGTCATCTTAACCCACCCAATGGTAAACATTCTTCAGTGCCAACCATCACCCCTGTGGACGGGGCATGGGTGGCTTCTGAGATGACTCACGCCTCAAACTCCAACAATGCTCCCCTTTTTCTAAGTAAAGATGGGGGTGGAAGGGCCACGTCACAGAGGGCTTTGTGGGCACAGACTTGCTCCCCGTAGATGGTAGAAGAAGAGGGTCAGGGTAAAGTAAGATCAAAACAGAAAGAACTTGAGGCGATTGAACCAAACAATTCAGAAGACACAATCAGGAGTTTTCAAAGAGACCATTCTCCCAGCCACATCTAATTCTGGTTCAATCAAATCCACAGTGACTCACTCATAGATTTCGGGGCATTCCATCAAAAATCTACTGAAACAAGACGAAAAGACAATAAAATACCAGCACAAATGTGAGCCTGACTGTGGAATACACTTTCTCATTTAAGACGATCTCAGATGTCGATGGAGCTACTGGTATTTGTTCTTGCATGCTCTAACAGTGGGATAAATTATTCACTCCGTCAATATATCCCAGGCAGAGCTCAAGGCTGCTCGGTAGTAGTCATTTCTTGGTTCTACTTTTAATAGTGGCCAATGACAGGAAAAAATATCTGGAAGATAATGGGGCAAGCAGGCAGCTGAAGATTGGATGGATGATGGCCATCTGAGCTACTCTCACTCCCCAGACCACAGAAGGAGTCACGACCCACATGTGATGGCCAATCATGGACTTTTAGTGATAACAAAGACAGATGTTAGATTGATTTTCTGTAGAACATTAGATTCTGGTCATTCTTAGCTATTCATGATGAGAGGCTTCTTGGATCCAGCGTGGGGGCTACTGATCACAGAGAGGATAATGAAGGATAAGAAGATGGTATGACTGTGAGAAGACTGGTGACAGAAAAATCTAGGAGGCCACCAGGGCCAGCAGGCCAGCGAGGCTCATGGGAGGAGTTCAGGTGCACAGCGAAGACCCTGGCAAGAATGTATCAAGCAGCTCAGAGACGCTCTCATGCTCTCCCAGGCTCCCCGGCCTTTTTTTTGCTGCTTTTTTTTTCCTTTGCTTATTTAGATGTTACCATTTATTCCTGTTGCCCTTGGCACCCTAATCCATAATCATTGTCAGCTAAACTGAGACAAGCTGCTTAGCTACTCACCAATGCAGGCTCCACAGCATCGATCCCAGCAGAAGTTGCGTCAGCCCTTGGTGAGGGGGGCTCCCTCTTGAAGGGATTCTGCCTAAGCTGAAGGCATCTGCATGTGCAGGCAGCTGGACATCAGGAGGGAAGAGATGGGGACATTCTTGCACATTTCACATGTCCCGGGCTACAGTCCCTAACCTGGTCCTCTCAGTGATGTCTTGAGTCTTCGTGTCTCCTCTGCCTTTTACCCACTAATAATCACTTGGATCCTAGAAAATCAAGAAAGAAGAGAAGAGATTATACCCCCCGCCCAGTACCCACTGTCACCCAGCACTAACATGGCAGAGCTGGGCTCAGCAGTCATGTAGAGAACAAGATGTGTGTTGATCCAAACTGGTCACACTCATGAGGGTGGGCCAATGGTCAGGAAACACTGTGTCCAAACTGGACACACTCATGAGGGTGGGCCAATGGTCAGGGAACACTGTGTCCAAACTGGACACACTCATGAGGGTGGGCCAATGGTCACACTCATGAGGGTGGGCCAATGGTCAGGGAACACAGTGTAAGAAAAAGAGCAAAGGAGGGGACACACTCATGAGGGTGGGCCAATGGTCAGGGAACACAGTGTAAGAAAAAAGGACACACTCATGAGGGTGGGCCAATGGTCAGGGAACACAGTGTAAGAAAAAGAGCAAAGGAGGGGTGGAGGGTGCGTGACCAGGAGCTACCAGCACAAATCCTGTCTCATTTGCTGCAAGGGATCCTCCTCCTCCACAATTGGTTTTTCCTCAGAGTGGCTTTGGCAATTGTCCCCAAGACAACAGGGAGCCTCTCCAAGGCCACTCTGCAAATTCATGAGGCTGGAGAGCCACCCAGCTGGGCATATGCATGATCATTACAGGAAGTGAGAACCATCTGAACTCTCTCTCACCATTGGAAGGGGAGACCACAGAGACACTGGACAGGACGGGAGAGACAAATGGGGTGGGGGAAATTTTCTAATCTTCATAAAATCTGTGGCCTTTTCCAGTAAGTGAGGAGGTGAGCGATTGTCTCTGGTCCTGGCTTCATATCATCAACTGGAGAGAAGACTCTGAGAGAATGATTAGGAGATGGAGACCCATACTTGCTATGCCTTTCCCGGGGTGCACCTTAATCTATACTCTGGTTAGCAATAGGCTGGTTCTATATAAACAAGGTTTATTTCAGCAAGCAACAGTAAGTTAATCAGGTCCTCTTAATGCCCATTAAAGCTCCCATGCTTCAGGAAGGGACTTAAAGAGATAGCGTGGTCTGCAGCTGCTCAGCGCACTTTGTCAGGGAGGAGCCGGCCGCAGGAGGAGGCGGAGGAGCAGGTTCTCCACAGAGCTCTTGACTTCTACCCGCAGCAGCTCTGTACAGAGTGGGATGGCCAAAAAGTTAAAGTTGATCTGTCTATCTGTCTGTCTCTCTCTGTGTCTCTCTGTCTCTGTCTCCCTCCCCTTCCTCTTCCCCTCCCCCTCTGTGTGTGTGTGTGTGTGTGTGTGTGTGTGTGTGTGTGTGTGTAGAGGGTAGACAGAAGACAACCTTGAGCACATATCAAGTACCATCAACTAAGGAGTCTAGGGTACTGTCCAGGCAGCCCCAGGATCCTCTTGCCTCATTTCCTCGATGGTGGGACTACTGGCCTGTGCACACGGGTTCTATGAAACACAGTTTGCCAGGCAAGCTCTTTACCCTCTATGCCAGCCTCCCACCCTGTTCTACATTTTTTTTTCCTAAATGATGTTTTTTTCTAACCCAAGGTGTTTCAAGTTTCATAAACAGACAGTGTCCATCCTTAAGGCAGGCAGCTGAGTCTTACAGGCATGGAAGGAGTGAGTAGTTTATTAAGTGGCTCCAGTGATCAAAGTAAGTTTCCTCAAGGATCTGCTGACTGATGCTCACAGTACTGGAGACAGCCGCCGCATCCCGCCACACTGCTTGCCAGCTATGGTAGCAGGTACTTGAGACTGATCCCATTCGCCACCTGCCAAAGTTTGTTAGATGCTAACTGGACGTCATTCTCTCTCTCCTTGTCCTTGCTTATGCTTGTATTCCCCGAGAGTGTGGGCAGCGCTATTAAGATGGCTCTAGAAATGTCTTCCATGCTTCGTGGCAGCATCTTTACATTTTTAACCAGCAGCCCTCTGGCCACACGGAGTGTTCCTTAGGCTTTGGATTGATAAGCATTGACACAGAGAAGTGGAATGGATCTAGGTCCTTATTTTGCAATTGGTGGAAGTGGTTAACTTAGAAATATTCCTCTAATGTGATCACCCAGATGAAAAGCCAACCTCTGGAATTCTGTAGTCTTTTGAGACATGAGAGTCTGTTCTATTTGTAAACGTATAGATATATGGCCTCCATAAATCGTTATTCAGATTTCCACGTGGCACATCAGTCACTTCACCAAAGGCTCGCAACCTTTTACAAAGCAACCCATATGCACACCGCCACAGCCTAATCTACTTTCTGTTTCTTTCCTCTGGTGAAGCAGAATTGCCGCCCTCAGACTCTTTCAGACAAGCCTTGAGATAAAAGTTCTTGGGCTGGACTGTAACTGTCTATTGTCTAAATCAGTAAATAAGGTTATTCCTCAATGCAGTTCACACATTTGGAGATGACTCTGGTGTCTAAGATTGTCATGTTCCCTTTGAGGCCACAGCCCTTCCTCTCTGCCTTTCTCCCTGCTTTCTGCTCCTCTGTTAGAGCCTGACCTTTAACTCAAAGAACAAATATTGAAGCTGGTGTTAATAGCTGCAGGCTCACACCTTTATTTTGGAAAACTCAGTACACCTGAGTGTGTCAGCAACTCAGGATTAACCAGCCATCACTGATTTGGGATACAGGCCTAACAAGACATCCACATCTTTCAGAAAATGCCCCATGTTTGAAGGATTAAATGGGAAAAGTCACTGTTAAGTACTGTGTTTCTTCTACTGTCTATGTATTTTCAGACCGGGGTACTTCAGTTCAGGCTCCTTTCTCTGGGGATTAAGAACTGAGCTCCAGCGTGTCTAATTCCTAAGACAGGTAAAATAACATTTTGGGTTAAATGATATAAAATCAGTGGCAGCAGTCTTCGAGCAATTAAAGAAAAAACTATTAATAGCCCCTGTGTCTGCCATCTTGTTAGAAAGAAAGAAAGAAAGAAAGAAAGAAAGAAAGAAAGAAAGAAAGAAAGAAGAGAAAAAAGAAAAAAGTAGGCATGGGCTGGAATTCAGAGAGAAAAACACATTAAGCTTTATATTCTGCAAAGCTATGGCCATACTCAGCTCATCTTGATTGATAACAGGGACACGAACATCTGTTTTCCTTTATTAAAACACATTCAGTCATTAAGAGCCAGCTTCGAGAATTTAAAGGACGCACATCTGTTAGGCAAAGGCAGCATTCATCTCAACGCTGTGCCAAGCCACCGTGCCCGAGTGCCGAGCCTCTGTGCCCGCGCACAGAGCCACTATGCCAGCGAGGTACTGATTCTGAGTCACGTTTGTGTCTGTCATTTCCACTCAGATCTTTCCTCCAGTGAATATGGAAAGGATCTATCGACACAATTTTCTTTTCCTCCCACCCATTCCTCTGGCCACTGTACAGCTTTCTATCACACATCAGGCATTCTGAAATAACCTGGTCACTTATGAAGCCCTTGCCAAACCCACAGTGGCTGAGAGGCAGGTGTTGAAGCGCGTAAATGCTGGCTTTGTCCTTGCAGCATGTCATTTACAGAGCCTGGGCTACACTCCAGCGGGGATGTACAGGAAGGCCTGGGATGGGGCACCACAAGTAACAGAGGTTGTGGGCTACAAATAGACTGGGAAAGTAGGGCTCAGGAAGAGGACAGCTTAGAGAAGGGCTAAAGTCACCACAGCAAAGCTAAGTGGGAAGATGACAGAACTGTCTGGAGAGAATCCGACACACTGCAAAAACAACTGCAGCCCAGATAGAAAGGGACGTTATCATTAAAATGGCCCCTGAAGGAGCCAACCAGAAGCAGCCTACAGGCCCTCTACTTTGCCCTCTCCACCCAAAGTGCAAGCTCACGTTTTAGGAGGATCCAAGGGAAACATCACAGGGATAGCTGAAGGGTCGTTGAGGTGTAGCATGCAGTACCAACACTTGCTGCAATACCTCTCCTGGGCATATATCCAGAAGATGTTCCAACTGGTAATAAGGACACATGTTCCACTATGTTCATAGCAGCCTTATTCATAATAGCCAGAAGCTGGAATGAACCCAGATGTCCCTTAACAGAGGAATGGATACAGAAAATGTGGTACATTTACACAATGGAGTACTACTTAGCTATTAAAAACAATGAATTTATGAAATTCCTAGGCAAATGAATGGATCTGGAGGGTATCATTCTGAGTGAGGTAACCCAATCACAAAAGAACTCACATAACATGTACTCACTGATAAGTGGATATTAGCCCAGAAACTCTGATTACCCAAGGTACAATTTGCAAAACACATGAAACTCAAGAAGAATGAAGACTTAAGAGTGGAAACTTCACCCCTTCTTAGAATTAGGAACAAAGCACACATTGAAGGAGTTACAGAGATCAAATGTGGAGCTAAGACAAAAGGATGGACCAACCAGTGACTGCTGCAGCTGGGGACCCATCCCATAATCAGCCACCAAACACAGACACTATTGCATACACCAGCAAAATATTGCTGAAATGGCCCTGATACAGCTGTCTCATGGGAGGCTATGCCAGTGCCTGGCAAACACATAAGTGGATGCTCACAGTCAGCTATTAGATGGAACACAGGGTTCCCAATAGAGGATCTAGAGAAAGTACCCAAAGAGCTGAAGGGGTCTCCAACCCTATAGGAGGAAGAACAATATGAACTAACGAATACCTCCAGAACTCGTGTCTCTAGCTGCATATGTAGCAGAAGATGAACTAGTTGGCCATCATGGGAAGAAAGGCCGCTTGGTCATGCAAACCTTATATCCCCCAGTACAGGGGAATGCCAGGGCCATGATGTGGGAGTCGGTGGGTAGGGAAATAGGGCGGGGGATGGAGGAGGATATAGGGAAATTTCAGGATAGCATTTGAAATGTAAATGAAGAAAATATCTAATAAAAATTGGGGAAAAAAAGAAAGAAAAAAGAAAGCTCAGATAGGAGGATCCCAAGTTCAAGGCTACCCAGGGAAACCTGTCTGAACCACAAAATAAAGTAAAAATCAAGTATTAGGTATGTGCTCACAAAGTTACTCACAATCTCAGGAGCTACTGTAGTTCTTACTGATTAGAATTAGAATCATGTAACTTCTTCTATTAAAATCTTCAGAATAGAGACGTTTGGAGGGAAGACTAGAAATCCAGCTTGGAAATAACTAAGTTTCTATCTACATTAATGGTGGTTCATGCCCGCTTTTGGGACACACTGACCTATTTCACTTATCCTAAGGAAAGAGTTGAACTCCCACCCCTTAAAATGTGTCTTGACAATCTTTAAATTAAAAATACATTATCAATAGAAGTGATAGCATTGGCTCTGACACAACAGAGGAAGGTAAAAGACACTGGGAAAGTAAGGAGACAACCTCCTGAAAGCTAACAGAGTTACTGTAGGCTCAGAAGTGACAGGTCTGGGCCAATGAGAGCATCCCACTCTTCCTCTTAATGTCCCCATGAGATATTGCCTCGCATGTTAATTCGCTCAGAAAACAGCGAATATGCAATCTACAGAAAGGAGAGAAGAAAGCTGTCATGTTTACTGTCAATTAATAATTTTAAATTCACACAGATCTGTTTATGTGTGTGTTTTATGTTCATGAGTATACCCACACTCATAGCTGTATACCACACACACAGTACACAATGAGACTAGAAGAGAGCATCTGATCTCCTAGAACTGGAGTTACAGACAGTTGTGAGTTGCCATATCGGTGCTGGGAATCAAACCTGGGTCCTTTGCAGGAACAGCTCATGCTCTTAACCGCTGGGCTATCTCTCTAGCCTCTAGTCTGTTTTCTTTTAAATGGGCAGTAGTTATAACAGATCCTGAGTTTAATTCCACTGACTGTGGTGTTGAATGTGACCTCTCTTGGCCTCCATCACATGATCTGGAAATGAAGACAGCAATGGGGGCCAGCGATGTTTGGAGTAGGATGTAAGATACAGAAAGCTAATTAAAGCATGCCGCTTTATAATTACTACACTGTTAACTGCTCAGGAGATGAAACCTGTCCTGAAGAGAGAACTCGAGCTCTGGAATACTGTGGATTTTACTGCAGAAGTTTTAGAAGGGTAAATGTTATTGTGATGGCTTATATATGCTTGGCCCACGGAGTGGCACTATTAGGAGGTGTGGCCTTGCTGGAGTTGGTGTGTCACTGTGGGTGTGGGCTTTAAGACCCTCATCCTAGCTACCTGGAAGCCAGTATTCTCCTAGCAGCCTTCAGATAAAGATGTAGAACTCTCAGCTCCTCCTGCACCCACTATGCCTGCCTGGACAATGCCATGTTCCCACCTTGATGATAGCAGACTGAACCTCTAAATCAGTGTTCTCAACATTCCTAAGGCTGCAACCCCTATAATACAATTCTTCATGCTGTGGTGACAGCAACCATAAAATTATTTCTTTGCTACATCATAACTAGTTTTTCTAATGTTATGAATTGTAATGTAAAGATCTGATACACCACACCCAGGGCTCATGACCCACAGGTAGAGAACCATTGTCCCAAACGTACCAATAGGCTTAACAGTGGAGCTATCTTTGACACTTGATCTCAGCACTCCTAGACTAAAATTGTGTTTATTCCTTGTGCATTTTTCTCTAGTGTTTTTTTCTGTGTTGTTTGTACTCTCTTGGGTTAAAAGCAAATTCCACTGTGTTTTATATTTTCAGTAATGGACGTTCACACTGCAAGACCAGCTAAGTTATACAATTAAAACAATCTTTATGTTTGACTTGCCTATGAAAATAAGTACTTTTCTGATCATTTTTCTTTCTGTCCTAGCTTCTCACCAGGCAAGGCTGCTCAGCCCACCCAAAGCCTGGGAACTGTGCAATGAGTTATTTTATTTATTTAAATTTTCATTTCATTTTCTCTTTATTTGTTTAAATCTCACTCAAATCACTAACAACTTTTCGGTGTTTATTAGATACTTAAATGAAGAAGAAAAAATGTGTGTCCTTGACCTAAGAGTCCTGTGACAAGAAGCGTGCTGAATGTCTTAAATTCATATTTTGTACATTTTCTTTTTTATTTTGTGAGATTTCAAAACTACAACAAAACCATTTAGGATGGCGTTTGCATAGATTTACATTACCACATGCAAACTCAAGTCTACCACCTACCTGGGAATAGGTTGTGTGTGCACTAGACATTTTTAACCGTAGCGCTTTGTTTGCTGATCCACATCCAGGCTTGAACTTTGTCCCTAACTTTCACACAAGCAGCCTCACACCAAGGTCAAGTTCAAGGACTGACTCAAGAAGTCATATATTCCCCCTACCTCATTTTACCTTGACTTTTATCTAACACATGAATGTCTTCCAGTCCCTGAGGCCAGAGACAAAGTGTCCCATCCACTTTTTCTCTGAAGCACTAGGAACAGCAACAACAGAAACTCTTCAAGTCCGACATCCTCAAAAACCAGAAAAGGAAAATTTACAAAGAGTGCTGCAAAAGGAGTGACCTGGTGAGGGTGGGGGTGCATCTTCACACTCCAGAAAGCAATGGTTTGCAGTCCCGGTCTGCCGTTCCTAGATCCAATGGAGAATACTCACTCAGGCACAGATTAATGTAATGTGTTGTGTTTATTATATCAGTATGCTTCACACACCCACAAACACATATATATATATATATACATCAGAATATAGATATAAAACAAAGCAACAGAGTCATGTGTGATTTTCAATAAAATGTTCACGGAACTCTCTGAACTATTTAAAACTGCAGCATGCTCTAAGGGAAATGACTTGTCTCTATTTACTCTTTGAATTAAGTGTTAAAGGGAAACAGAATAATAATGTATAAAACCAGGGTTTCCTGTAACAACAGTAATTATGAAAACTAACCTCTACACCAGGCTTTACAGGTTGCAAGGCATTGCCTCAGGCATTACTTCATTCTGTGGAGTGGGAACGTGTCATGATCCTAGTTCTGAGACATAGTTTATCCATGCTGTACATGTTTTTATATTAATAAGCATATTTAGCCAAAGGTTTCTTCAGAGCATTTTGCGCTGAGTGTGGACAGAAGGCAGAGTGGGCAACGATGGAATCCTTGTATCCAGCCCATAAATCACACACACATCAAATAAAATCTGTCAAACACTTCATAATGCTCTGGGCATGTCATCGGCCTCCAGTAAGACCCTGCTGTGTCACCTAGGGATGATGAAGGAGCCTGAGGTGTGGGAGCATGCTGTTAGAAGTTTCATTAAAGCCGTATTTACTAGTTCAAAACGAATTTACATTGATCTTTTAAACTATCGTCAACCACAAATGCATTAAAACCTAAACAGTCTTCATTTACTGAAAAAATAAACGTGTCAGCAGAAGCCGGCGGGGTTCGTCCAACATGGTTCCGGCATTTAACTCACAGAGGCTCAGTGTTAAGCTTTTTATTGCTTGTTGTGCTAAAGCGTGCTCATTTAATTGCGAATATATTTCCTTCCTGCATCATTATCAAAATTGTTATCTTAAGGAAATATTGTTTTTAAATAATCGGCTGCAAAAACCAGAGCGGTCCGCAGGCTTACTCAGAATAATTGTTTCCTGCTGCAGATGAGATGGCGGTTAAGTGGAGCCTGGCTTCAGTAATGTTGGGAGGAGATGAGGAGAGGCTGAACCGAATGGCAGTGCAAGAAGCAGGGCTGGGTTTTGTGTGTGTGCAGTCAACACACACCCTAGCTGATTGAATCAATACCTCCTTGTTTGTATTTTTTAAAGAATTTTGTTAAGCTCCAGGACCTGATGTAATAAATAAGTCATTGTGGTGTGTTTTACAATTTGGAGAGCATAAATCATCTCCAAGGTGACCTTGGTTGTTCTGAACTTGAAACGGAAGTGATCATTCTCAGCTTGACGTTGATCATAGCCTTTCCTTATGTTAGCTTGGGAAGGCAAACAAAATGAAACAAAAACACTTGTGATCAAGCTTTAAATCGCTAATAGTACAATTAGCATTTCTCAGTAGCCAAACTCAACAGACATTTGCACTTTGGTGTGTGAGAATTTATTGATGACACTCTTAATTCTTCATTAGCTAAACCCACAGTAACCCGCTCTCATCAGTGCATCCATTAAAGGAAACAGCTCTTAAAAGGCACACTGAAAATTCAGTTCAACTATGTTGAAATTCAAGGAAAAATCAACTCTTCTTTACTGAGGTTGTGACTATTTAAAAAAAAAAAACATTTTGGCAATGTTTGTTATTACCAGATTCATTTATGTTTACAAAGATGAGAGAGAAAGAAAACCACAATTTCTAGAGAGTAAAACCACCATAAGCCAAGAAGGGTTGCAACCAGGAGAACCCAAATTTCCACCACTAACATTCCACTAAAATAGAAATCGCAGAAACGGACTCCCTATTGGTCTAAAACAAAGAAGTGGGGTTTCCACACCCATGCTATGACAAGCGTCTCTGTCTCCATTTATTTTAGAAGTGAAACTATAAAATTAAGTAATAGTCAGGGACTGCATATAGGTGCACCCCTGCAGCAGGTCAGTGGGTGCGCAGCCTTTCCAGCACAGCCAAGAAGGGAGTGACGCACATGATGTTAGAAGACAGAGACATCAGAACACAGCCTACCCACACCCTGCCTGGCCTCTCAGGGAACCGTCACATTCACCACCACTGAGGGTCATGGTCATCACCAAAGACAGGTGGGAGAATGGGCGGGTCCTCTCCAAACTTCAATATCCCACAGAAAACCTGCACCGTGGGGCAGCTGGAGGGCAATGAATCTAATTACTATGTTTCCTTTGCGTCTCACAGAGCTAACTTGGCCAGAAAACTCCAGCAGCGCAAGGAAAGTGGCTGGCAACCTTTAAGTGGACGCGGGATAGGAAGCTAAGGAAAGGGGAAGCCATTTTCGGAAGTTGACTGCAACCGTGAAACACTCCAATCAAAGAAAGGACGGTGTTACCTTGACAAACAGAGGCATCCTCCCCAGCCTTTGCGCATGACTCTTCTCTGGCCACAACCCTTCCTCCGCTGTCACCCTCCGCCTCTCACGGGTCCCTCATCGCTATAAATATTGCAAATCCTCGAGCACCATGTGCCCTTGTGCCAGCTTCTGCACTCTTCTGCCCTGCTCTGCTCACCTCCCACGTTCCCACCACTTTCTTTTTGACCAAATGCTACCTGTGGTTTTCGCCTTCTTTCCACCATCCATTTAGGTACTCCAAAGTGTTGGATGGTTGTCTTAAATGCCTTCTTGAAATCAAGACCAGATTCCTCTATGAGGTCAAAGCTCAGCTTTCTTCTTGACCACAGTGACCCTCTCTCCGGCAATCTTCTGCCCTCCATAAAAGCAAAGAAGAGTGTGCTGGAGCCTGCTGCGCTGCATGGACTAACCCTTCCCTGCTCTGCCCTGAGACACACTCAGCTAGGATTTACCTCCCCTAGTCTAGTCTTTCTTATACTTCGTAAGATACCAGATAGGCACATTTTTAAAACATGTATCCCCCTCTCCACAGCCCAAACACCAGACCCTGAGTCCTTCTCTTCATGGTATTTACATCAAAGACTCAGCCAACAAGGGGTCAAAAATATTCGGGGGTGGGGGACTGTGTGTGGATGCAAAGAATTCTTTATTGCCTTTGTGCCTTAAACAACACACAACAGCAACTCTTTAGGTAGTGCCAATACCATATTGGGTTTTATGATTCCTCTAGAGATGGTTTAGTGTAATGATGTAAGGTAACGATGTGTGTGGGTTATTTGCAAATGCTACACTGTTTTCCATGAGAGGCATGAGCTCTCAACACTTTTCAGATACCACATGAGCTTTAGAGGTGTTTGAAATCCCAGCTTCGTTGTTCTTGAATACATAACCCATGTGACCACGCACAGTTTTCAGTGTTTAACTTCCGAGTTACAAACTTTTTCAAAGACCAAGACATCTTTTAACATATGATAATCAATATAGTTTTATACACAAAGCATTTTGCTCTTGCTCAGTATCCTTGTGTATACTTTCTTGATAGTCTCTCTCCAGCCGTCTCCAGGGCAGTAACCATAGATAGCTATTTGCTTTTACACACAGTGAAAAGGTTCTCAAGGTGGGCCTGAGAGAACCAGCAAGCACCCCTTCAGGGTATTGAATGCTAACCTCACTTACCCTTTGTGTGTCGGGGGCCCGGTCTCATGGACCACCTGAACTCTGGATCCACCAACAGGGCCCTCGTCCCGAAGATAATGAAATGTGATTAAGCACAAAAAACCCACAAGCAGCGGCATCCTCAAATATTTATAGACCTCATATATGCACGTGTTTATGTCTTATGCAATTTGTTCCGTTGGCAGCGGTTCAGGTTTTATGAGTTCAGGATGCCTCAGCTTAGAGACCTTTATTCACATCTAGAATATAGATATATTTTCCAGCCCCAGCAAGCATGAGCACTAATCATTCAAGACCACTTATGCCAGAGGGCAGAATGGATTTCATGGGAGCAAAAGTAAAAAAAGAAGAAAAGAAAAGACAACCAGGGTGATACGGAATTGTGGCATCGATCAGGCATGGGAGAGTGGATGGGTTAGAGAAGAGACTTGTCTGGAAAGGTCCTTATGTGACTTATGTGACTATGACACAGTCCCATGGGCAATAAATAGACACAATGTACGTTCAAAACATAGGATAGCAAACCCTCCGCTAGTGCATATAGAGTATATTTGTACATGACTAGTTCCAGCCTTTCCCTATGGATCACTGTCTGCGCTTTCTGCAGTGTTTTATGTCACCCCTCTTCACCGGATTCAGCAGGAAGCCATGTTCTTTGATAACACCGGGTCAAGTCGATCATCATTTTCTACTGTGCTCATTTTCACAGGTCCAAGCTGAAATGAAATCAATTATGAGAACAAATAGCCCTGTTTTATCACTGATGAATGGATTTTGCACTGTTTTCCATATTCCTGCCACTTAAAATGGAAGGAACAGATCACGCGAGGTACAGAGACGGCTCAAATCGTCGGGGCTAATGGTGGGAAGACTTAAGTATCACCCTATACAGCTAATATAAACCAAAGTGGTTTATTACCGCAGTTTTGTGATTTACGACCCACATTATGACTTTATTTTGAAATGGTGGCATGAAATATTAATGTGTGGTGAGAGAACACGTAACAAGGAGCCGGGATTGTGTTTTATCAGCTGTAAGGCTGCCTGATTTCTTCCCCATAATACACGAGCTCTCTCGGTTTCCTCTCCATGCGCTTATGGTAATCGGCCCTCCTAGTCCAACTTCTCAAGGTGAGACGGGCCTACTTTTGTGTTCTGTTAATTTTTAAAGGGATGGAGAAGTTTATAACAGATGTGAATAATTTATAGCAAGTGTTCTCAGCATTGATTAGTGTTCTTTTGAAATATAATGTCTTTTGGATATGGATCGTCTCTCTGATGAAAAGTCAGGAAACCTGTTACTGCACTGCTTAATGGGGAAGTCAACTTTAATCTCAATCATATATAATATGAACGATAAATACTTACATTTCCCCCTCTTTGGAGCTTGCCAGGCATTAACACTAAACATTAGCGCACAGCAATCTGAGGAGAAGTTAACGGTGGGGCAGAATCATTCTACGTTGGAACCGATGTTTAATCTGTGTTCTCCAAACTTTGCACTTATGGATGCTGGCGATTTGATTTGTGCTGTATTCTAGGACATTCCTCACTCCACTTGGAAAAGCCCCAGTTTGAGGGGGATGGGTAGGGACCAGGTCCCACCACAACTTTATGGTCCTGTCCCTCATTTCATTTTAACATGATCAATTGCATTTGGTGCCAAATATTGGTTGTCTTTTTGAATCATAATCCTTATCAAAAAAGATGTTTGAGTTCACTAATCATCATCCTACTATTACATATTTTAGCTATCAGTTGATTTAAAAAAAAAAAGAACATGTTTATGTCTTACATTGTACTTTCTCTCTCTCTCTCTCTCTCTCTCTCTCTCTCTCTCTCTCTCTCTCTGTGTGTGTGTGTGTGTGTGTGTGTGTGTGTGTGTGTATATGTGTGATGTATGGCTTCCAGTGCTGCATGCACACTCTCTTCCAATGGCCTGTACAATGAGTACCGTTCTGTTGCCTATTATTCGAGGAGGAGACAGAGGCACAGAGTTGGTAAGCAACTCAGTCTGGAGAAACTCTGGGAGCTGCCGAGCTTAACTTGGAAGCTAAGTGTGTGTGGGCTGAAGAGGTGGCTCGGTTGGAAAAGCCTTGTAAGCATGAGGACCCAGAGCTCACTTAGCCTGGTGATGTATGCCTGTGACCTCAGTGCTGGGCAGCAGAGAAGCACAGATCCCTGGGATCACTCCTATTTTGCTTTGCTGAGATACATTTGCTTACAAAGCCCTGGGTATAAAACCAAAACCATTAGGCCTGAGGAGACGGTTCAGCAGGGAGTAGTTCCCACTCTTAAAGATCCACAGATGCTATACCTTCTGCTGACCTCTGGGGGAACCCATGCACATACACATAACA
>LR750333.1:99232-138862 GCA_902729485.2 Mus minutoides
TACTCTCACACATGTGTTATGAGTGCTGTATTCAGGCAGGAGACTGCCGAGGCCAGAAACCCCTGGATTGGAGTTATAGAGGGCTGTGAGCTGCCACGTGGGTGCCGAGGATCAAACCCAGGTCCTCTGCATAAGCAGTAAGCATGTTTAATCACTGAGCCACTTCCCACATTTTAAATGGCCACTCTGAAAACCTGGATAAAGGCCCTGAAAACTCAGAGGAGGGGACACTGTCTCTACTGAAAAAAAAAAAAAAAAAACAACTCCATTTAGGGACAATATCTCACTCTTAACCTGTGCTTGAGATGTTGTTGGGAAAGTAAGAATTATCTTACTTGGGACAAATTTCAAGAAGCTGCTTACACCTATCTGTCTGCCTGTCTGTCTGCTTGCCTGCCTGCTTATTATTTATTTATTCATTTATTTAGTAAGTATTTATCATAAACACATAAATCTCTTCTCCTTCCTGTGGTCCTGCTTTTCTAATTCTTACTATCATTCCCCTCATCTTTCTTCTCCATCTCTAATTCTTTCCACCTACAGCTCAGAGCTAAGATCCATTCCACCCACCAAGCTCTCTGCATTCTTCCAATCAGTGCCAAGAGCTGGTGCCATGGGAAGGAGATGTATATAAATAACTATTAATGTATGCTCTATAATGGAAACCTTAAAAGCCAAGGTAGACTGCTTCATATGGACAAACACATCAATTAGGGGGAAAGCTCTTTTTAAAGATAATTGTTTGTGTATTGCCTCAAATACCAATTCCCCAGGGGCAAGTTGTCACAAATGGCTGGCTGGGATGTTCTTGGATTCTACCAAGGCAAAAATTGCCTTGAAGAAGAACCAGTTGCCTTCATATTGATAGCCTTAAGTCCCATGCTTACAAGTTGGGCTTCCAAAGCAGAGGCATTTAACGCCAGGCCTTGAAAACCAAAGGCATATGGCTAGAAACTTCTAAAGCTGCTCAAGACGGAGGCTCATTGTCCAGGCCTAACACACCAATGCCAATAGCTAGAGTGATGTTCTCGCGTTGGGGGGAACCATAACCTTGGACCCTCCTCCTTTGATTGTTCCTTCTTGGACTCTCCGGGCCTCTTTAGGGCCTCTCTTGTCTCTTGCCTCGAACTCTTTGAAACCTTTCAGTTCCTTTTTCCAGCTTTACACTGGATCCTTTCTGGAGTTCCTCATCAACCTAGTGTCCCAGCTGAGAGTTGTGGAGCCCCAGCTCCTGGCAGCTCTCTAGGACTCCCATCAGCCTCTTTGGGGTTGAGGCTAGTGCTGGGGTCAGAATCCCTAGGCTTCATCTGTTTTCCATGTAACCAGTTCAGCGCATGTATGTTGACAACAGATCCTTCTAAAGAAGCCTGTATCAGGGCTGTAACATTTAACTAGCAGGAGGACAGGAGAGGAGAAAAGCCTTCAGATCAGCCAGAAAGGAATCAAGAGCAACCCCGTTATACCCCGGGGGTCAGATGCAGGATGGATATGTTACACAAATTCAGAATTGTAATTTACAATAGTGACAGCTTATATGTCTACTTTAACCAAGACCAGTCATGCTCACCTATAGGGAGAAGATCTTGTGTATTGTATGGATGCATCACCTGTCAATTAAAAAGCCTGCAGCCTATGGCTTGCAGAGGAAATAGAAGGTAGGGCATCAGGAAGAAGAAAGAATTCTGGGATAGAGCCAAGCACGGTGAAATTGGCCCAGGAAAATATGAGGAGACAGATGCATGGTATCTGAGCACAGGTAACCAGCCATGTGGCAGAAGGTAAGTTAAAATAAATGGGTTATTTAAGACATGATTCTAGTCAGAGTAGAGCTTAGCTGTGTGGCCAAGTTATTTATAAATATATTTTGAGTCTGAGTCTTATTTCTGGGAGCGTGGGGCTGGTAGGCAGAATCAGGCACAACTTCAACACTCACCTCATAATGACCCATTAGAAGCAGTGCATAGGCACAGCCCCTTTCTGTCCATCATAGGATTTGCTAGGTCACTAATGGATGTTCTTTTCCTCCTACTGATATAGTTAAGGACCACTCTCCTGAATCCCAAGGGAGCTAGGTGTGGGGCTGTCCTAAACAGCCATGGGCAAGGCAAGACGGAGGACACTGGGGCTGTGTCCTCTTCTGAGGACACCATGCTTGCTGCAGACTGGATGTCCAGGGCCTCCAGAAGCAGAAGCCACAGCCAGCACAGAGTCTGCAGTGTCCTGCAGCTAGATGATGCTTCTTCATGACACTGGAAAAATGTTCAAAGCAGAGACTATTCCTAACGTCAGTCCTACCAGTCTCCCAGAGAGGGACTGTTCAACCGACACTCCCTCCTCGAAGCAAAGAGGCACAGGAAAGCAACCAACAGGTGTCAATCAAAGATTGATGTGTAGCCCTAACATTTCAGCTAATTTGAAAGGAAAACAAACATAAGGGAAAGCCTTGCTGGGCATGGTGGCATATGCCTTTATCCCCAGCGCTCAGAAGGCAGATCTCTGTGAGTTCAAGGCCAACCTGGTCTACATAGAAAATTTCAGGCCTGTCAGGACTACATAGTAAGATGCAGTCTTTAAAAATAAACAAATAAGTGCCTCCCAAAACATGGCCTACCATTGACATGACCATTTTCAACAGAATTTGACAGGTCTTAACTCTTGTGAAATAGGAGGATGGAGAAGTGGGTAATTCTACCAGCCTCAGGATCCCAGTCACTGTTTCTCATTTTAGCATCCTTGATCTAGAAGGTAGAAGTAAATTGAGCGTGTGCTATCTATGTCAGCTGACCAAGGCTACCTGGAGACTCTTACATTTGGTTACTGAAAACAGAATTGGCTTTTATAAAAGGAGAGCACTGTGTCCGGTAACTAGAACATTGTAGACTCAAAGCAGTTGACAGTTCAATCTTCATATAAAACCCACCCTGCCTAAATAGGACTCTAGAAAAAGTGATACAATTTATTCGGTAAACCAGGTCACTCTACCTACTTGAGAAAACAAGTTGTTAAAAAGTGGGAGAGAGGAGAAATCAGTCAGGTCTTAAACCTCATTGAGCTTAAGGGACTATCTCCCAAGTTATCCTGTGTCCTCTAAGGGACTATCTCCCAAGTTATCCTGTGTCATTTAAGGGACTATCTCCCAAGTTATCCTGTGTCCTCTAAGAAACTGGTGAGTCACAGCTTGCCCTGAAATTTCCTTTCAAAGAACATGTCCAAAGACTTCTTGCTATGAATTTTTAAAAAAAATCTCCATTCAATCACTAATTCATTCAACAAATATTGCTGAGAGGTCCTCTATACACCAGGCAGTGTGCCAGGTCTCAGAGGCCAACCCATGGACTTGAGATGCTGCTGAGGACAGTGACATTTACAAACCAGAAGGAAGGACACTTTGAAAGTGGTTTGCTGCATACTTAAGTTTGATACATTCTTGTTACACATAATGTATCTCTAAGTTTTAAGAATGTGAAGAAATCAAGTCTTTAAATAAGCAGTTAAAAAAAAAAGCTACAATATAAACAGCAGAGGCTAGTACAATTCCCAAGGATTAATTCCAAAGAAACAAGTAACACATGCAAGTGAGCGGAGAACAGTGTAGCAGACGCCTCTCCCTGGCAGAACCAGGGCTTTCTGACCTTACCCTTCCCAAAGCTGTGGCTCTTGGAGCTTGACTAGTCACACAAAGGTTTTGAAGTGGGGAAACCTTAACCTAAACAAACAAACAAACAGAACCTCACAGTGAAGACAGGCTAGGGAAGGTGAACGTTTCCGTGGAGATTCTCTTGTACAAATCAGTAAATTCTTTCCCCCATTTTATACATGTCCTTACTTTATCCCTTGCTTAAGCTGCTGTCGGCACTAGAACATGGGCAGAAGGTAGTCTCTCAAAAATTATCTCAGCATAGAAATAATAAAATGTGAAGCAGCAGGAAGATGGAGGAAATAGAAATAAATCAGATGCCTGGCAGTAGCATTTCAAAGTCTGGAGTCAAACCTAACAAACCGAGAACAGCAAAGTCAATGTCCACAGAAGCTTGGCGGGACTGGAGAAGAAGGAAAGACAAAATCAATGTCAAGGGCATTTGATTCCACTCTGGGGGAAACAAAAACAGAGGTGAGCAAGCTCTGTTTATGGCTTTAAAATGCCATCTCTTGGACAACAGTCATAACAGAAAAGCAATGTTGGGTCCAGTCCCACACATATAACTGTCGGAGCCTAAGTCCAAGGTCTACAAAGAATCCAGGAAGAGCTCAATGTTGCCTGGCATAGCCTGTGACTCAGAGGCAAGGGGGTGCTGGTGCCTCCCATCACCCTCACAGCATCCATTTGTCCTTCCATCCTTCCTTTCTTCCTCTGTCCCTCCTTCCTTCCCTCCCTTTCTCCCTTCCTTCTTTTACTTCCTCCCTCTCTCCCTCTCTCCCTTTCTTCCTCCCTCCTTCCCCTTCCCTCTGTTCCTCCATCCACCCCTCCTTCCCTCCCTCCCTCCCTTCCTTCCTCCCCTCTGACTGTTCTGACTTTGTAAACTCCTTATTATGTTCCTCTCTCGCAACCCTTCCATTAACTCTCAGAGAATGGGTAGCACCCATGCACCAGGATTGACACTTTACCAAGTATCTTGCAAGAGTTCACAACCAGCTGTTTTAAAGTCACTGGAATCACAATGTACAGGAAAAAAAAAATAAGGCTTTTCTAATGGTTGCCTGGAAGATTTATATCCCTAAAATGTAATTAAAAAGTAGATTTAGAAATATACTCAGCAATCAAAAAGATTAAATATTAATGTGAAGTGTAATTAATAAATTATACATCTCTTGATTACTAATGGCTTATTGACTGTAAAAGCCTAACATTATGGAATATTAGGGCAAACAAAGGCTTTTGGGGAATATTGCTAAGCTTCGGGGAGGAAGCAGCTGCTCTTGAGTTTTCAGAAGAAATCTCCATTTTGCAAAGAAAATAAAAACCAGGCAGAACTGTCGTCCCCAGTGCTCTTCTCCACCCGTCGTGAACAATCCAAAGTTTCTCAAGCTTCAGAGTCTCCTCGGTCAGTTTTAGTTACACAAGAGCAATTTGGTTGCAAATTTTACCAGCTTCTAAATTGAAGAAAACATTTTAATTTTTAAATTATTCTGACCTCTTCTATGAAAATTGAATGTATGGCCTCATGATGGTGAAAGAGAACATTGTCCTCCCCCTGCGCAGGTGAGATGCACCATGAACAGGTGGTAAGCTTCCCGCTGTTTCCCCAGAAGCAAAAGCTCCAACACCCAACTCCCCTGATGATTTTCAAGACAGCTGTCAGGATATCAGAGCCATAAAACACCCCGAAGCTGACCTAGCCAACCAGCTCCATTTCCACACTACCACGGCTCACACAAGAAGGTGGAACAGAAGCATGACTTCTCCCTGCACCCCGTTTTCTTTGTTCCATGTAATAACCGAAAAACTGCAAGAGCCAGTTTCCTTAAAGGTCTTAACCTAGATGTCATCTGGCCTTACGTGCTTTCTTTTTAGGAAATGTCACTAAAGCTCGCACAGCAGCAAGCTATCTGCAACTCTAGAAGCCAGTTGCACATGCTTGCGTCTTCAGAGTCCAGTCCCAAATTCATCTCCTCCTCTCCCCAAGTCTAAGCAAATGTTATCCCACAGCGCCTTTCAGTCGGGAACTGACAAAGTAGAGTGGTACCACAGGCCTAGAAACCAGTCCCACTTCTTCTTTGGAATTGGACTACAGTTTTATACCACTTCCTGACCGGCCCTCACCAAAGCTACAAGCAAGTCAATGCTTGGAGCAATGGAGAAGACTGTGGCAGGAATAAGATCTAACATCTTGCTAAAGAAGCTTTGCACTAGACCTTTATAGACAGAAGAGGATAAATGCTAGGGAAAATTGGTCTGCTTCTCAAAATGAAATACTTCCTGTGTCAGAGTTCAAAGCAATGATGTCTAGCCCCTCATCCTTCAGAAATCCCGTGGTTGTGGGTTTTCTTTCTCTTTTTTTTTTCCTCTCTTTATTAGATATTTTCTTCATTTACATTTCACATGTTATCCAGAAATTTTCCCTTACCCTCCCGCGTCCCCGCCCTGCTCCCCTACCCACCCCCTCCCACGTAATGGCCCTGGCATTCCCCTGTTCTGGGGCATATAGAGTCTGTATGACCAAGGGGCCTCTCCTCCCAATGATGGCCAANGTGTCCTTATAACCAGATGGAAACTCTTCTGGATATATGCCAAGTAGAGGTATTGCTGGATCTTCCGGTAGTACTATGTCCAATTTTCTGAGGTACCGCCAGACTGATTTCCAGAGTGGTTGAACAAGCTTGCAGTCCCACCAGCAGTGGAGGAGTGTTCCCCTTTCTCCACATCCATGCCAGCATCTGCTGTCACCTGCTTTTTTGATCTTAGCCATTCTTACTGGTGTGAGGTGGAATCTCAGGGTTGTTTTGATTTGCATTTCCCTGATGATTAAGGATGTTGAACATTTTTTCAGGTGCTTCTCAGCCATTCGGTATTCCTCAGTTGAGAGTTCTTTGTTTAACTCTGTGCCCCACTTTTTAATGGAGATATTTGATTCTCTGATGTCCACCTTCTTGAGTTCTTTATATATATTGGATATCAGTCCCCTATCCGATTTAGGATTGGTAAAGATCCTTTCCCAATCTGTTGGTGGCCCTTTTGTATCAATGCCAATAGTTGTTCTTCAGACAAAATCCCTCTCCGTGAATTCATTCTCTGCATCCTGCACCCTAATGACATTCATCCTTTGTCTGTATGTTCAATGATAATTTATTGAATATATAATCTATTCATCTATTTCTATGTCTAAGCTCACACATTTTCATTGTTTTCTTGGCACTTTGGTCGTTCCCCCCCCTTCCCCAGAGAGCGGTAGAGTGCTGTGTTAAATCTGGTTTCAGAAGAAATTGTTTTAACCAGCAGAAAGTAATGACAAATGCAAAACATATATAAAAACACAGAATTTTAAATTAAAAACAAGACTCGTGTCCACACTGAGTAAATTACATGTATTTGTAGAAAAGGTGCAAAGAATGAACAGATTCTTCTCTGTTAAAGTATTGTTTTCCAAATTTTTACTAGCTTAACATTACTGAAGCAGAAATTAAAAATTAATATGGCTAAAGATACATTCCAAGACAACAATGGAGTCTGGCTGTTCTGAATAGAGTTTCCCAAGGCTTGAGCCAATCATGACCACAAAACACAAGCTCGTTCACAGGACAGAGTCACATGGACAAAGTCACATTTTCTGAAATGTGCTGGGGCTTTGTGATTGAGCTCGGCCTTGCCGTTCTGTTGGTGGTGGGGACATTTTAGACCTTAACTGTTCAGAGCTCTAACCCTTTATGACAACACACTTCTGGAAATTGACATGTGTGTGCTAATTCATTTGGGGACAAAAATCTGTTCCTAAGGAACACATTGCTATTTATGATCCATACCCCACCTTTAGGGACATTGGCACATGATTGACAAAATAGAAATAATTGTGATTGTGTTGAAGACCCTGCTGGGCTCTGCTGTAGTCTGAATGTGAAATGTTTCCCGTAGATTCCCGCACGCACTTAGACACTTTGTTCCCTAGAGTGGCACTGCTTGGGAAGGCTATGGAAACTTGATGGGGAGGCTCACTGAGGAAAGTGGACACAGGAGACAGGCCTTGAGTTCCTACAGCCCCACCCATTTCCTGTCTTCTTTTCTACATGCACTCATCGAAGGAAGTGGGCACAGAAAGGCGGGCCTTGACTTCTTATAGTCCTGCCCACTTCCTGTCTTATTTCCACATGCTGATTGAAGACACGGCGTGGCCATCTGCTTTACCTTCCTGCCGTGAAGCCTCCTTGTCACAATGGACTATACCCTCTCAGACTGTGACCCACAACCTCTTGAGTTGCATATATCAGGGTTTTGATCACAGCACACACACAAAAAGAAACCCTAATACTCGATATGGTGCAATGGGTGGCATGAGTCATATTTTACCTCTGAAACCTGAAAACCTTCCCATTTCAAACTTTATACAACTCTGGAGATTAATGTGAGCTTAGACTGTGTCTTACTCTTGATTAAAGTACACACTTGGCTCAAATTTGATTTGACCTCACTGTTAACTGCTTGACAACTTCCCAGGAGCACAGGCCCAGGAGAGCCCTCCCTCCTAGCTCCCAGAAGTCCACAGAGCTGGGAGGAGAACCTTGTGCTACAGCAGCGATGACGAGGGAGTCTCATTTGTACCACTGTGTTAATCTGCCTGGTGTATCCTGGAGTCTCCCAGGAGCTTGTGGCAAGTCTAAACTGCTCCCTATTTTAAAACGAATAACTGTGAGCTCCTGTGTTTGAGTTTTGAAAGAAAACTATTTCCCAGTAACTTAAGCCCCCAATATAAAATAATCCTCTGTCTGTATGCTGAAGTACTCTAGAAGTGAAGGAGGGAAAGAGTAATTAAATTGAATGCATTTGGGCCATTTAAGCATTTTTGGTGGTGGTATTGCTAAAAGAGATACCGTTAATTTCTCAAAGCCCTGTGGAACCAGCATAAGCCTGCTGCTTTCAAGTTGGTATGGAAGTTGAGGGACATAAAGTATTTTCTGTAATTTTTTTTTGTAATTAAAAGTTACCCAGCATCTTCCTGTGTACATCCATCAAGGTTACAAAGCGAACACACATCACAAAGGGCCACAAAACACTACAGAATCAAGCATTCCCTGTGTGAGCCATGTACTGGGGTAGCATATTAACTCTTTGGAAGCCTCTCAAGAGCAATTTAACATATTCAAATAATAAGTCAGGAAATCAACACCAATTAATATTTTCTGTGTGCCCACAGGGTACTTGGCACCGTCTCTCGGACTCAGTGGGAAGCAGCCATTAACTGTCCCTGTTCTCAAAGGGCATTTTCCAAACAGACAATAACACTGATAATCAGTTCTTTTACCAAACCGCAAAAAGCCAGCACACAAAAAAAATAGAGTGCTAGCACATTCAGAGACTGTTTTTAAATGGGCTGTCTTACCCCAGCTGGGTTAGACCCATGTCACTGGGGCAGTACAGAATGACTGTGGTAAAGATGCCAACGATGATGCTGATGCTGATTAGGAGACAAAGTTCTAATGACTAAAGGAAGCAGGAAAGGATAAAATTCTGGGGACCCTGCCCACTCCTTCTCAGAATGGCTGAGAGACAATCTATCCATAGGGTTACTTACTCCTTCAATTCCCACCCTCAGAGACTGCCTTGTGCCTGCATCCTGTCTAGTATTCTGAGGAAGAAGTGGGTCTAATATAGCCCCTGCCCTCTGATACACAGTGGGACCATTTGGAGGAATAGTGCCAATAGTAAATGAGTTACTATATGACAGAATATCATAATGGCCGGCACACATGTCAAGTGGCATAGATACCACAGCAGTGTGGTCTTGGTTATCTACCTGAGACCTGCATAAAATTGGGTCCATAGAAATCCTGCCACTGATGGGGAAGGCACTCACAAGGCCCCTCCCTTCCTGAAGATTTAGTCAGTTAAGTGTTGCTGGCAGAGGAAGAGAAACTTTCTTTGGTGATGTAGCCACTTGTAAGATGGCCGTGCTTCTTTAAGCAACCCTAACCAAACTCACTACAACACAAAAATAGAGGGGGGGAGGGGTAATTTTATCTACTTTCTCCCTTTTTGCCATATACCTTGGTCTTCAATGATACTGGGCAGGCAAATCCTTAGGCTGTAATACAGTGGGACTTTGATCATGTGTGCTTGGCCCGTTATGACAGAAAGCTGCTAACTGGATATGTATGTAAATCTGTATCCAGATTCTCCACACAGACTAAGATGTTTACACCCACCTAAGAAAGATGTTTCTCAATGACCTTGGCGTGGGATGAGTATGTCCTCAAAGGTTCACAGGCTGGAACCTTGGACCTCACAGTGGAGATGTTGAGAGGGAATTGGGGGTGGGGCTCCAAGGTGAAAGGTCACGGGATGGTAGGGCGCTGCCATTGGAAGGGATTGATAGACTTCTCTTGGGGCTCTGCCTATTTCTATTAAGCTATAAAAGGAGGAAGTGTGGCCCTGGCCTCCTTTGCTTTACTGTTGAGACACAGCTCATCCGTACTGGCGGACTGGCAGCAATGGCATCTTGCTTTACTCTGGCCTCTTTCATTCAAAGTATTAATCATGTGTCCTAATTACCTATTTGCCACATATTTTTCTATAGATTGCTTTTTACTTTATATTGTTTTGTATGTTTATATATGCCATGTCATATACATTTGTTAAAGAGAGTTATTATCATTTATCTTGTGTGTTTGAAAGTACTGTTTCTGGGGTGGGCATCACTTATCTTGGAGTTTTACTCGAAGGACTTGGGTCATGCAGAAAGTTTCAACATTTAAGTATCACTTACACTGAATTCACTGGTCTTTCCTTTCACTTTACCTCTGGTTGTGTGTGTGTGTGTGTGTGTGTGTGTAAATATTTTTCAGGTTCTAGAAGGATCATTTGATTAACTTGGTCATCTGTTTGAAGGGTGGTGGGTTTTTGTTTGTTTGTTTGTTTTCTGTTTTGGCAATGACTGTAGATTTTTTTAAATCCAAATAGAAGTAAATCATATGGGCATGATTTATTGAATTATTTTTAATTTATGGATGGAATGCCACATTTGTGTATCTAAGGTTCCATGTATTTGCATTCTCTTTAAGTCTTGAGCAATTTCTGGAATATTCTATATAACTAATGTGTACATTCATTATCCTGGTCCAGATGGATAATTATCCAACATTGCAGATAATGTTAAAACCATTTAAAATGTGGTTCTCAAGCTGGGCGTGGTGGCGCACACCTTTAATCCTAGCACTCGGGAGGCAGAGGCAGGCAGATTTCTGAGTTCGAGGCAAGCCTGGTTTACAGAGTGAGTTCCAGGACAGCCAGGGCTATACAGAGAAACCCTGTCTCGAAAAACCAAAAATAAATAAATAAATAAATAAATAAATAAATAAAATAAAATAAAATAAAATAAAATGTGGTTCTCCAGTGCTCCCTGTAATGTCTCCTCACAGCGCATTGTGATTGTAGAGCTGTCTTGACTACTCTCTTATAGTTTATTTTCCAAATGAATTAGTGTTGTTTTCAAGCTTCAGATAGTAGGAGCTGTGAAATTGGGTTCAGATTTTGCCCTGACCTTTTTTTTTTTTTTTTTTTTTTTTGAGACAGGGTTTCTCTGTATAGCCCTGACTGTCCTGGAACTCACTCTGTAGACCAGGCTGGCCTCAAACTCAGAAATCCACCTGCCTCTGCCTCCCCAGTGCTGGAATTAGAGGTGTGCGCCACCACTGTCTGGTACCCTGGCATCTTCATATGATGGATTACAACATGCCAGAATCCCCTTGACATCATGAGCTATTTCCCTGCTCAAGCTTCTGGTTTCTCGTGTCCTTTAGTCAGAGTCTCATACACTCTCCCCTCCTGAGTGCTGCCTACAGCTTTCCATTTTATTCCTAGGGAAAAAAAGTGCTTTGTTGCTACTTATAACAGTTTCAATACATTTTATTGGTATTTTGAAGGGGCATACTTTAACTTATAGTTGCATGCTTCTGTAAAGAATGGTTCTACAGCCAGGGCTATACAGAGAAACCCTGCCTCGAGAAAAAAAAAAAAAAAGAATGGCTCTAAGGGCTGAGGGAATATAGCTCAGTGGTAGAGCATATTTGCCTGGCACATGTGTGAAGTCTAGGTATCCATCTACAACACCACACACACAAAAAAACTGTATTCAAGTTTGTTTGGGAGCTAGGTATTCAGTAAAAATCTTTTATTCAGTCATGGGAGGACCAAAGAAATATTTACCTACAGTATCTCCCTGGCTTCCCTCAGCATTCCCATGAGCTTATAGGGTAAACATCTCCAGTGTACCCAGAGTCACAACTCAAAGTCAACACGGCATGCCATTGGATATGGACTCAAGACAGAAGCATTTACTTTCAGACAGAGGTAGGAAGGTGTAGGTATCACAGCGTTACAGGCTGTCTAAATCAGTACTTATCAGTCAATTTAGAGATCATATATAAAATATAAAATTGTCACATTAGTGAGTACTACAAAACTGTACTAATGCAGCACTATTTTAAGAACATTATAACACGGCTGGGAGACAGGTCAGTATCTGACATGCTTGGCACACAGAAGGACACGAGTTCAATCCCCTGAACCCACGTGACAACACAGGGCACGATGGCCCATGCTCTCGGCACCAGCACTGCGGGAAGCAGAGCAGACAGATTGCTGAAGCTCACTGGTCTGCCAGCCTTATCAAAGCGGCAGTCTCCCAGCCAATGAGAGACCTGTCTGTAAGAGCAAGACAGGAATGGGAGAGATGGTGCAGAAGGTGTAAAGTACAAGCTATATAAGCACTTGGAACCCTAGCATGTACATAAAGAGCCAGGCACAGGTGTCTGCAACCCTGTCACAGCTGTGGGTGGAGGGCAGGGGGAGTGCAGCATCAGGCCACAGCCTGTCTTGAGGGGGGTCAGCATCAGACCACAGCCCAGTGAGCTCTGGGTTCAGGGACAAATGTTTCTCAAAAGAAAAGGTCAATACTGGAAAGCACCAGCCTCAACCTCTGCCTTTCACATGTGTACACGCATGCACACGCATACACCTATACACCGCTATGCATGTGCCCATACATATATGCCTATGTACACACAACACACATACATGTGCAAGAGAGAAAGAGAGAAGTACCAGAAATAAATCTTGTCCTTCCTCGAATAGGACAAAGATGGATGCTTAAGCTTCTAATTTGATGACGTTTTTAATACAGAGAAAAGCTTCCTTAATAGCATGCTGTGGCTACACATACACTTCTCATTCACTCTGTCCAGCCCTCGCCCTTTCCCCCCTACTCTGTTGTGTACTACACTGAATGAGTCTTGCAGCCTCGGAGTAAGGGATTCATAACTTTTGAGTCTAGATCTCCATGAAATAAACACCTCAAGGCCTTGGATGCTTCTCTTCACCTCTGCAGACCTGTGTCTCCTCATCTCCAAGATGAAGGCATTCTAAGTCCCAAGTGTCACTAAGGTCCCTGCATGTTGTCACTGATAATGGCAGTATATATGCTGCACGCCCATAACTGACTGAGGGCAAGCCCTGGGACCCAGTAGAGAAGGGTGAAGAGGGGATGGGATGGGATGGGATGGGATGGGATGGGATGGGATGGGATGGAATGGGATTGGAGGGGATGGGAATGGGAATGGGATGGGATGGGATGGGATGGGATGGGATGGGATGGGATGGAATGGGATTGGAGGGGATGGGAATGGGAATGGGATGGGATGGGATGGGATGGGATGGGATGGGATGGCCCTCAGAATGGTGAGAAGCCGTTCTTTAGAGCAGACTTCTTCATGAACTGTGAGGCAGCCAGGAAAACAGCTCAGCGCCTGTAAGTCACGAAATACCAGCATACTGCGCAGCAAACCCCATTAACATTCTCTAACTGGGTCGAAAGTTGGGGAAATGTCTAAAGTAGAGAAAAATTTTGACAAAATCCTGCTTCACTCCGAACTCACATGGTCACGAGGATGACAGGACCCCACAGAGGGAAGGAACACCTTAGGGGTGTTGTAAAGGTTTTCACGGTCACTTTTAAAAGTTAGGAACCAGAGCTTCCGCTGTTTTGCAGAGGCATTGAAATAGAAAGTGATTTTTACAAACGTTTGGAGCTATCTCTTGGCGAGCGAGAAAAACACACCGTTGCCCTGTTTGTTCTTTCAATTTGCTCCACAGATCTTTCCCCACATTGGTCCCACTTCACTAGCACATTTAATGTCGGCCAGACTTTCAATTAGTGACTTTCTCCCGGGCAAGGCCAGCTACGGTCACACATGCTTAAACTTCTCGCTATTCTCTTGCTCCCAGGAAGTGTGCACCTGTCAGCCAGCCCAGCCCCCACCCTCTCTCATTTTCTTAAAAGCCGGAACTCGGTTTCATTTTTCACTCTTGATTTTAAAGCGGTTGGAAAGCATGAAAGAGAAGGGGCCAGCAAGGGAGGTAAATAAATCTAATCACCGCGAAAAGGCGATGAAAGACCCGTGCCTACGTTTCCTCAATTTGTTCTTGAAATGATCCTTGACACACTCATTGACTGAGGACCAGCTCTCCGTTCTCCAAGGAGAGGGTTCACGGAGCTGGGAACAAAAGAGCCAGTTCTTTTCAAACACCAATTGGAGTCATTAGTTCCCACCTTTTCCTCTTCACATTTCCAGGCACGGTTAATAAGTAGCTAAACTGACTTCTTTGAATCCAGCGCCTGCTCCTTTCTCTCGCCCACCCTCCTAGATGCACGTAGTTGGGCAGTTCGTTCCTTAAGAGGAATGACACCAAGAAAGAAAGTCCTTGAAAAATGGCCACCAGCCACTTAAGACTTATGGACATTTCTAGTAAACTAAACAGCTAAACAGTGGCTGAAAGGGAGAGACTTAAAATCAAACTGGGCAGTGTGGCAGATCTTCTAAGTGCCAGGCTATGTCCCTGGCTCTTACTGTCCCTAGAGTGGTCCCTCCAGGACANAGGAATGACACCAAGAAAGAAAGTCCTTGAAAAATGGCCACCAGCCACTTAAGACTTATGGACATTTCTAGTAAACTAAACAGCTAAACAGTGGCTGAAAGGGAGAGACTTAAAATCAAACTGGGCAGTGTGGCAGATCTTCTAAGTGCCAGGCTATGTCCCTGGCTCTTACTGTCCCTAGAGTGGTCCCTCCAGGACACTGCAGGCCTCCTGTAAGAACATACAACTTCCAACACTCTTCTGACAGTTTTCTCTAGGATGGTGATGGGAAGGTCTGAGGTGCTGCTTGCCAGGAGCAGCAGTTGGCCTCTAGTCTGTGTGGGCTGGAGGGCAAACAGACAGTTGGTCGTCTTCAATCTCACGGGGGTGGGGGGGAGGGGGGGGAGGGTGCAGGGGGGGGGAGCTGCTCTGCAATACTGTTCTGCTCTGTGTCCCAGAGACATGCCTTGCAAATACGGCACTGACCACCTTAGCATGGGGGAAAGAGAAATGTCTCCCCCTGGAGGACGCACAGGCATGCTCGCTGCCTGCTATATTAGACTTAGTCTCCCCCACACTCAGCATCCCACCCCATCGACTGGACTGCCTGGACCAGCCGAGGAAAGGGAGACTAGAGTCACGTTTCTTGCTGTTCTGTAGCCATACAACCTTCGTCCCTGTTGTCCTGGTTTCATTTTCTCCACCTTCCTTGACACCAGACAGAGGTCTCACTCTCTTCACAGGTCTCCTGCTGAGCGCATACCAGAGAAGTTCAGGAGCTGAATTTCAATTTGGTTCAAATTAGAATAATCACATCCTAATAAGATTTACCTTAAAGCTTTACTTCACTCTATGAATCACATAAGAAAACGACTAAAACGGAATGCTTTGAGAAATGGTGCCCCAAGTATTTGGGGCTACAGAACTAGAACCTGAACCCCCCAAATACTCAGCAATGGCACGTACACCAGGGGCCATAGTGATACTACACTGACTGTCTACAATAGTAAAGGTGCTTACAAACTCAGAATGTGACAAGTCCTTTCTCCTAAAGGATTCTCTCTCTCTCTTCCTCCACTCCCTCCCTCCCTCTCTGCCTCTCCCTCCCACTCCCTCCTCCCCTCTCTCCCTCCCTCTGTGTTTGGATAGATACATAGATAGATGGATGATAGATAGATGGATGATAGATAGATAGATAGATAGATAGATAGATAGATAGATAGATTTATAGATGCATAGATAAACAGACAGACAGCTAGGTGATATGCAGACAGGTAGACAGACTACATCTGGTAATAATCCCAGCTCTTGCTCATCTCTTAGGAGACATTTGTTTACTTTATGTCCTTGTTTGTTTGTTGTAGCACAAGAATCCCTCTAAGTGTAGTCGTTACTATTACAAATGGAGGGTAATATAATTAACAGGAAAAAAAAAACTGTTAGGACATGATGTCTTTTTCAGTTCAAAGGGACATACAGGAGATAGCTGGCCATGGCCTGGCATCTCAGTTAAAGTCCAAAGGGTTTCCCTAACTCTTCATGGTAGACAAGTGGCCACGACGACCCCACAGCCATGCAGAAGTGAAGACGCTGAGGACTTCACCATTTCTGCAAGCTACATGGACCTGCTTCGATAAATCCTACTGAGATTTCCCCAGTCACCTGTTATATCTAAAGATGCAAATGAGACAACATTGCCAGCTGCCTGCAGAACCACACCCCTCCCCCTCCAACATCCCATCCTGCTACAAGGAAGAAACAGGAGTGGCAGAGTCTGGAGACTAACTTCCCCTGCTTCTCATGCTTCTCAGATTAATCTGAGAATGACACCACTAGGCTGAGGTAAGAAATGCAGGCAGTGGTGGCCACTCAACTCAGTGCTTAAAGAGAATCTTCACGTTATGTTACAAAGTAACATATTCACACCAGTGGTAGAGCTAACTTCCAAAACCAGCGTCACCACCTACGATCATTTTACTTGTTTGTTTGTTTGTTTGTTTGCTTGTTCTTTTATTTAAGAAGTTTCAGTGTCGCATACAAACATAATGAACCATCTCTACTAAAAATAGAATATTTCTTGCCTGACCTGACTTGACGCTGATTTGTGACGACTGGATTTGAGGACAGCAAACATCTTCAATACACAGTCACTTATTGAGGGCTTGCGACACCCAAGGCATGGTGCTGGGTGTGACAACTCAGAGGGACGTGACCCAAGCTGGTGTCTTGAGAGACTTTATTATGATACAGACATTTTTCCAAGATAAAAAATTAAATAAATACACGACTTTGTGTTTTTCCACAGCCTCTGAAGACTGATCTTTTTCTCCAAAAATTCTCTGTAAATGGAAATTCAGGGAGAAATTAAGATGTGGTTTTATTCACCATTGTTAACTGTGGTTTCTTACCGTGACAGGAGCCTTGGGAGATTCCTCATTTGGGCCAGAAACAGCAGATTGGTTCCAATCTCTGTGCTTTTTAAAATGGGGTCTTTTCCATCTGTTTCTTAAAATTCTCTCAGCAGAACAAGGTGCTGGTCAGGAACTGCTGTTTGATTAGACCTGAAGGTGCTTAAGGCTGAGGCCAAACAGACCTTGAGGTTAGCTAAGAAGCAGGAATATAGGTTCCTCTGGCCATAGCCTCAATCCCAAAGATGGAAATAATATAAAAACCAAGCCTCAGCCGGCAATAGCCCTGCCCATCTACTGGAGAATTGGGAGCTAAACTGTGAAGGGCCACATGAAGTTACAGGTATAATCCACACATTATCCATGTTTATACAAAGTATCCCATGGAAAAGTCCTTCTTTCTATTTACATGGTGAGTATAGCCCATAGACCAGACAAAGACATTAGAAAACTATAACTGGCTCATCTATATGTAGATTAGTTATTAATGCAAAAATCACAGGTAAAATATCATTGATGACTAGGCACTCAATACATGGTGTCTATGTATAAACTCAGAAACATAAGGATAGATGTGTTATATTAGGAAATAACATTCCCAGATTATTGTATGAGGAAAAAAATGTATAGGAAATCCAAAATAGAACATTGAGGGGAGAGGGCTACAAAGGTAAAACTTGACAGCTGGAAGCATGACAGGAAAACCAGATTCATGAAAAATGTGCAGGGTACAGAGCCCTATAACAGGGAGTCAATAGTGCCGCCTTAGAGGGAGAATCCCAAGTCTGAGACAGGACAAGAAACGCCGGCTCCCGCTGCAGTGCCTGCGTACCTAAGCCACGCAATAAGGCAGGAAAACTGACAACCCACTAGACAGCAAGAAATAGTTTACAGAGGGAATTCTAGAAGCTCAGGATTTGCCATAGTGAAGAAATGTGTTCACTTCTGAACAAGGACACTTAAAGAAGAGTCGAATTCATACACAAGGAATGAGCATCACAAATCGCTTCAGAGAGACTGCTGTGGTCCTGTTGGTCAGTTGATGACCCTTAACCATCATCCAACTGCAGGAACTTGGGGAAGACCTGCTGTCCTTTATTAAGATATCAGATACTCATTCTTTTGCCAAATAGGGGTGCTTTCCACAAGAATGAAAAGAAGGTTATGTTGGTGCGCTGCTGAGAATATTCACAGGCAACTAGACAGTAAACCAGAAAGAACAGATAAATAATGTGAATTTCATAAAGCACTGAAGAAATGGGATTTAAGACAAACAGGGAGAAGGAGAGAGATCACCACAAAAATCATCAGACTGAATTTCCTAAAACATCTATAATACCAAATGTGGGGATGGGGTGTGAAGGTTCCCCCTGCATTCACGTCTGACTGGTTTCTCAATTTTGCTTTATTTAAAGCAATGGTTCCCGAGCTTCCAAACGCTGTGACCCTTTAATACAGTTTCTCATGTTGTGGTGATACCAGCCGTAAAATTATTTTATTGTTGCTATATAACTGTAATTTTTGCTAGTGTTATGAATTGTAATGTAAATATCTGATACGCAGGACATCTGATCCGTGACCCCTGCGGGGCTCATGACCCTTGCATGCTCCTCCTCTCTCTCTACAGAGTCCCCTGGTACCCCCATCTCCCTGCTGCTTCATTTTCTGAGAGTACTTTCTAATCAACACCTTAGTGGGACCAGCAAGTCACCCAGCACTGTTTGAAATCACCTTGATTCTATTGAATAATTGGTTTATTTCAGTCCCAAGGTTGGACACTCATCAGATGTTGCAGGGCTCTTCCTAACTTCTATCTGGGACCAAACTTCCCTAGCTAACATTCTTTAGCTGAGCATGTGGCTCAGTTGGTAGGCTTATATGGCATGTATAAAGTCCTGAGTTCTATTTGGTAACCCGAACATGGTGGCATACACCTGTAGTCACAGTACTTGGAGGCAAAGGCAGGAGGAATGGAAATTTGAGGACATCCTTTGCTACGTGATGAACTCAAGAGAACCCTGAGAACACGAGGACTCAGTCAAAATAAATAAACATAATGAAGCTAAATAAACAGCTGCTACACAAAAATAACTTCCCCCATAGTTCAAATTATGCATTCTCTTTGTCTGTTTCCACCAAAGTGGTGTTCTCTGAAAAGACAGTGATGAGATACCACCCACGTCTAGCTCTGTTGGCCAATAAAAACTTAGGAATGTTCCTGTACCCCTCTATACTGTATAGAAAAGTCAGATCATAACAGTTCCCTTCTAATGACTAAGGTTCAATACTTAAAATTTTCTATTTAGTCTGTATATGTGAAACCATTTGAGAACACCAAGACCTGCTTATTTTTGCAATTTTTGTAAAAGATAAACTTTTACAGAAAGGGGAGAGGGACAATGATCTTTTTGTATGGTAAGTTCCTTCCATACACTAGATTACCATTATTGTCATGACAGCATCATTTGGTAACTTCTGTTCATTCTAAAACACCAACATATGTGGTGCACATAACTGCTGCACAGTAGCACAAGAATACTGTGTAAAGTAATGACTTAATGATTTAATTGAATATCCAAACTATAAGGAAGATCATTTGGGATATTATTTATCACAAATCATCAATTTAGTGTTTGTCGAGAAGATAAAACCATGTCTTAAAATAATGAATCCACTGACCAATAGAAAACATGTGAAGAAATAACACATCTAAAGGGTCAAGTGCGTCAGATGTGTGTGGATTTGGAATAGATTCCCTTGTGAGGCAAACATTTCTCATTTTTTGTAAGTGCTGTGTTTGACTTAGAAATGTATAAAACATAGGGTTATATACATATTTGAAAAAAAACTAAAATACTAACTATTCCTGTCTTAATTTAAATGTCCTTTGGCACTCCTATATGTGATCTAATCTTCCAGATCATAGTTGGCCTAACTTGGCTTCATGGCTGCTTTCTTGGCACATATACCACCACAATACTTATTTGAGAAAAAGGGCACAGTATAGTCATGGGTTTTGTTGTTATTCCTGCCTGTTAGATCCACATCCCCCACCTTTCCTGCCAGCCTCAGTTTTGTCTCTCACCCTCAGGAAACAGACTTTTAAAAGATGATGTAAGCTCATAACCTCGACACCAATCCCTTGGCTGCCACATCTTACTGAAACTGACACAAGAAGAAAGAAAAAAGCTTGATGTGTTTTGAATTCACTTAGAACTGCGTTTATAGACGAATACTTTGATTCAAGCAAACTCCATAGACACGTGGCTCATTTACCTCTTTTTTTAAACACGTAAGAAACGGTGCCGAATCTCACTAAATCTCCGAGAAGACAGAAAGAGGCCACTTTAATCCCATGCTAAGATCAGCGAGTATATAATAAGAGGGAGAGATTATGAATAAGTTCACTTTATTAGATAAAAATTCCTGAGTAGAGTATTTGCAGACTGATGCCAGTGTGTAACACAAGAGGAGACTCACAACTGTCTCTCTTTCTGGAATGCCAGGAGAAATTAACCTGAGAAAATCAAGCAATGTAATTCACAAATTAAAGGAGAGAGGGCATGAGCATTCAACCAGAAAAATTATTAAATTCATTTAAAGAGCAAAAAATAAACTCTAACAAACTCAGACTTTCTTGGTCTCTAAAAAAAAAAAAAATCAATGAAAAACTGCACTTCTTGGCAAAATTGAAGGTTCCTTTGGAATGGAGGGCAGGATGTTTTTAGCTTCTTTTTCCAATTTCTATCAACTTTTTAGTCAACTTTCTAGGAAATGCAAGAGAAATTAAATGACTAAAGAGAGTTGCAAGAGAAACAGACTTCCATCCTACGTTTACACATCTCCCCGAGTGAGTGCGACCTGTGACCTTCTTTTGACACTCTTATGAAGCCAATATCAAGTTTACGATATTTTCATAAACGTTAAAGAATACTCTAGAACAGTTTATGCATTAATCTTGCCTTTAAATTGTTAATTGCATGTTTAAACCTATTTTGAATGTCTGTATGTGTGGGCATGTGTGTGCTGTGGTGTGCACGTGGAGGTCAGAGGACAACTTGTGGGGATGGGGGGGGGGAGGGGCTCAGGGATCAAACTCAGGTTAGCAGACTTGGCTGCCAGCTCACCTTCCCATAACCCTCCCTCTTGTTATCTGCATCTTGTTACAGTGACATGGGGACTGCCACCCCCAGGACAAGCCAGTCCCTACCACACTGGGTCCCCATGAACACATCCTTGGAGTACAAATGCCTGGATCTTAAGCCTACACCCCACACTCATTGTTCATGGGCTCTTGGTGAGAGACAACAGTTCCCACTGAAATTAGTCAGTTAGCAAAGTAGCCCACCCCACACCTGTTTGCCATGTTCTTCCTTCCTTCCCTCCCTCGAGACCACACTGAAGAAGCTGCCTGCCTTTCATCCGTCCCGCCTCTGCCTCCTGCTCATCATCCCCCACCCCAGTGTCTGCCTCCACGGAGTGGGATGCCTGCTCTTACAGTAGGTGAATAAAAACCCATCTGTTTCCTATTAGCCCTCCCTGGATCTGTAGACCTTGCCACCCCTAAATAATAATAAACATGTCTGAAAACAACGTGAGATCAGAACTATTTATATAACTTGCCAGGAAATTCTACAAATAACCTGAATATTTTCCTCTGCGACGAGATTTTTTTTTTAAACAGTGCGTTTGAAATAAGCTTGCTAAGCTTACTCCTGTTTTCTGGGTTTTCTTGGGATGACTTGAAGCATCTTTGGTCTCGGCTGTTCTCCTCAGCTTGATCCTGTGGTCACATTGCATCTTGTAATGCCTTGCCCTTGCTTTGTAAGGCCCAATCATGACAAATCTCTCCCTCATCAGGGCCTTTTGGGCCAAAACACAAAGTGTGCCCTCAGCTTGGAACGCTCTTGCCCAGGCCATTGTTGGCTCCCTCGACATCTCAAACTGACCTTCTCGGCCACCTGGTCTAAAGTCAATCTCTCCTCTCCAGCCTTCCATCTTTCTTACATGGCTGATTTCTTGCATCCTATTTATTATCCCAGTGGTACTTACTGCAACCCTGGATTGTGTTTTTCTGTTTTATTTTGCTTGCCTTTGGGGCAAGACAGGTTTCTAGGGCTTGAACCTCGTGCATACTAGGTTTAATGCTCTCCCATGGACTGTATTCTGGGCATCTATTCCAGGATCTTATGATCTGTTTCTGAAGGAGCCAGAATTCCTAACCTGCCAAATTTTTAGCTTAGTACTTAGTACCCAGTACCAAGTAACACCCAGTACTTGGTGGTGTTAATGTTCTAATGAAGAATTAATAAAAAAAGGTCACAGGATTGTAAGGAAATTGTGAGAAGACCATGCTCTGTAGAGCTAGTGTAGTTAGGGAGAGATGATGAAGGGAAGATATGGTCTGTCTACACAGTCCAAGGGTCAGGCAGGTAGGAGCATAAATATCTTGAACGCCATTTACTGCTAAAATGCTTGAGTGAATTAAGACTTACCAGCTATCGGAAGGCCTGGGATTCATTTGCCACTTACCAACACAGTCACCACCACTACTATGCAATTTCAGCCACTGACTGGAAATATTATAACAAGTGATTAGATGTAAGGAGACACAAAATGTACTTGTGTGCTTCCTAGTGGGTGGGAGACAGTTCCAAAAATTAGATGTGTAAGATAAATATCACTGTGCATCAATTTTCCATAATCCTGACATCACTTTAAAAGTGTCCCGTCTCGGCAATTTTACAACAGGAAATGGAGAAAGGTTAAGGTTTTAACTTGATTCGGGCGTCATTTGATATATACACACAGGAAATTAGATTGCTGAGATAATTTTTTCCCAATCAAGAAATTTGAAGAAGAAAAAGACGCTCCGATCCATTTTAGCTGCCGATCCTGTTTTAGCTGCAGTCTTCCTGGCGGTTTTCTCCACACTGTTCTGCACCGGTTGCTCAAAACTGCAGAATGTGTAAAGTTTGAAAAGTCCTTGATGGTCACTTTTCTTCCTAAACTTTAAGCAATAAACTTGAGCTACTCAGTACAGGAAGTGGAAGGACTGTAAGAGCCACAGGTAACAGATGATAATAAAGAAACAGTGGTTCCTAGAGCCAGCCCAGCAGTTGTACATATGAATTCATAGCAGTGGAGAGCTCTGTAGGCTGAGGCCAGAGGAAGTCCCTGCACAGAGGCGGGTGGGTGCCAAGAGTCCCATCCTCAGAAGCCTCTGGTAACTGACAACCGCCAGGAGAGGAAGGGTTAGTTTTCTTTAAGGATGCAGCCCCTGATGGGTTGACTGCACTTCCCTGGAAAGTCACCCAAGGACAAATAAGGGAAGAGCCATGAACTGCTGCCACCCTGTGCCTTAGTTCTTGCTGCGGTACCTAGGTGGGGAGGGGACTGCTTTTTCTTGGCTATGTAGTTGTTTCTTCCTAAAGGAAACCTTTCTTCCTCAAGCAAAGAAGCTAACAAAACTCAAACAGGGCAGGAAGCTCAGAGCATGACAGGGGTCCTTAGCCCCCATACACACACACACACACACACACACACACACACACACACAAACACACACACACTGGAGGCAATATAAACAATAATTATTGAGGGAGAGAAGAAGCCTACAACCTGTGCATGGGCCTCCAGGGATTTCTAAGTCATCACCCTGCTGGGCTGCCTCCTCTCAACAAGGCGACTACCTGAACCGCCCAGGCTCCTGCAAGTGACAGCGATAGTCTCCCACATAGACTTGCATGGATTTGTTTCTTTGGTTTATCCTGGGTGCCCTGTCTGTGGTGAGTATACTCTGCTCTACCACATCTCCCAAGAAGAGTACTATAGCACTAGCTATGACTCACACACACACACACACACACACACACACACACACACGTGCACATTTGGGAGAAGAGCCTTGTGTGCATCTTTTCTGGCACATCCCATGAAGCATCTCTAACTCCCATATCCTAAACTCAAAGTGCAACAAAATTTAGAACCATCTGAGTACTATTATGGCAATGTTTGTGGAAGTTCCACACTTGACATCACATGACAGGACACAGAACAGAGATTCCTTGAAAATGTTTTATTAATGGTCACATGTGTAAAGTGGATATAAAATACATATGGATTTCCCTGTACCTTACCTCCAAGATCAAACTATCTATCTATCTATCTATCTATCTATCTATCTATCTACCTATCCATCTATCTCTGCATATATATATATGTGTGTGTGTGTGTATGTATATATATATATATATATATATATATATATATATATATATATATATGGTAGATAGATATAGGTAGATAAATATAGATAGAGATGCATATGTAAGTATGTATGAACAAATAATATTTCAAACCCAAAACACTTCTGGTCCCAGATAACTTTGGCTAAGGGACAAAGGATCCATACTCTAAGTCAATGCAGACCTCAGTGTCGTAGACAGAGTCATGTGTGGTGGTGCACACCTGCTACCCCAGAGCTTAGGGTGTCAAGGCAAGAGAATAAAAGAGAGTGATATGTGGTCTAGTCTGAACTATACAGCAAGACCGTTTCAAAAATCAAGAGATGGAGCTCATGTCACAGTATCTTAATACTTGACTCTCCCACACTGCTCTTCAAAAGAAACGGTCCATGACATGCTGACCTGCATCCAAATGGGAAGCCATGGCTTAGGAGATGCTTGACCATGACATGCTAACCTAAATCCCAATGGGAATCCATGGCTTAGGAGACCTTGGGAACAATTCATGGCGATATTCTCAAAGAAAGGAAAAGTTTAGGTAGGACACACTCAAGGTACTGAACTGACTTACTTAGAAATATCCCCAGTAAAGAACTGCTTCCAGACATAACTTACATATTTAATATGCCCAGCGATGACTCACAACCACTCAGCATGGGCTTCCCTGTTGAAATCACCCCACTCCCCATTAATTTTGCTGACTGGAGTTTCAGGCCAAGATTAAACAGTTAATTTTTCAAGTAGTCGCCCAATTGCTTTCCCTGCTAATGGCGGATGGCGAGGTGAGTGAGTGCTTGCCCGCGTGTAGAGACAAAACAGCCTTTTGTGCGGGGCTGCAGGGAAACATGCTAATGTTGGGACACGTTTTGTTATTATACTGTATATGCCATGTAGAAGCTGAGAATTTTCTTATTCAAAGAGAGTTACAGAATACACATTTTAAATGAGAAAAACCCGAAAGTCATATGATACCGACTATGAGAAATGGCTGTGATCTGAGACTTTATGGCCCATTATTTTCTCAGTTGCCCTTCGTTGTTAATCTGATTGGGTTTTGAGCCACCTAGGAGATACATTTCTGGGTATGCATGTGAGGATGTCTGCAGAGAGCAGTAACTGTGGACAGAAGGCTCACCCCGAATGAAGGTGGCACCACCTCACAGGCTGGGGGTTCAGTCTAATAAAGAGAAAATGAGAAACCCAGATGCACATCCTGTGGCATTATTCTCTCTGTGTGTGTCTTGGCCTCTTGAGATGTGAGAACTCCCATCCCACATTCCTGCTACCAGGAGCTCCCCACACCTCCCCCACAACATGCTCTCTGGAGCCAGGATAAATACCTCCTTCTATAAACCGTCTTTCGACAACTCTTTGTCCACAGTAGTGAGAAGAGTTAGAAACGCATTCCACTAAGAACATTTACTTGCCATGTGGGGGTTTTGTCTGGGTTTAGATAACGTGGTTCTTGCCAAAATCAGGAGGTATCACCCCAAATGACACAAAACAAGACCCAATCTTATCCCCGGAAGGCAGTCCTAACTCTGATCTTACAGGCAAGGATCAGAATAGCTGAATTCTTTTTAAAAAGCTACTCCCTATATTTTTCCTACCAGACAGACCTAAAAATGCTTATGGGCTTTTCCACAGGGAAAGTTTTATGGTGACACTGTTGGCTATTTCCTAACTCTGATCATAAGAAAGCGCCACTGAACACTGCTCACTGAATATTTGACTCCTCTATCTGACACAGGATTGTCAAATTGTTCCCTAAGCCCTCTGAGAAGCATGGGGATGCAGCTTGCAAGGAAAATAAGTAAAGATTTATATCCTGCCCTCAATTTATTCAAAACACACTGTTCTCCGGCTTTTTAAGGAGAAAATGATTACATATCCAGTTATCTTGGAATAATTAAAAGGTCATCAATTTCCTGTCATGGATGTGATATAGTTTAATTACATTCTATGAATATATTGACCAGACCATCAGGGGACACAGCCCTGAGGAGAGGTTATTATCTTAACAAAAAACTGACATCCATTGAGTTAGGTGTAGATATGTAAATAAAGATTGAAGGCTAGGGAACCCTCAAAACTGACCTCAATGACAGAGCCGGCTTGAGCCAGAGACAGTCTAACGGTATACAACGGAAGAGAAACGTATCTTCCCAATGAAATATTTATTCTGAGACATATACATTTATTGATATTAATTTGCAATTATTTCTCAAGCAACAACTTTCATCCGTATCACACTACTGAAATTGTGCAAAGAAAATAGTCGATAAAATAATGCAATTAGATGGGCTTCCAAGGTAAATTGCATTTAACATTTATCCTGAGCTATGTTAAAGAAGCAAAAAGAAAGGAATTTTTTTTTTTTTTGGTTTTTCGAGACAGGGTTTCTCTGTATAGCCCTGGCTGTCCTGGAACTCACTTTGTAGACCAGGCTGGCCTCGAACTCAGAAATCGGCCTGCCTCTGCCTCCTGAGTGCTGGGATTAAAGGCGTGCACCACCACGCCCGGCACTAGAAAGGAACTTCTAAGAGCATGGGAAAGCTATGGGATCCACTCCACCACTAGTCTATGACCATCTGTGTGACAGCCAAGGAGACCTACCCAGTAAATAACACAGAAAACCTCCACTGGCCAGCTCGAGGGGCAGGGCTAACCGCAGAGAGAGAAGCTGTGCATCTCAGGCACCCTACCAGTTGCATACAGTACAGGGGTGGGCTCGATTCCTCTGACAGGCCCAGCCCCTAGCCAGAAGAGGAAGTCGTCCCCGTTGGCAAGTTTGCGTGATACAACGTGCTCCTCCCCTTATTTGGAAATGTTCTGTACACAGCCAATCAGGGAGTGACCAGCTAATTTGCTTGCCCCCACCCCAACCTCTACAGAGGTCACCTCTGTAACTCCCTCCTCCCTGGGCTGCATTCTCTCTCACCCCCAGTACATCCAGGAGGATTTGGTAGAAGCCTACCTAGTACCTAGTTAGTTTCCCCAGGTATATTCTTTCAGAATGTTCAAATACAGTCGCTTTCCCTGAGTGGTAGCATACAGCCAGCCGTGCTCAAAGTCAGTCAGTCAGTCAGTCAGTCAGTCAGTCAGTCAGTCAGTTTTAGCATGCAATTCCTAAATTGTGGGTTAAAGTAGATGTTGATAAAAATGGTTTTGTTCTTGTTTTTTTTCAACCCTATCTCCAACACGAGTGTGTGCTGAGATCTCCTGGGTTACTTGACTCCCTCTGCAAAACCATGGTGTTCCGCCCATCGGAACCCATTCTGCTGGATACTTCCTGGATGCTTCCTCTCCCTGAGTGTCTCTACCTGCGCAATAGCTATTGCTCTTGCTCATTCGGCTTGGGCCTCAGCGTTCTCTTAAGGCCCTGAGATAAACGTTGCCTCTAATGTTGCCCTCATCAAGCCACAGCCACATCTCTGGGAGGGCAAACTCCTTGGATGAGAAGTCAAATCCTTACTTTGGGACTCTGAGAAGACCATTTAACCCTCTGTCAAGCTTCGGTTTCTTTCTGACAGAGTCGGGCTAATGACACACAATTTAGTAAGTCTTCCAGCTACAGGGCAGCCTATGTGGCAAGCCCATGATAGAGCAGTAATATACAGTCGCTCTGCAAGTGGTAGTTCCCTATGCTTCCACTCACCGTAATTCTCCCCCAGAGACCCCACAAAAGGAACCTGCTTCTGAGATAATGCTAAGAGGGACTCCAGACTTGCCTGTCTGTCACAACCCATGCTATAAATTGATAGTTCAGTAAAGCACTAAATTCTGAAGTTAAACTGAAAACCAACAGATCAAACTTAATCATGAAATTAACTAATATCACATATGTAGTAGATGTATAATGTATGGCTGGGATTTCCTTTAATGTATATAAAAAATATTTTGTTTTACTTATTCTTTGAGGAGCACTTTAAATGAATGACCAAGGATGAACTAACCTGGTGGAGTTGTATATTTGATATAAATATGTTCCTGTGTGTTTATTTAATATGTAAACTCTCTTATAATGTTATTTTTGTCACAGTTGTGATCAAATGTCTGCCAAGAGCCAGTTTGGCTCATGATTTGAGAGTTACACAGCCATAGGAATCATGGCTCTATCCTCATGGAAGCATCGGGCAGCTGCCTCAAATCTTGAGGGAACAGAAAATACAGAGACAGGTTGGGCCAGATAAAACCCTCAAGACTTGACCCTAACTTGCTCTAACTCTTCTAGCTAGCCTCCACTTAAAAGGCAGCTACAACCTCCCATACCGTCGTCACCAACTGGGAGCCAAGTGTTGAAACACATGAGTATGAGTGGGGACAGTTTAGAGCAGGGGTCTCAACCGTCCTAAAAGCTCGAACCCTTTAATACCCTTCCTTGCATTTTCGTGACCCCCAACTCTGACAGTATTTTTACTTCTACCTTATAACTGTGTTGGCTTCTGCATCATAACTGTGTTTTGACTACTGTTATGAATTGTAATGTGAATATCTGACATGCAGGATAGCTGGCGTGTGACACCCCTGAAGGGGTCGTGACCCACTGGATGAGAGCCACTTCTTTAGACTTGAGTCACACTGTCCACGTAGTGAGAATCTCACTAAAATCAGTCACCAAAATAAATCCCGAAAGAATTTTAAAATTAAATATTGATAGGTAAGAAAATTGAAATAAGTATTTATCATACTTGGAGTATATGCAATTTAGCCCTCAGCATAAAAACATTAACCTATTTGTTGATAATTTAAGTTCTTGTTCATCCAAAATAGATGCAGAGAAGAGAAGCAAAGAGCAAGTGTCACATCTGGGGGAAACTGTCACCGGAAATACCATATAGACAAAGTGCAAATATCCCTTAGCATGACGAAATGCGTCAAAGCACATGGTAACATATTAAAGTCCCCACAGATAAATTGATGAAGAATGTGCATACCCAGTCTGACATAGAAACACAGCCAATCAGCCGACGTGTGGAAAATGCTTTTCAGAGTAATCAGCGAATAGCACCAGGCAACTCACATGGAGTAGCACTTGACCCCTATAAAGTTAACAAGTTTGTTTGTTTTGTTTAATGGCAGCCACTGATGAGGAGGAAAGGCTACACTTCAGCATTGCCGGCATTCGGGAACAATCCCTTTGGAAAGTAATCTGTTAAAAAGCCTCAAACTGCTTATTCTCAATAACTCCACTTTTGAGAAAAGAGCCTGTGAAAGTAATCTAAAATATTGAGAAATATTAATTATACATTACATAAATTAGTTATAACAGCAAGAAGGGAGAAAAGAACTCAAATAGTAAACGTGAATGCACAAGTTACGTGAGTTATGTAGAGCCACGTACACCAGGCTGTATAAAAAGATTGGGCAAACGTCGAAAGCGGATTTAATAGCAAACATAAACACAAGGTAAAAATAGTACAAATGCCATAGTTACATTTGTATTGAAAGCAAATAGAATAAGTATTAGAAGAAAATATAAGAAAACGTCAGCTATCTCTCCGGGTAGTTCAGCCATGAACTATCTACAAACATACCATATATACCTGTCTAAACTTAATTTTTTAACCCAAAGCCCTTCCTACTCTAAGCCATCTCTCTGCTCTCATTACCAAACTCTTGTCAGTTTTAAACCTAAAACTTTTTTTAAAAAATCCTTTTTTAGTGCTCTGCAGGGTTTAGTTGTGTAATGTCCCCTATTCTCTCATGTGCTGTACACTTGGTTCCCAGCTGGGGACAGTGGTTTGGAAGATTGTGTTTCCCTTAGGGGCCTCAATGGAGGAAGTGTGTCACTAAGGACTCTCACTGACATTTTATACTCCAGCCCCACTTCCTGTTCCATCTGTACTTCCTGTTTCACCAACATGGAAAGGAGGAGTCAAGGATATATATTCCTGCCACTGCCCAGCCACCTGCCACCAGCCAGCCACCTGCCACCACCCAGTCACCTGCCACTGCCCAGCCACGTGACACCACCCAGCCACCTGCCACCACCCAGTCACACCTGCCACTACTCAGCCACCTGCCACCACCCAGCCACCTATCAGCACCCAGCCACCTGCCACTACCCAGCCACCTACCACCATCCAGCCACCTGCCACCACCTAGCCACCTGCCACCACCCAGACATCTGACACCATCCAGCCACCTGACACCTGACACCATCCAGCCACACCTGCCACCACCCAGCCACCACCTGACACCACCCATCCACCTGACACCATCCAGCCACCTACCACCACCCAGCCACCTGTCATCTCCCAGTCACCTGACACCACCCAGCCACCTGCCATCCTTCATTCAGCCACCTGACACCACCCAGCTATACCTGCCACCACCCAGCCACCTGACACCACCCAGCCATCTGACACCACACTTTCCCAAACAAGAAGGGATGTATCACTTCAAACTGTGAGTCAGAGTCACCCTTCCCCACACACAAGGTGCTTCCAATCATAATATTTCATTTTGAAAACAGGAAAAGTAACTAATTTAATATGTTCTCCACATTGAAGAGTAAGGTCCTGGCTACAATTTTTCAGGAAATAAATTCTCGCCTCTAAGTTTTTTCTAAACTTGTTTATAAATAAGAACAAGTTTTTATTTTGACTTTCATTCACACTGTCGATGTGTTAATAACAAAATAAGAGCTTTGGCATTTCATTTTTTAAAATCCTAAGAATTTAACCTTTACCACAACACTTCTCTGGTATAACATGTAAAAATCCCACTGGGGCTGGAGAGATAGCTCAGTATTTAAGAGCACTGGTTGCTCTTACAAAGGACCTGGACTCAGTTCCCAGCACCCACGCAGCAGCTCACAACCATCTGCAGCTCCAGTCTGCTGCCCTCTTCTGACCTATGCCAGAACTGCAGTTACACAGTGCCCTTCTAAAAACATCTGTAGCTCCAGTCTGCTGCCCTCTTCTGACCTATGCCAGAACTGCAGTTACACAGTGCCCTTCTAAAAACATAGGCAAACACCTCATAAAAGAAAAGAAAATAAATCTTAAAAATAAATAATAAAACTCCATTGACTATCTTATCACCACCATAAAGTATTCTCCATTTGCTCCATAATCTTTGATGCTCAAATGAAAAATAACACAGTTTTAAGAAATCTACACACTCTTTTTTACATATATACATCTAGAGCTTTTTTTTTTAAGATTTAAAATGTTATGATATGACCCAAATATTTTGAGCATTAAGTTTTAAACTGTTTGTCCATTGATTTTTTTTTCATTTGCAAATCATGCTTAAGAAAATCTTTTTGGACGAATGAGCTGGCTGAAGTGCCCTAACATCTGAGAATCTGAGTTTATGTCCCCAGAACTTGCTGGAAGTCGAATATGGTAGTGCTCAGCCCATCTGTAACCTTAGTGCCCCTAAGGGAATATGGGAGACAGAGACAGGAGCATGCCCAAGAGCTTGAAGACCAGCAAGTCTGCTATACACAGGGGTGAATGTCAAAAGACCCTGTCTCAAATAAATTATAAAGCAAAGACCTCCTCTGTACATGTACTATGTCATATATGTACACACGTGAGCACACACACACACACACAGAGACAGAGAGACACAGAGAGATTGTTTTCTAAAGATAAACTATTCTTCCCGTCTACTAAGAAAGTCATCAAATGTTGAATTTGACCAAAGTGGCTTTTGAGATTGACAGAGGGGTGAGGAGAGCCGGCTCTGACACACAGCCAATCATTGAGCTAGGACACAGTAGCCTAGGATTCCAGGCAAGCCTTGAACCTGGGCACCCACTTGGCTCTGAGAACCAAAGGACCTGCTGCCTTAGAAACAAGATCGGGAGGCTGGGCGTGGTGGCGCACGCCTTTAATCCCAGCACTTGGGAGGCAGAGGGAGGCGGAGATTTGAGTTCGAGGCCAGCCTGGTCTACAGAGTGAGTTCCAGGACAGTCAGGGCTATACAGAGAAACCCTGTCTCGAAAAAGGAAGGAAGGAAGGAAGGAAGGAAGGAAGGAAGGAAGGAAGGAAGGAAGGAAGGAAGGAAGGAAGGAAGGAAGGAAGGAAGGAAGGAAGGAAGGAAGGAAGGAAGATCTGGAGCTCAGCTGGAGAATGGGCATACCCCAGGGGCTTTCAGTCCACATCTCTTCTCTCCCTGCTCTGTGCTCTCCCATGTGGAGGCTCCATTCACTGCTGGCCAGGGACCCTGCATAGAGATCAGTAACCAGCCCCTTCTGGCTGCCATGGAAACCCTGTTCCTGTGAACCAGGAAGGCTGCCCAGGTCAAGCGGGAAAGCTGTCGAATATAGCATTTAGCTTCTCTTGCCTGGGTTGTAACCTCGTTGGATCGTGTGAGAGACTAGACTCCTGGCACCCAGAGTCTAGACAATACGATAAATAATGTCGTCACAGTTCAATTTCTCTCAAAAACCTGCATCCCTGTAGAGCTCACCGTCCCACTCAGCAGCCGATAGCCACGTGCGGTCGCTATTTAACTTTAAACTTAGGAAACTGAAAACTCAGATGCTTGGTTGTATAAGCCACACTCAAGCTTCGACACACTATCGGCTTCCACACCACACCATACAGCTACAAACCAGTTCAGGCACCTTATAAGGATCTCGAAGTCACCACTCTTCTGGGTTCTAGCAATGGTGCACAAGCCTGGTCTCCCATTTCCAGGACGATAATACTTAGATGGCTTCACCAGCAATCCCCAGGGAGAAGGGCTGAATGCTATTTACATTTAATTAATTAATTAACTAATTAATTAAAATCCGCCTGCAGCCCCCCCCAAATAGAACACACCCCTGGCTATGGTCAGTGTCTCCCACGGACTTTGTCATTTTGCTGACGGACCACACATTCTCATTGATCAATTCTAAATTGGATTATTGTTAGTTTTAAAAGCGCCTGAGCAGCAGAAAGTGGCTGTGGTGGCAGGCAAAGGAGAGATGGATAGCAGAATAAACAGGGGAAGTGACAAGATTGGCGACGGAATTGATCACTGTCAGCGGGTCGGTGGTCAGCGGGCTGCCCTTTAGTGTCCAGAGTAAACATCAGAATAATGTTTAGACAAACACGTTTGATTTTTGAGGTAATGGGTATGTCAACTAAATGACAAACCTTAGAAAGGTCAGAGGGATATCCATTTTTCAGACTTTTTCAACGATTAATCATTGATTTGGGTGCCAGCGCACTCGAGGCAGAGTGGGAGAGCTCACTGGCTAGCATGTGGCTGAACGACACTCACAAGCCCACGTCAGCACCACCAAGTGCTCTCCCCGTACTTTTCTCCATGATGAAGCCTTACTGTGAACAGGGTATCCCCTCTTTAAAAATGGAAACAGAGATGTCCCTGGGTGTAGAATTTCAGTTGTGTAGAAATGGTGTACACAAGAGGCCTGTTTAAATCCTTCAAACCCAACACATTCCATCAGTAGGCTGCACGAGAGATACCACTCATTGTAACAAGACAGACACAGCCCATGTGTTTGTCTCTGGGCATTAAACTCCAGGGCCTTTATAATTTAAATCTCATCCCAGTGAAGGATACCATTAGTGAATCATAAATACCACTAATAATAATTTAATGGATTTCCCTATTTTCTAGCTTAGAATGTGTGTGTGTGTGTGTGTGTGTATGTGTGTGTGTGTGTGTGCGCGTGCGCGCACGCGTGCACGTGCTCATGCCACTGCACGCACACACATGCACTTGCTCATGTGTGTGTACAGGAACACATTTGTCTGTACAAGAGTGTGGAAGCATCAGACATCTTCCTTGATTACTGTCTGCCTATTTTCTGAAAGAGGGCTTCTCCACTGCGCCTGGAGCTCACTGAGTTAGCACTAGGCTGGGAGGGTCATCGTTAAGTTGGTTTCCTGAGCTTATAAAGGGATTTTTTTCCCTTTGCCTCAGGAGACTTGTTAGAAGAAACCAGACAGGGACAGCATGTGCTGCAGAAAGCAGCTTGTGTCTAGAGGGAACTACAAAGAGTGACCGTGTTTCTCATAAAACGTCATGATGAGCTGGCAGCTGCCGGCATGTCAGTCACCAAAAGGCTCAGAGTCCTCCTCCACCTTGGAAGCCCACAGGGGACTCTGTGACCAGAAAGACGCGCTGGTGCTCACGGCTTCTCAGATGCTCTCTGCTTGTGTGGTGTTGAAATGAGCATGTCCCCCCCCACACACCCCATAGGCTCAGGTGTTTGAACATTTGGTCCCCAACTAGTAGATTAAGTAGATTTAAGAGGTGTGGCCTTGCTGCAGGAAGAATGTTACTGGGGCAGGCTTGGGGATCTCAAAGCATAGCAGAATTCCCAGTGCGTTCTTTCTGCCTCCTGCTTGAAGGTCAGCAGGTGAGCCTTCAGCTTCGGCTCTCAGCATCCACCTCCTGCCGCCACCTCCACCCTTGCCTCTGCTCCACCCTCATAGACTCTAAGGCCCTGGGACCATATACACTCTCTTCTACAGATTGCCTTGGTCACAGTGTTTTATCACAGCAGTAAGGAAGCTGCTCGCACAGCTTCTGTAGACCTCATGATTCTCAGGTAAAGAAGCGTCTCAGGAGGGAAAGCATAAATGTTGCAAGCATCTATTTTCTTAGTGCATAAGACTCCTGAAACCTTCCTGTATAAGGATAGCTGAAAAGTCTTTGGTTGCATTTGCATTGTGGGGAGTGTCTTAGCTCAGGCCACGGTGCAGAATACCACAGACTGGGCAGTTTTAAAAAAGTTATTTTCTCAGTCCTAGGCACTGCAAATTAAAATACCAGAATGACTGGGGTTTTGTAAGGATTTCCTCAACTAAGAAAGATAACTGTCTTCTGGTTGTGTCCTCAGTTCCTAGGTATCTCTCCTTAGGGCACTAATTTTAAGATAAGGACCTCACCCTCATAATTCACCTAACCTTCTTAGGGCACTGATCTTATCAGTCTCAAAGGCCCTACCATCACACAATTGTGAGGTATGTGATTCAGTCCATAGAGGAGGCATATAGTTGTCAGCTTTCGGAAGCAGAGTTCCAGGGGAACGCCATCACTCTAAAAACAACTAAGGAATTGAAGAACAATAAAGAGAACAATGGCCTGGAAAACAACATCTCGCCACAAAAGGGACTGTAGCTGGGAAAATGGACACAAGTGGTCATGATATCCAAGCACAGGGGATACCCGTGATTATCTGACCCGTCTACAGAGATCCTATTTAGATGACAAAAAGTAGAATTTCTTCATGAAAATTCATTTAGGAAAAATCCTGCCTCAGTACCAGCGAAATCACCCAGTGAGTGGTGAAAGCCCCCTCTGCAAAGCCTAGCAACCTAGTTGCTAGGGACCCACTGAGAAAAGGAGAACCAGTTCCTGCAAGTTTTCCTCTATTTATTACATACATAATTGCACGGGCACATCCACATGTGTGCACACACGTGTAGAGTAAATAAATTTTAATCTTGTATCTCAAAATTGCTGAATGCCAACCACGAAATTCCAATGGATTTTTATTATTTACTTACTTTTAATATTTTTATTCTTTGAATATATATATATATATATATATATATATATATATATAGAGAGAGAGAGAGAGAGAGAGAGAGGGGGGGGTCCTTTTATCCACGGTGACTCTTGTGTACCCCCTCCCCCCTCACTGAACTCCTTTATCCCAGGATGCCTCCCTCCTATTTTCCTTGGGTTTGTTAAGGACCCACTAAATGGGGTCACTTGCATAAGTGTGGGTGGGGTATATTTCCTGCTGTTTGAGCAACTTACTGGTGGCTACACCAGTGAAGAAAATGACCCTCCCTCCCTAGCAACCATTAACTGCCAGCTCCTGAGGTAGGGTGGGGTCTCATGAGCCCCACCCCAGCCCAAGATGGAAAACTAATGGACTTCCTTCTCACACATGCCTGATCCTCTCATACATGCCTGATCCTCTCATACATGCCTGATCCTCTCATACATGCCTGATCCTCTCACACATGCCTGATCCTCTCATACATGCCCGATCCAGGTATCCACAGCTGCTGTGAGTTCAGGTGTACAAAGGCCTTGTCCTGTCCAGAAAGGTGTCGAATAGCATCCTTCTGCTCACTCCAGCTCTTAGGTTCTTTCTGGCACTTTCTCTGATATTCCCTAAGCCCTGGGCAGGGCAGTATAGATGTTTAAGGCTGAATGGACACGATGTTTAAGGCTGCAGTCACTCGGTCTCAGCAGTCAATTTGACTGTTGTAAGTCTTTGCATTATCCATTGCTCAGTGCAAACAGGAGCGTCTCTGACCAAGGCTGAGAGCAGCATCGTCTATTGGAATACACATGAATATTTAGAAGGAAGTCTGACAGCGTGTCCACTTAGCAAAACAACAACAGGAGCTTTCCCTGAGGGCCTGTGACCTGGCATGTTACCACTGTGAAGACAAAGAGATGAGAGATGCTATCAGAGAGGGAAGCCTTAGCATACGTACGAAGTCAGCAGCAGTTAAGTTTCTCAGGGCTGGCCGTGGCAGGTCATCTAGCAGAACACAGGTGGAGAGGGGAGTTACACAGAAGGAATTCTCTGCACTAGGAAAGTCCTTTATATGGAAGAAAAATATTACCAAGGGCAGCCAACACGCTGTAGCTACATGCATGGCCAGCAGTACCTAAAGAAGGGGAAAGCCTGGTGAGGTCAGACAGGTTGGGCAAGAGTCCATGGACAAATGCAGTACTTTCCAAGGCTAGCTCTCAACGCTGCTATAATGGACACCTTTGAAATGGTGGGGTAGTGGGAAATAATAATTTCACAGGCTGGATTGTTCCAACAAACAAACTTATCTCTTTGGTGGGAGCACCCACTAGATAGCAAAGGCTGTTGGCAGGATTAGGAAATCCATGTAATATGAGGGTCTCGAACATGTTCAGATACGAAGGTCACACTGTGTGCCTCCAGCAGGATATTTTGAGAAAGCTTACTGTTCACTAGGAATGAAAATCGGGAGCAGGGCACCAGAAACTCCATAGAGTCACAGAAGAGGAAGAGCAAGGGAAGAGAGAGGAAGGGGAGATGGACAGAGACAGAGAAGATCAGAGAAGGGAAGACTCACTTCACCCCTCCCAGGAGAGGCTAGCCTTTTGATATCACAACACAATGTTGTCATCTATGATCTTCATGATAAAACACAGCACAACTGATTTGTTTATAAATCACCTGCTTGCAGCTGCGTGGTGCACACGGCTGCAAAAGACACCTAGAGGCCCAGGCCCCACTATGATGAGTAAGTAAGCTATGGAGAGATGGGAAAGAAAGCAAAGCAGAGCAGTGTGGGCACAATGGAGAGAGGCAGAACGGGAGACTCAGGGGTAGTGAGGAACAGCCTGATAATGTGCGTAGTAGGGCTGCCACTTAAGGCCGTGGTGGTCCTGGCCCATGCTGCCCTTGAGGACTATGGTATCTGGGTCATGGCCCTGCATCAGTGAAGGTCTACGTCAATGACAGTGTCCCATGTTATCATCAACATCCTTGCTGACGTCCCATATCAGGGCCATGTCGTTGTCTAAGGGCTGGGCAGAGCTGGCCCTGGCTCTCGCCCTCACTGGGAATGTACTGGAAAGCTGTCCCTGGTGACATGGGTGCATGAGAGCTGGCGGGCTTAACTCAGATACTACCCAGGTCCAAATCCAGGGCTCTGAGTTGGTTCACCACAATGTCTACCCCACCTATAATCTGTTGGAGCACATGAAGAAGCCAGCCCTACAAGTCCAAAGCTGCAGGACCTCTATTATACAGGGTAACTACAGGATATAGGAGCAGATCCAGTATTGAAAGTATAGCAGAAGCCAGAGGCTTTGAACCAGATTCATGGTGATGAACATTTGCAAGTGAAGCTGTCTGGGCAAAAGGGTGGCACACTGTGTGACACACCGTGACACGTCACGGCTTCCGTGGTGAGATGGGGTTCTTATTATTTTTGTGTGTTTGTTTTCTTTTGTAAGGAGAGGTTGTAAGGGCAAAGGGTGGATATGGAGGAGCCAGAAGAGGAGTAGGATTGGGGTGTATGATGGGAAATTCACAAAGAATCAAAGTTTGTTGTTCTTGTTGTTTTAATCACAGAGTATTTTTCAAAGTATCTTAAATGTATTTTCATTTTTGTGTAGGTCTGTATTTGCAGCTATCCTTGGCCACAGGCTGAACACACCTGCGATGTCTCCAATGCCCTGATGGATTATGGGGAATTCCTGCACAGGAGGAAGCGTTGGAGGAAGGCAGGCAGGGCTAGTGCACCATGAGCTGAGCCTCCGTCATATCCCAACGTTCACCAGGATCTTCATTCCCCTCATTGAGTAAGATGGAGTATCTGAGGGTGGGTGGAGCTGTCTTGGTGTCAGCATTTGTCTTCTGAGTCCTTCATCTGTCCTCTCTCTGAACATGCCTGTTGAGGTTTGGTCTTTTGATATGTGCTGTCATGTGAAGTGTGACCCCCAAGACCTGGTTACCCAGAAAGGAGAGTCTGCATGCAGACCCAAGTGATGCTATGTGACCTTACCCTCACGTTATTTCTGGTTGGTGAATAAAGATGCCTACAGCCTAGCCAGAATTGTGATAGGCAGGCTTTGGTGTTCCCAGCCTTGGGGTTGGAGGAGACCATGAAGTGAGAAAGATGATGGAGAAAGGAGAAAGACACCATGGGTTAGGAGTCAAGGAAGGAGGCCATGAGGGCTGGCTGACTGGAGTTAAGAGCAGGCCAGATGAAACATAATAAGCAAAACTTAGGGCGCTATCATTAGGAAAAAGATTTTAATAGCATAGAAGGTAGATACTGCCCAGTATTAGTGCTGATAATGGCTTACTATAAACATAAAGGTCATGTGCAACTTCTATCTGGGAACTGAATGATCAAAAGCAGGGTAGAAACCCCAGATTGGGATTAAATATTTCGTACAACACTTGACCTTGCCTATAGGAGCAGTTAGAAGTAAGCCAAGGATGGTTTAAAGCACACAATGTGTGTAGCTTGCAAACACCATTCCACTTTATATGTAGAATCTGAGCTTTTGTGGGCTCCTGGAGGCTCACCCATCTCCCTCATGTGTGTGTTGGTAGAAGACTATGGCTCATTTTTAAATGATATAGCTCATGTCCAACATGTGGATGCCATATGTATGGTGCCCTCAGAGGCCAGAAGATGGCACCGGGTCACTTAGAGCAGTAGTGACCCATGGTTGTAAGCTGAATGCATGTCCGTTGAAAGAGCAGTGCATGCCCCAAACTGCTGGGCCCTCTCTCCAGGCCTGTGGTATCACTTTGGTGAGTATTTCCTAGAGATCCTTCAATACAGCCTTGATCCCTGGTGAGGCAGTGCCGGGGGTATTTAAAGGTCCCTTATACAGGTGTAGCCAATAGCCAGCCTTAAGTCACTGGCAGCACTGCCTTCTGGGTGCACTTTGTAACTCCAGTCTCCCAATCTGAGGT
>LR750333.1:138962-215036 GCA_902729485.2 Mus minutoides
TTTACATACACATGCTAGGCAGATAGAGCACACCCACAGTCATGGGCAGAGAGCTATGGATTTACATACACATGCTAGGCAGATAGAGCACACCCACAGTCATGGGCAGAGAGCTATGGGTTAACACACACACATGCTAGGCAGATAGGGCACACCCACAGTCATGGGCAGAGAGCTATGGGTTAACACACACACATGCTAGGCAGATAGGGCACACCCACAGTCATGGGCAGAGAGCTATGGGTTAACACACACACGCTAGGCAGATAGGGCACACCCACAGTCATGGACAGAGAGCTATGGGTTAACACACACATGCTAGGCAGATAGAGCACACCCACAGCCAGAGAGCTAGTGCCCAGCAGGCTCTCTGCTTTTCATTCAGTCCAGAGTCCAGGCCATGAAATGATGCTGCCTATATCCAGGGCATGTCTTCTTACGTCAGTTAACCCAAGAGAGAAAAATCCCCTGCAGGATATCCCACAGGCCAACTTGTCCTAGAAAATTCTCATTAGAACTCCCTTCCCAGGTGATTCTACAGGTATCTAGCCAACAATCAAAACCATGTATCATTCCGTCCATCTGTCAATCCTGTTTCCTGCCCCACAGGTGAGGAGGTTTCCTCTCCTGCAGGCTACCACCACTGCACAACCTCTATGGAGGTGAGGCCCCTGGGCATCCAGAACGAGTGAAATGAACCCTTGCTATTGAATAAGTTAGTCACCTCGGGTATTTCACTCTAGTCATGCAAAGTGAATAGATCCTGATTTATTTTCACATCTCATCAGCTGTAATTAGAATTCTGAGCATCCAAGTATAGGTTGCCATGTGAACATGTGTCTTCTTTGCCTGAAGATAAATAATGACACGTCGCTACCACCATGACAGTGTGTACTCATATAGTCTCAAATCAACTTCTATAGAGAGAAGCCCTGTCAGTCAGTGCAGATTAAACTAACGCACCTTACCTTCTAAAACATTTGAGTTGTTTTGATATCTTTGGTGGTATTTGACATTTTTGCGATATAATTGAATATTTTCAAAAATAAAATGTTAACCAAAAGCCATTACTCGAGCAGATGTAAAAGCGTTTTAGTGGATCTATTGGCATGTTTGGGGAATGTTTACTCAGCTTTCCAAAGATAGAAACAGCTACGTAGAAAGGGGCCTGGTCATGAGAGCCTTGCATGAACAAGGTCTTAGAATAGAAAGGCCACATACTACACTTTAATGGGAACATGGTGCATCCTCTCCCAGGGGGTGCTCTAGACACTGAACAGCATTTGTTAATCAATCCTATAGGAGCTCCCCACCACTGATGTTCTATGGGCCAATCCGTAGCTAGCACCTCCCAGGCCAGTCTCATGGGCTATGCACCAATCTATATCGCCCAGGTTGAAGATGATGGCATAATGTCCATGTACTTAAAATTCAATTGCATTCTTTTTAATCTATGCCCCATTATGCAGGCCTTGGAAATAGTCTCCAAAGAAGGTAAGTCTTCTATTGATTCCAGTCTGCCTACATAGCAACTGGTGGGTAGCAACGCGTAGTTCGGTAGGAGGGGGAGAAGATATTGATCCCAGGAAACTTAATATTATTAAAAGACAGATGTATTAAGCCTCTTTCCTGGACTTGGCTGAACATTTTTCCTCCCCTTTCCCATTTTCAGAAAAATCAATGGAGCTAACATCCTTGTTAGTTTTAGTTTCTACCGAAGCAGTCTCGTGTCACCGTCTCATGTCACCGTCAAACCTGTACAGAGCGAATCCTTGGGGCTAGAAGAGCATCTCTGGCCCTCGGTAGTCACCATCTGGAAGGAGCCATGTGTGAGCTTCTCTTCCTTGGTGATCTGTTTTTGTTTGAGTGGGAAAGTCTCTGGGTATCACTTAGCCTCAGTTATAAAGTAGACATCATAAAATTCACCACTCAAAGGCAAATTTCAGTTCGAGAACAATCTAAAGAAATAAAGTCAATGAAGACAAACAGAAGAGGATATTTTATGACACACCCACCAATAAAATAAAAAGCCCTCATAATTTGATATTTAAGAATGCAAGTCACATTTTCTTTGGAACTATCCAGACTCAAGCTTTTCTTTTCCGAGAGTGAGAACAGCTGCTTCTGATTTCTGGGAGGATTCTGGAACCTCTCCATACATCCGAGTTATGATAGAATGTTGGTATGTCATTATCAAATATAACAAGGCCGGGACATGGCTGAGAGGCAGTGAACCGAAAACTGGAATCTTCTTCTAATTATGTCCATAAAACTCCTTTTCAATTCTGATGCCATAAATTTGGAATTTGAAATAGTAAGAGGGGTTGGATTTTTGCAAAACAACACGTTCTTCCTAGATACTACAAACAGTGTTTTTAAAATAAGATATCAAGAATAACGTGGAAAATATGTTTTAAAAAATCACACTGTTTATAAGTCTTTTTAAGATTTTATGAGAATTCAGACAATTTTTAGCCTAAAAATACTCACAGTGTATTTTGTAGTTATTATCGACTCTGTCTGTGTTTCCTGGTGAGTATAGGACTCCCTACTGCCAACCAGCCATGAATGTTCTGAGTGAAAAGGATGCTGGGTCTCTGTTCACTGTGCCCCTTCCTGATTTCCCACTTGACACTAAAGGACTTTTCATCTCCTCTGTTACCTAAAGAACAATCCAGAAACATGGCCAAAGACATTGCACAGGGAATGCCTACCTTGCCTCCTCTTCTTTGGCTCTGACTGCTGTCCATTGCCCTTGAAGGAGCACAGCTGTGCTCCCAGTAACCAGGATCTCTGCTTCTCATCTGCTACCAGGAGAGTCCTCCTGAGGAACCAAGACGTGCTACATCAAATCATATGGAGAACAGCTGCGGGGTTGACCTCAGTGGTCAAGTAAATGCTACGTTCTGCATCATGCTACTCAATACATGGGGCCTGAGAGTCCAGCCAGGAACCAGGGCAGGGTCATGGTAGAAAGACCGACTTTCTTGAACCCAGTTGTTCAAAGGATTGATGGTGGTCCAGTCTGCTTTCTGCGGCTGTAGTGAACTACTCTGGCCAAAAGCAACCTCGGAGAGGAAAGGGTTTATGTGGCTTGTGCTTCCAGGTTAAAATCTATCACTGAGGGAATTCAAGGCAGGAATTTAATCAAGCAGGAAAAATAGAAATGATGAAGAAATGCTGCTTACTGGTTCACTCTCAGCCTCAGGTTCTGCTTGCTTTCCTATACAACCCAGGCCTACAGAATGGTGCTACTCACAGTGGGCTCAGTCAAGAATTTCTCTAAGACTTGGCCACTGGGCAATCCTTCGATTGAGACTCCTTCTGATAATGACTCTAAGCTATGTCAGGTGGACAGCTGATGCTCACTAGGACAGCAGGTTAGGGATTCATGACAATGGATTTTTGAAAGTATCCACCTGAGATTTCTCCATCACTTCAGCCTATGGAAACCACATTAGCACCCTACTCCCACCCCAGCCTATGGAAGCCATAGAACCCTAGTGAACGAAACACACATCAGATAAAATCCAAGTCTATTCTGAACCACACACAACTTAATCAAACCATTGAGCGACTAGTCATTACTGCTAGTAACCACCCTCATTACCTTTATTAGGGGAGAAAAGGAAGACGTACTAACATTTTTTTAGTGCTTCCCTTGGACATTGGCTTTGCAAACACAAATTCCCCATCTCTACAGTTTCAATGCACTCACCCTTTTCTCCAGAGGCTAAAAACATACAAAGTAGAGCACAATAGGCCATAAAAGTCCAAGGTATTAGTGGACTGTTTTCATTGAACCAAAAAGGAAAAAATTGAAATAAGATAAAGAATGCATTAATGAGATGTCAGATATCTAAATGAGGCTGAACATCTAAATCCAACTATCAAATAAAGTAAGTTGCATTAGACTAGAATCTGACATTTCGGTCCTTCAGAGGGCCACATTTGCCCATCCTGACCAGCAAGGCACATTCTAGAATACAGACGTGTCGTTACCTTCAGGATGACTCTCAGGCAGCACAAACTCGCTGTGACCATGTTGAACACAGTAATGTCCTATCCAAACCTTCGCTGCTTTCCTGAGAGCATTCTCGCCTGTCCCTTTCCCCAGCCACGACCATTACAATCAGCTTCCTCTCATCCTCTCCACGAACCCTGCTGGCATTGGATCCTCAATGGCCATCATTGTGTGTTTGTGTGTGTGCAGGCGCATGTACATGTGTGAGCATACATGCACGTGAGTCCACGTGGATGAAGGCTAGAAGTTGACATTGGTTGGCCTCCTCAGTCACCCACACACACCCCTTGTATTTTGAGACAGGGAGCTCACTGGTTTAGCTACAGTGGCTGGCCTGCAAGCCCTGGGATCCTCCTGTTTCTCTCCTGAGGGTTGGGATTCCAGGCACACACAAGCATGTTCAGCTTTCTTTCTACATGGATGGTGGGGACTGACCTAGGGTCCTCATGCTTTCAATTCACTGGCTGAGCCATCTCCTCAGACTCCTCCTTCTAACCTTCCCGTGATTGCCTACATCAGCCCATCAGCATTCCTACCATCAAGACATTTCCCCACACTTCTCAGAGGCTTCAGCTGTGTCCTAAATGGCCTCTTGCTGAAGACTTCTACAGCCATCTGATGTCTTCTCGTTTGGACTCAAGAGTCCTCTTCCCCTGCCCCACCCCTACTCAATGGATCCCCTCATCTTCCAGCAGGAGCTCCAATGTGCCCTCCTCTGTACCCTCATCCTCTGCCACATCCCTCCACAGAGAACACAGGCTCCCTCCTCTCCAGCCATGGGCCATCTGTTCAGTCTTCATCCTTGGACTTATCTGCTTTCACTATAGTTCCATTCTTTACAATCTCCCACTCTGTGTATTTATTTCTTCAAGTCCTAGCCACTGCTGGCCTCTCGTCTCTGACTCTGGGGCCTGTGGCATCTCTTGAAGCACACAGCACGAATGTTCAGAAGCATGTACACAACTTATGCTAATAAGCTTGAAAGAACTAATGAGTTCTTACTAGTTGCCGGCAAAGCAACATAAATGATCAAAAGTGTGTTTGTTTGCACTTTGGGCATGAAGTTTTTGTGGCTCGCTAACATTGCTTTTGCCCACATGGGTCCATTTGTTCTTCTTAAGAACAGGTTGATTACATTTAGAATGGGTATTTTACCAAAGCCTGGGCCTTATGAGAGCACAGAGGGGAAAGACAGGTGGAATTAAGAATCTGAAAGTTCCTCAGTACTTACTTTTAAACCTGGGTTTGTCCTGCGTCCCAGGAGAGCACAGCTGTGCAGAGGGAATCACCTGTTGTCTCCCAAAGCAAACAGTTCTGAGATTGATAATCAGCTGTGGGTGACATTAACAGCACGGTCCCCGAGGCCATCAGTCCTGTGCCAACAAATTGGCTTTCTGGAGCCCACACCTGCCCCAAGCTAGTCAATTATCAGTGTTGAGAAAGCAGGAAATGAAAGTCCCATGGCTGGAAGCATCAATAATTTAAATAAAGGAGTCATAAAGAGTGGCCCTCCTTCCTGGAGTGTAAATGAATGAGATTCTAAGTGTATGGTAAAGACACAGTAATTGCCAGCAAATTAACTCCCAATGAAGACAGAGAGGGAAATCCATCTCTTTTGACTCTGGCACCATTTCCTTCCAAAGGGGTTTTAGCTCCAGGAGGGGAGAGCTCAGCTCAGGAGGAACCATCCTTCTGCAGTGTTCACAGCAGCCCCCGAGAGGGCTTCAGTCAGCATTGTGCACCCCACGTGGAGCTGATGAGTCTTTCTATGTTGAAGCTACAGTCCTTCCCAGGAGGCTGGTCTGGAGGTGTGCAGGATTGCTTGGTTATGGGAAAGCAGTTCTCTCCCCAACGCTCTCTCTGGCACACTGAGGTGTGAAGGTGTGTGCAGGAAGCGCTCCTGTACATACAGGTGCACAGGTGTGCATGTGCAGCTTGGACGACCGTCCTCGGTGTTACTCCTCCAGCTCTGCCTGCCTGTTTCGCATTTGACATTTGACAAGAGTGAAATCACTCGCTGCTGGTAGCATCCTCGTGTCTCTGCCTCTCAAGAGCTGGAATTGGGAGCCTGTCCAGTCATGCTTAGCTTTCCTATTAAGAGTTGTAGAAATCGAATTCATGTCCTTGCGCTTGTATGGCAACCATGCTACTATTATCTCCTCAGCCCTGGCACACAGATACTTAAGAGTAGATTGTGCATGTGTTTTGGGTATATAACCATGTGTTTTTGTTAGATCTGTCACACTGAAGTGACCAGACACACCAGTGAGGCAGTGAAGGAAGGGCTTACTCTGGTTTCTGCATACTTGACATCTGTAAGATTCCTTGCTTGGTTCTTTTTGATCCAAAGTAGTTTTGCCATCAGCCTAGCTCAGGCTAAGATGATGAACATCGTCTTCATGTGTGGAGAGTGTTTAAAAATTCTTCCAAGTGCATTTGGGTGCATACACCACAGACTACCAAACTGTATGCAAATAGCAAGGGGAGTCACCCTGATGAGAAAGAACTGATACATTTGACTTCAACAACACACTACTGAGGAATAAAAACAGAGAAGCCCTCATTGTCACATGCTTCCAGTACTGGGAAATGCCCAGAATAACAGAGGCAGAGCAAGAGAGAGGTTCCCAAGGTCTGGTGGGAGAACCTAGTGACTGTTGGATGTCATTTCTGTCATGATTGACCATCCTGACCAAAGAACCTTAGTGGGGAAAGTAGAAGTAATAATCTATCATTCTAGGGAAGTGAACAGAGGTACTCAGACAGCAAGAACATCACGTCCAAGAGCAGAGAGAAATCACTGCATGCATACTTAGTGCTTGGGCAAGTATGGTCCAGAAGAGGACAGTTGATGTCCTTGAACAGGTGGTTGTGAACTACTCTACTCAGGTGCTGGGAACTGAACCCAGGTACTCAGCAAGAAAAGCAAGTATTCCTATTCACTGAGCTATCTTGCTCACTCCCTTACCTCAGTTTTGAATGCCTGCATGGAGGAGACTCCAGGCACTTTGTATGAAGTTCTCATGGGGAAAACTTCAGCTACAATGGCGACGAGGCAGAGGGTAAGGTTTCCTGCAGGCAGTGTTCATGGGGTCTCACAGAGACCAGAATCAGGGTGCCCCCTCAACATAGGAAGCAATGGTTTGCTTTAAAGGACTCGAGCCAAATCAGCCTCCGCTTTTAACTGGCACAGATTCATTAACTGTGAAGAGAAAGATTATTATTATTGTTGTTATTATCCATATTTCGTGCTGACCTTTTATTTTCTGTGGCCTAAAATTAGATGGTATGTTGTTTATTTAGCTCTCACGTGGAATTTGTTAGACTGTATCGATTTCCTAACACTGTGGTGGCACAGAGCATGCTGCTGACTTCATGATTTCACCTTCCACACAGCTGAGGAAGCTTTGGTTTCTGGTCTCTGACGTTTTCCTGCCCTCAGCTGACTCGGGCATCCTACCCAGAGCCCAAGCAAGAGTCCAAGGCTCTTTCTTCACTGGGTGTGTAAAGATACCAACCCCTCCATAGGCAGAAAACTAGCATCAAGATATAAGAAATTCAGAAGATGAACTTGGAATCTGCTTAGGTTTACTGGGTTTAGTTTTAATTTTTACAAGATATAAATTGTATTTTTTGTTGTTACCAGGAGGGGAACGTAGTTGGAGCCAACAGACAGAAATCACTCCACTTCAGTGAAAAGTGAAGAATTATTATGAACAGTCAAAAAAAAAGTCTAAAATAGACTTTTTAAAGACCCTAAGAACTATCAGAAGAGCAGCTACTATTTGGGAGATAAAGGAGAAAGAAAACAAGAACCAGGGGCCTGAAAGAAGCCACTGATGACCTTACCCTGGCTTAGGGTCAAGGTCATTCAGAGATGGTGCTAGAGGAACTGAACCTGCTCCTAGTGAGGGGAAGTCTCTGGGAGGCAAATAGCAAGGATGGGCTATAGAAGTTAGGCAAGCACTGTAAGAGAATGTGAGCAGGAAGTGACCCCCAATGTTAAGAGCAGGGCCTGGGGTCACCACACACTGGCAATCTAGTACCACTAGTGACAACACCAATTCTTCAGGGTGCCAAGGGAGAACCATCTGCAGGACCCGGCTCCAGTATACAGAGCAAGGCAGAGAAGGGTGGTGTGGGAGCCTAGAAGCAGTGTATAGAGACTTGGCCTGGATGGAGCACTCACGGTAGATCTGGTCTGACTTTAATGTCAGCAGCTAATTATCACAGTGTCTTTACCCAGGGAAAGCAGACAGCACACTCCACCCAGTTCTAATCACTAATATTTAAGAACTTATCAGGGACAGTTGAGGAGCGTAATTAAATTTTTGAAAGCCAATGCATGCAATCCTGTGTGCTAACAGACTCACACGTATGTCTTCATATGCATATGTTCAAACAGGTACACATTCATGTGTTCAATCTAATATGTGAGCAAGTCTTTGTGTGGGTTTCTATGTGTTTCATGTATGTTTGTGTGCATGTTCATATATTTGTGTTTGTGTTCATGTGTGTGTGCAAGTTCGTGTATGCATGTATATCCTTTTATTTATGTGTGTGTGTGTGTGTGTGTGTGTGTGTTCATGTATGTGTCGATGAATATGAATGTGTTTGCACATGGATATAGTCAGGCATGGGAGACCAGAGGACAACCTTGGCTGTCACTCCCTGAGATTCTATCCATCTTGTGTTTGTGATGGGGTCTCTCAGTGGCCTGGAGCTTGCCAAGTGGACAAGGCTGACTGAGTGTGAGGCCCCTGGATCAGCCAGTCTCCACCTCCCTATTGTCAGGGTGGTGAGATCTCACCACTGATTCTTTTCTCTGGGGGCTGAGGTCAGAACTCAGGTTCTGTGTTTCAAGGTGTCTTAGTTACTTTCATATTGCTGTGAAGAGACACGGTGACCAAAACAGAGACATCTCTAGAAGAAAGAGTTCATTGGGGGCTGGCTCACACTTTCAGAGAGTTAGCTCATGACTATCATTCTGTGAAGTGTGGCGGCAGTCAGGCAGGCAGGTGAGCATGCAGGCAGGTGAGCAGGCAGGCAGGCAGGCAAGCAGGCATGGTGCTAAAGCAGTAGCTGAGAGCTTGCATCTGACCCACAAGCATGAGGCAGAGAAAGAAAGCTAACTTGCAATGGTGTGTGCTAGCATTTTGTCTAAGCTCCAACCTACAGTTACCTGGCAACAGCCAGGTATGCCTGACTCACTATAAAGGGGACTATGTGCCCACTCCACTCTTTCTTGCTCTTGCCTTCCTGCTCCCACTCTGTCCTCTCTCCCCATTCCCTTCCTCCCTCCCCATATGCTCATGACTGGTCTCTCTCTCTCTCTCTCTCTCTCTCTCTCTCTCTCTCTCCCTTTCTTTGTCTCTACTATCCTCTTAACTCTCTTTCCCCATGTCCTGAATAAACTCTACTCTATATGTTGAGAGGCTGGTCCCTCAGGGGGAAGGGATGCCTCAGCATGGGCCCACAGAGGCACCCCCTTCCCCCACACCTTGACACAGAGCCACTAAAACATATTCTCTTTCTCTTGATCTTTTTATAAACACATCAATGTGGGCTTTTGAAAACTCAAAGCCCATCCCCAGTGACACACCTCCTCCAACAAGTCCACACCTCCTAATCCTTCCCAAGCAGTTCCACCAACCGTGCCCAAATGTTCAAATAAATGAGTCTATGAAGGCCATTCTCATTAAAATCACCACACAAGTTAAGCACTTAAGTAACCCATCAACCCTTCCCTAAATTTTGTTAAAATCAAAGGCTTCAAATGCCCTAAAGGTTAAGCATCCCTCTCTTACTAAGGAGACTCTTTTGCCACTTAGATAATTACCCCAAGAAGTCCCAACTTACAAATCCTTCGCTAAGACTTCAAAGACCATTTGAAATCTGGATGCTACCTCTCTAATCTTTGTGGAATTCTGAGAGGCCATACCAGCTGCAGACTTCAGCTCAGATATATGAATCCTTTGTCACTCCGTGTCCTCTTTGAGGGACCTAGATAGACCTATATATGTGTCTCAACTCTGGATAGAGCTGTTTAAACCTTCCAAAGCTTGAAGACATTGTAGTTCCCAGCATCACCAAGGCAAAAAGGACCGTGGTCAATACTCAAGCTCTTTTCTTTACCTGCTTGTGATGGCTGCTGTTGTTGGGAAGCAGCTGAATTCCAGACAAGCTCATTCAAAAGCCATCTGTAAAACACCTTTCCATAGAGATAGGACAACTGATAGAAGCCATTTCCCTGTTCAAACAAATCCCAAACAACATTTCCTAGCCATCAAACTTTGAACAGACTTCCAGGTGACTCAGCGGCCAAAGCACTTGCCATGTACATTGTAAGGATCTGAGTTCAAATCCCCAGAACACACGTAGAGCTGGAAGCAGCAGCCTGGTCTGTAGTCCATCACTCCTTCAAAGAGATGGGCAGAGGAGACAAAAGAATCCCCAGATTCTTGTGGGTTAAACAGCCTGATGAATGCAGGAGCGAACAAGAAACCCTGTCTCAAAGGAAGTAGGAGGCATGGTGTCCTCACATACACACACCACACCACAGACACACACACACACACACATACACATACCACACCACACATACATACCACATACATACCACACACACTTACCACACCACACATACACACCACATATGTACCACACACACATACATGCACACACACACCATACATACATACCAAATACACACCACATATGCACCACACACAAATACATATACACACCACACCACACATACCTACCATATACACACCACACACACTTACCATACCACACATACACACCACATATGCACTACACCACACATACACACCACATATGCACCACACACATGCACATACATACCTCACATATACACCATATACACACCACACATACACATACACCATACCATAACACACATACATAACACACACACACACACACACACACACACACACACCACAACACACATACACACCACATATGCAACACACACAAACACACACAGAGCTATTTATAGAATACATGAAAAGAATTGTTACCTTGCTTCCTATTTATAACTATGAAAACGTCAAGGTTTCTATGTTAACTGTTGACTTAACTGTAATTTCACCTCTACCAAATTTAGCTTTTTTTTTCACTTTTCAGATATGAAGTTTGAATTTTGTAACTTTTAGGATCACATTTCCAAGGGTGTGAGTGTTGTCATGTAATGTGAAACTTGGAATGCGCATCTGCTGTGAGGGGGGTGTTTGGGGTAAAGACGCCCTGCCAGGAATGTGCGGCCTGAATGAGAGTCATGGCTTGTATCTCCAGCCCCCTGCAAAGCCACAGCCTCAGCTCTCAGTTCAAAAGTAATTACCATCTAACCAGCACTGGCTGGGGCAGGGAGGGAAAAGAAATCACTGCATTCAGTTTACGATTAAATGCCAATTAGTAACTAAGTGGTCTGCAATAACACGGTTCTCACGGCTCATCACGGAAGTTTCCCCACCCACACCACCAGCCTCTGAGTATCATGGCTCTCTACCTCAGGATAGGGCCCTGGGGATTCCCAAGGCCAATATCCAACCATAGGTTAGATCTCATAGGTCAGATGGACGCACAGAGGAGTGGTTATGGACACAGACTCAGAAGCCAAGCTTTCTGGATACCATGCACTGCGTCGCAGCTGTCAAGAAGCTAGCTAGCACATCAGGCTACTTAGTGTCCATATCTATACCTAGTGGCTGGGGGCATGGTGGCTTCCAGGCGGAGCTTGCTGATGCAGATGAAACAAGTTAAAGGGTGCAGAGTAAAACCACAAAAGCAGCTTAGGGTTCCCTGTGCCTCAGTGACTCTTCTCTGGGGCTGGAATGATTTAATTCTTTCCTATGGATGCATGATCAAAAGCTCAAAACGGATTCTAAAAATGCAGGGTGGAGGCTGGAGCGAAGACTCGGATGGTGAGGGTGCTTGCTGTGCCAGCAGGAGGCTCTAAGTTCAAACCTTCTGCACTTACTAAAATAAGTCCAGCTGTGGCTAAGCATGCCTGTCACCCTACCAGAGACAGGTCAATCCTGGCCTGGGAGCATGATAAGGCAGGCTAGTCTGCAGAGAGAGCTTCAGGTTCAGGGGGAGACCCTGTCTCAGCAATTGGTAGAGAGCAATGGAGGGAGCCCCTTGGTGCCCTCCTTCTGCCAGCATGTGTGTGTGATGTGTGCATGAACATGCATGTGCTACAACACGTGTACTTCCCACTAACAGTTCATTGTGTTTCCCAAGACCAAAACTAAATTAAAATCCCCGCCTTGAGCCAGCTTGTCCCTTCATTCAGATTTATCCAGTACCCAAGGAACCACCCTCAGTGGGTCTCCAGTGTGAAAGAAATAGAACTGAAGTCCTAAATGGAAAGTATTTATTGGCCAAGAAATAGGTGGCTATGGCTTTAAATCCCAAACCAGAGTTTCTGACATCTCAGGATCAAACTGGAAGAGACTGGAATAATGCCACAGGGAACATGTGTGTGGTCAGCACATGACTGTGGACATTTCAGCCATACCTCATCTCTCTACCTGGCACCCCCTTGCACCACAGTGATTGTGAATTTGGTGCAAGTAAATGTTGCTCCACATTGTGTAATACCAGCACTGTTCCCTTACAAGGATGAGAAATCTCTACGGACTCCCCTGCCTCTCTATACTCAGGGTCGAAGTGAACTCAGGATGCTGGGAGGGTCAGCAACATGAATTACTAATGTGGTTGTATCAAATTCGATGGATTCCGTAGGTGGTGTCATCTGACAGGTCAAGACTATGGCATTTCTACCCCATTCATCTTTGTCTTTAGGGTACTAAGGGGTCGGTGGCTCAGTGCTGTCCTGAGCCATTTGAGTTTCTTGGCTCAGAGATGCTAAGACAAGTGCTGTCATTCCCCCACTCAGCACCACAGCTCCTGTGGGGCTGCCCTCCTGGCAAACAGGACTTGGAAACTAACAGAGCAGTTCTCATTTCCCCTGCTGAGTGCCAAGGACAGACCCCAAGCTCAGGGGAGTCCCTCTCACACAGCATGAAACCTAGGCACAAGCAGCCGACCTCTGAAACTCCCTGAGCCTGTTACTAATTGTATGTGGTAGGCTAAACAGTGGCCCTGCACACCCTCCAAAAGGGGTGTGTTTAAATGCTAGCTCCCTTGTGCTTGGTGTCAGAATGTGGTCCAAGAACAGAGTCCTGTGAGGGGAATTCTGAGTGCTTGTGAGAAAACTCCAAGAAAATAAGACAAGAGTCTTGTGATCTCAGTTTCTACAAAACATGGAATTGTTCTTAGAACGCATTTTGAGGCATCTATACCTGGGAACTCTTCCCTAGTGTGGTGAATAGGTATTGTGTTTAGTTCACATTATTTGTTACAACTGGCTATTGTTACTTGTTTATATGCCTCTACAGAAAACAGTGGTTTTTTTGTTTGTTTGTTTGTTTTGCCATATGTAACTTGTTCTTGAGATTGTAAACAGCTGGAACTCAAGAGAAATTTACTCTTGTGACCTCTCTTAATCCTCGAGGTGTAAATTGTCTGATGCTCTGAGTAAAGTCGGCTATGACCTGAGACTTCATTGATCAGTACCATTCTTCCATCTTCATCCACTGCTAGAGAAGTTAACATTTGGGAATGTGATCTTACTTGGAATAGGTATTTTTCCATTTATAAAGTAAAGGCCTCAAGGTAGGTTCTCTCTAACAGAACAATCTTCAGTCCAGGAATGCATGTCTGTAAAGATGAAAAACAAGAGAAGGCTGTCCACACTCTGTCAGTCAGATTCCCATCACTATAACAAAACACTAGACACTATTACCTTTAAAGAGCAAAGAGTTTCTATACCACTGCTCACAGTTTTTAGGGAATCTAACCCATGCTAATGACTATGGACTAGCAATAAGTGGAATGCATCTTACTCAGAGGGTATCGCTGAGAAAAGTCCTGTTGTAAAACTTGTGAGAAAAACCAAAACGGGGATGAAGCAAATCCAATTACCCTGCAAAAGGAGCCGCAGCAACATGAAGATCTCCTGCCTCAGGAGGGTTTCCCACTTCCACACTGCAGCAGAGAACAGACTGTTCACCGCAGCACACACAGACACACAGGAGGACGGAGGCAGAGAACAGACTGAGGCATCTTCAAGCCAAGAAGGGCTAGGGTTCCCAGCAGCCTCCAAGACTAAGAAGGAAGTATAGAGTGGACTCAGAGGCTCCAGAACAAATCAGCTTTGTGGAGACCTGGATTTCGAACATCTGGTGTCCAGAGGTAGAGGAGAACACATTTCTGCTGTGTTAAGTCACCAATGTGATGATGTTTGTTATTGCAGCCCTGACACAATTAAACAACAGGTGGCAAAGGTCAACAGAGCCCAGGGAGCAAATGAAGCTGTCAAGAGCAAGGTACACCCCAACAGCAAGGCTATCTCTGCATGGACAGGAGCACAGGCCTTTCTAAACAGAGCACCTAAGAGAGCAGAGATGCTCAGCTTCTCCAAGTCACCGTGGCCCTCCAAATATGTCACTCATGATAACTTGTGATATTGTGACTTTTGTCAGATCTGGAAAAGAAACTTTACATTCTTGAAGAAGAAATGGGGGAAGCTTGTCCAGTGTGACTCCATCTGTTTTTAGAATCCTGCTCCCACTCCCACCAAGCTTAACACGTATGTACATACATGTACACGTATGTACACACATGCAAACACATACTTTCTGCATGAACAAACACCACCTCCTCCTTCACCAGTATCTACCTTTGGGCTTCCTTGTGTGTGTTTTTTAAAAACTATTTGATATGCATGACATTTTGCTCATATATGCACATGTATGTCTGTGCAGTGTGTGTGTGTGTGTGTGTGTGTGTGTGTGTATTTAGCCCTCAGAGACCAGAAGAGGATGTTAATCCCCCAGAACTGGAGTGACAGATGGTTGCGAGCTGTCAGTATAGTGGAGCTTGAAAATGAACTCAGATTCTCTGGAAGAACAGACAGTGCATTTAACCACTGAGCCATCTCTCCAGCCTCACCTTGTAAGTCTTTGCACAACAAGGACCATGCTGACAAATGGCCTTAGCACCCAGGGCCATATCCAGCACAGATTGAGTTACCCTACTTCCTTTTCTGCTGCTGTAAGCAGAATACCAGAGATGAGGTGTAAAAAAGAAAAGGGGTTCGTTGGCTCTGAAAGGGAGGATGCCTCTGGTGGCTACTGCTGCTGAGGGGACTCCCTGCAGAGCTCTGCTGTCTGGTGTTTGGAACGTTCAACAGTACCTGAATGGAAGAGCAGGACTTCACTTGTCCAGGGTCTCAATCCCCAGCCCAAACCCCTGGAGAGAGCAAGTCTCTCTGAGAGAAAGCAAGCTGGCTGGGCAAGGCACAGCTCTGTAGCCTAGGAGCAGCACTGGCCAAGCAGTCAGAAAAGAAAGGATGTATGTCCACAGAAGAAGGACAAGGTGACACATTGAATGTGTGTGGTCACAGGGCACCCATGGACTGAGGGTTAGGTTCCGCGCCATGCGCTGAGTCCAGTTTACCCACATCCTTCCTGGAACGTTGTTTCCAGAAGTGCTTCTACCTTGCTGGCCGTGTTTTCCTTGCTTTGCTATTGTTCCTTTCCTGAGGAGAATGTCTCTCCGATGGTGGCTGCGGACCCCTGAAAGCCTCTCCTGAGTTCCTACTTTCCATGAAGCTGGATCTCTCTTAATATTTCCACCGCCATAATTGCCCCAGGCCAATTTCTTCTAAAGGAATTAAAAATGCAAATCTAATATTCTAATTGCATAATAGGATAATCTTGGCAGCTTGATCAATACTCTCCCCCCACTGTCAATAATATGGCGGGAAGGCGTGTATGTCAGAGCCCGACGGTCTCACTTTATCACTGGCCCCGCGGCCCATCTGCATCTATGAGATGTGACATTTTATTAGTAGCCTCCCATCCATCAGTTCTAATTTGTGCATCCCGGAGATGCAGGCTGTCATCTCAGCATCTGCATTGCCAAGGTACCAGACAGCGGAGACCTGATGCTTCATGGTTCCAGCAACTATGGTAAATGACAGGAACAGCCTGGACCACAGCCACATGTGACACCGTCTGATGGAGTGAGGAGCAGGGGGCCCACATGAGTCCCCCCTCAAAATAAACATTTAAGATGAGAATATGGAAAGCCCCAAATCCATGACTGTAGGCACAAGGCTCAGATGGCAGTATGTAGTGGGACCCTAACTGCTTGGGAAATTGCCATTTGCCTCAGTTTCCCCTTCTCTTTTGTAAGTAAGAATTCTGGCCTGTGTTGTTCAATCTGCAATTCGTTTTACTTCTAGATCAGGGAACCTCGCACTCACCGTAGCCTGGGTGATGATACCATTGGCCTGACTCTGATCGGATGTCTGGGCAATCTGCCAATTAGCAGTAGAAACATCACAATTAACACTTATCAACAGGAGAACTCAGTTCTCATGACAAAGGGCTTTTTAAGCCCTGGCTCTTTACAGTCCAAGTGTCTTCTTTGTAACTGAAACTTTCAGGTTTCAAATACCAAGTCATTTAACCCAGAACCCTGGCAGTCCATTTACATGTTTAAAGCAGCAAAGGGCACTTATGCCAATGATTATCCATTTCCTTTGGTACAGCTTAGCCCATGGGGTGTGAGGGAACTTTGAAATTCTGTTAAATCTGATTCTAGACAAGTAAGCTGTTTTCAGAGCCATAATCAGGCCAAATATTCAAATTCTTTGAATAATTTTCTCCTAACATCACAAAACACAACTCAGAAGGTTATTTAGGGCTGGCAAGATGACTCTGTGGGTAAAGGGTGCTTGCCACAAAGCCTAAAGACCTGAGTTTGAGCCCTGGAACCCAGAAGATAGAGAAAGCCAATGCCTAAACTTTGTATTCTGACCATCACAGACAGACACATGTACTGTGGTATATGTGTGTGCGCACACGTACACTAAATAAATAAATGTAAAGAAACAGATTTCAAGATACTTAGTTTGGCTTTGTAAATAACTACTTCATAGGTACTTACCTACATACCTATGTTGCTTGTCATGAGAATAAATTTTTTCTCACTGGCATTGTTCTTTTAGTTTCTTTGACAATTATCCGGATATCTCGGTGTTAAGTAAGGAACTTTCATACACAAGTTTTGTTTCTCACGTGTGTCTCATGGTGAGCTTAGGAGGTATGGTGTTGCCCCCAGAATGAAACCATGGAAGGACATGGCTGGCGGCAGGGGGGGTGTAAGATGAAAGGATTAATAACAAAAGCAAAAGGAACACACTGAGAAGCAATCTAGGGCAAAGGGTGCATTTTTAAAGGCGGTGGGACTAAAGAGAGGGAGGAGGGTGGCATGGGAGGAGATGCTTCCTGAAATACGGACTAAGGGCTAATATTGATCCTTGGCAGAACTAATCATGGCGGGATGATCTGTGAGCTCAGGGACAAGAAGGCAGTGACTGCCAAGAGGCCAGCAGCCACGGCCAGTCGCCCTTGGCTAATCTTGTTACCTCTCCCTGTAGGGTTGTTAGGCAGGGTGATCAGTGTGTCTGGCCTTCAGCGAGGCACTTGACAGAGCTTCTCAGGATATTCCAGTGGACAAGATGGAGAAAGGGGGCTGGAGTAGAGTTCTAAACGAATTTGTAACTGGTGAGCAAGAACAGCCAAAGTGCTGATGGACAGAGGCATGACAACGTGAGAGGAGTGAGCCCTGGCCGGCCAGGCTATGCATCTGAGATGGGTCCAGCCCTGTGAGCCTGATCATTATAGGACATATTTGTCAGAAAGTTGAACAACATCAATGCAGGAGATGTGGTTATCATACTACACAAAAGAATCAGGATCCTGAACGGTCCCATCCTGCTAGTCCAGTGGCCCCACACTGTCCAGAAGAAATGCACTAAGGAGTGAATGCAAAGTCCCTTCATTGATCCTAAAATCAATAACGAAGACAAGAGGCCAAGATCCTTGGCCATGGAACAGTTTGTTGAAGGAACACCTAGTTCAGGCACATTGTGTCCCCATGTTACATGGCTGCCAACAAACAAACCCTAAGGGACATGGGACTGTATTAGCTGAAATTCAGAGCCACCTAAAAGGCAGTGGCCATTGTAAGTTTAATTTTTTCAAAGCCTACTTTTAATGATGGCTCTTGAAGGCTTTAACCTCCCTTGTAGCCCACCGCCCACCAGAGGTAGTGGGAAAGAAAGGCTATGGGAGAAGTGGACTTGTTGAGAAATCATTCTTTGGAGCAAATCCCATCTGCGTTATCAGGAATTCAGCAGTTCTTTCCACAGATCCGCAGCAGCAGCAGCTCAATCCACTCTCAACTATTTCACGACTATATCAGCAGCACCGATCGGTAGAGCCAAGAGAGCAAGCACCCATCAGCAGCAGTGGCATGACTTAGCAGAGACAGCCAGGCCTCCGCTGAAGTGACCTGAGTCAGAAGGAGGGACCAGGCCCCAGAGGGATGAGGACCAACAGGAACACCGGGAGTTCCTTACTGTGCCTCTCTCAGAGAAGCAAGCAAGGATCAACGAAGACACAAGACCAAGAAGCGTTGCACAGCTAGCTCTGCAAGCAAGCCCCTCTCACAGTCCATTGAGTCCTATTTATACTCCCACCAAACGTCACGTGTCCTCCACGGGTCTTGCCTGGAGTGTAAAACAAACCAGAGAAAATTCTGGGCGTGGAAGCGATGCTAGAGAAAGATGTGTCTGGAGAGCAGGGTGAGATGCCATGAGAATAGATGCTAACAGCAATAATTCCTGCATCCTGTGAACAGCTTCCTCTACCCAAGTCTCTGTGTACTGAAAGTCCCAGCAGGAGCTTAGGATGGGACCCTAGAAGCAGGAACTGTCACCGAGATCGCGGAGGGACACAGCTTGCAGGCCTTGCTTACCCGGCTCTCTTGTACCATCTGGAACGACCTGCCCAGCGCAGGCACTGCCCACAGGGGTCTCAGCCGTCCCAAGTCAATCATCAAACAAAAAGCTGCCCATCCACGTGCCCATGTGCCAATCTGACGGAGGCAATCGCTCAAGAGTTCGTCTTCCTAGGCCACCCTCAGTTGTGTTAGGTTGATGAGACCAGCCAGCACTTTCGAATTCACGGAATGTCACCTCACACAGAAGATGCTGCTCTGAGTTTCTTCTTCAGACCCTGGCTGGGGGGTGGGGGGCAGAAGGCAGGCAAGGGGCTGGGAGGGGCAGGAAGGGCTTTATATTTTGTTGTTCCCTTCTTGTGAAAGGGTGGGGAAAGGGACTTGGAAGACAGCTCTTGGCATTAGGATCTCCTGCAGAGTTCTGTTCTCGAATGCATGCCCAGGAACCTGACACCCTCCTCTAGATTCCACAGATACATGTACTCCTTTGCACGCATACACATATTTGCATGACTTAAAAAGAGCCTCTGCTGTAAGTTTCAGTGGGGCAATGGTCTATGCACAGAAAGCTTGGTCTCCAGTGAAGCTGAGGTCTTGACACCCCCACCCCCACCCCCACCCCCGCCACCGTGGGACCCAGTGTGGGGGTGGTAATTTCCACCTACATGGGACAGAAGGAGTTCAATCATGTCTCCTGGACCCCTGGCTCCTGTCGAAGTCACTGCCCCCACAGCCCCCACAGCCCCCACAGGGGAAGTCTGTGGCTATCAGTCACACAGGCAATGTCCCAAGTTTCTGGCCTTTTGGCTAGACTCCACCCTCACAGTTACCTGACTATAGCCAGGTATGCTCCTCCCCACAGTTACCTGGCAACAGCAAGATAGCCCTGCCCACTATAAGAGATGCTGCTTGGCCTACCTCTCTCTCTTTAAGCTTTAACTTTTCTTGCTCTCTAGCCCTCCTTCTCTCTCTCTCTCTCTCTCTCTCTCTCTCTCTCTCTCTCTCTCTCTTCCCCCTCTCTCCACGTGGCCATGGCTGGCCTCCCCCTCTCTTTTTCTACCTTCTCTCTTTCCCCCTGCCTTTCTACACTAAAGCTCTAAAACCATAGACTGTCTCTAATCATGAAGGCTTTCTCCTAACGAGCCACATCTAATCTCCCGCCAGAAGGGCCATCCTGTGCTCCAGCCATGGACCTGACCAAGGACTCTCACCCACCTGGGAACCATCCAGCATCACCTCTCCCCCTGCCCTCTCTTCCCTTCCTCCCCAGGGCTGAGTACTGCCCTGGGGCCCCTAATCTGTTCTCAGCTATTCTGCTGTATCCAATGTGGGATGTGGGAGGCTGAGAACCTGGTACCTGGGGCTACCCCTTGTCTACCACCCGCCATGTGGGGTCAGTGGCTTAACACAGCCAGATGCCCACCTGGGGCCAAGTGGAAAGCGTCTGGCAGTCCTCCTGCATCTGCCCGCCCAGAGCACTGGAACTCTGGCGGGATGCAGGCACTCTCTCCCACTCCCCTCTTTCCCCCACAACCACGGCCTCACAAGATTCACCACTGGGCACCTCTATTCCAAGCCATGTCCTCCAAACCAATGGGACACCGCTAAACAAATCAGATAAATGCTTCAAAAGTGAACGGCTTCCATATGCCTGATGCCCACAGGAAAGTTGATTAATGGCGAGATGATGAGTGACGGGCCATAAAGCAGCTGGGCTCCTCCTCTCCTCCAAGTATGCCCCCCCCTTCACAATGGGACTGTGTTGTCAGGCTCTTCGGCTCTGGAGCAAACAGCTGAGGTCATAGACGCACGCTCAGAAAAGGTTCTCTTTGGGGGTCTCAGCTGTGACCAGGTGCTCCCGTTGCTTTGGTGTGTGCTGATGGCAGGGACAACTACTCACCCCAGGGCCAGGGTATCAAGGACAGAGGAAGAATCAGAGTCTCATAATCCCCACAGGACACGGCCATGGGTATCTAAATGCCACCACTTCCAATAGCAACACACTGGTGAGGAGACCCAGCTTTAGATACGCGAGTCTCTGGGGAACATTCCAGGTCTGACTGGGCTGTGACTCTTCTCATCATTGAAGCTGGCCAGTCATTATAACGTGCTTAAGGAAAGAATGAGGTGAGCCTGGGGAAATCATTCAGGGTGCTGAGCTTGACCCTCAGAGCCCATCTACAAAGAAAACCAGCTGTGGTCACACACACTCAGGGTCCCCGCTGGGTAAGCAGAGACAGGAAAGCGTCTCCGGATTGCTAGCTTTCCAACCAGCATCCCTTGTGGATTCCAGGGCAGTGAGAGATCCTGATTCAAAAAGATGGGAAGTAGAACCTGAACAAGTACACTTGAGGATGTCTTCTGGCCTCTGCATGCAACTGCACACAGGGATACTGTATCTGCTCTCTGATGTGCTCTCTCTGTCTCTCTCTTTCTCTCTGTCTCTCTTTCTCTCTGTCTCTCTCTGCTCTTGTCCTCTCTGCCTCTGTCTCTGTTTCTGTCTAAGTGTCTTTGTCTGTGTCTTTCTGTCTGTCTGTCAGTCTGTCTCTCTTTCTCTTATGCATGCACACATATATGAACACACATGTACATACACATAGGCACACACATGTACACAGGTGTTCACACATGCACACACACACACACACACACACACACACACACACACATATGCACTGTCTAAGAGTTGGTGTGTCAAGTTGGGACCTAGGCACTAAAAGTCTCTGCATGGTTCTACTTCTTAAGTCTTCCAGCCAGACTCAGTCTCCATGGCAACACTCCCAGGCTACTCTGATGGAGTATGAGAGACCATGTGGAGCAGACACCCACCATTCTACATGATGCCAGCCTGATGTAACCAGTCCCAGGCTGACCCATTATCTGACTACACACAGAAACAAACTCATCTGAGGTGAGCAGTGACACCCAAGGCTGGCCCAGACCTATAGACTCAGGGGTGAGACAAAAAAAAAATGGCTAGATGTTTAAACTGTGCAAACATGGGGTGTTTGTTATTCAGTGAGAACTGACCAATCAGGCTTCTAGTTTATCCTCAAATGTTCATCATATATCTCTTCCTTCCTGTGACCACCTGAAACCATTCCCTAAAGCCCCAAAGACCTAAACCTAAAGTTGGAGGAAAGGATTTGGGAGACAGGCTGAACTGCCATCTGTTTCCCTGTGCAAAAGCGTTTGCACAGCATACTTCAACCTTGGGAGGCCACCTCCAATTCCTTTGTTTCCTACCCATCTATTCTCCTGAAGAGCAGCAGTGGCATTGATTTCAGCCTACGGTTGCTGGGGAAATATTAAACCCTATTGATTTGAAACTCAGGATCAGTTGCAAGTCGGGCACTCTGCATATTCCAAAGATGGGCAATTTACTGTCTTCAAGCTGAAGAGCAGTGGCAGCTTCAAAGTGGGGGTCTGATGCAGTCCTTCAGGCCAGCTTTCTCATCCTGTCTTCCCATACAAAGGATGAACCATGTCATGTTGACTAATCTTCCTTCTCTTCCCCAGGAAGAAGTCATCTTTCTTCTTTTAATAAGAAACAGCGTAGGAACACACAACACATCATCCCTTGTTATCCATGCATTGAAGACCATCTTCATGGTTCCTTCATGCCCTCAAGACACCAGCAAAAGCCTCATTGGCAATAAGCAAAGATGTCCTATTTGGAGTCTCTGATAGACAGTTATGACATTCACTGTTTCTATGCTGTTTCGTTGACTGTGTGACATGTGTCTGACATTCCAGCGAGCTTGACACAACACAGCCATTGCCCGAAGTCTTTCCTCTAAAGTGTTCACAGAAAATAGAACTGTGAACTTCTAAAATAAACTATTTCCAGGTGAATCAAGAGTTGGAGTCCAGAATAGGAGGGACATGTAAAAATGCACAAGCCTAAGGGTGTGGCAGTCAACTGAATGTACCTTCTGTAATCCCTACCCTATTCTTAGGATGCACAGAGAGAACAGTGAAATATGCAAAGTAATTTATTTGCAAAAATATGGATGAACTTAGAATCTATATAAGCAAGGTGACCCGATCTCAGAAAGAAAAAATCTCCCTCATATGAAGATCCTAGACTATAATATATATCCATACATGTAAATGAATGTACATATGGGTACATATAACATGTATAAAGGACAACCAAAAAGACAGAATTCAGGCAAAAGACACACATGTCTTGGAAGAGAGCTAATTTTTTTCTATTTTGACTGGGTTTTTTTTTGTGGTATACACATGTATAAAAATGTAATTAATAGTAAAAGCACAAAGCCCTAAGAGACACTCCCTGGCTCAGAAAACCCTTCTAGCTGTGGAGAAGCTCATTAAAAGGCAGAGTTGGGGATGAGGCCCGAGTCTATCTATTTTAACCTAGCTGTGTGAGTTCGTTATGTTAGAATGGTTTTTATTTTTATTTTTATTTTAAAGAGGACTGGCTCATGTTTCTAGATCCTTTTATTGCTTTGGATTTGACAATCTGCAGCTGCATGGTCACCAGATGCCACTTCACATCCTGGTAATCAGCTCTCCTAGGATGTGGCCTTTCCTTCCACAAGAAAGAATATTCTAGCTCCCTAGACAAACTTCTATGTGTCTCTTTCCCTGAGGGGTACATTTGTCTTCCATGTTCACTCATAGTCAGGGCTGCCTCCTTCAAGGCCGAATCATATTCCCTTCTATTGTACGTATGTAGCCTGTATGTATGTAGCCTGATTTCTTCATCTGGATCAGTTGGTACATCTCAGGCTAATTGCCACCAACTATGACACTGCAACATATAAGCATAAAGTGACGGTCTGTGACTTCACGTCCTTTGCTCTACCCAGAAGTGAGCTTGCTGGATCATACGGCCATCCTACTTTTAGCTTACTAAGATGCCCCCATGCCCGATTTTCACAGTGTCTTAATATAACTCTGTAAGAGGGCACAGCTTCACCAACTTGACTTCTGCATTTCGTCATCCTTATGTTTGAGAGGTGGCATCTCATGGTCGCATTTTGCATTTTCCTGGTGGTGACTGAAGTTGGGCGCTCTTGCCTGTAGTTGCTACCCATTTTGTCTTCTGTAGGAAAGTTCATATTTAAACCCCTTTGCTCTTCAGTTCCATGAGTTCCTTATATACTTTACAAACATATAAGAAAAATTAAAATATATAAGAAAAAATATTAAATCTCAGTTTCTACTTTTGCCCAAATTATTGAAAAATAATTTATAATGTCTCATGATTAACCATGGACATCACATCCAGGATTTGATACCTCGGGTAAATAAATGACTTGTCATTAATAACATAACTATGAATAAATACCAATAGGAGAGGCAAGATGGTTCAGTGGGTAAAGCCAACTGCACCAAAGCCTGATGACCTGAGTTCAATCCCAGACTCCACATGGTGGAAGGAGAGAACCAAATTTCAGCTGGCAGGAACCCTCATAGCTTATTCAACATTTTGATAGGAGTCGGGACATGGGGATCAGTGGGGCCAGCACCCTTGGAGCTGACACCAAGCACGCCTGGGCAGACACTGGGTGCTGAAATTTTCCCCACAGCCCTTGATTTTGTACCCAACATGCTCTAGAGCTCCTGATGCCAGCTGGAGCAAGGTCCTCCCAAGAGTGCAGAGTGGTTTGTGGGCAAGGCAAGAGGGTCTTATTCCTGTGCACACACAGAAAATCATAGCACATAGACAGCTGTGACGTACCTGTCCTGTTGTCACCAGAGACAGTTAGGAAGGCCTGAAAAAGCTCCTCAGAAAAAAAAGAAAAATAGGTAAAGACCACTAACATCTCCTGGTGAGCCAGGGGGAAGAGGGAGAGTCTCGGCTGGCATTCTACATCTTGCCTGGTGGAGGGTGACATGCTGGGCTTGCTTGCTGTCCTAGATTCATTTCTGTGACTTGGTAAATATTACGACCCGAAGGAAGAGAAGGGGATTTATTTGGCGTACCCTTCCGGGTCACAATCCATCACTGACAGGAGTGAGGGCAGGAACTCAAGTGGAACTTGAAGGCAGGATCCCTTGCTACTCTGTGTACCACCGCCTCCAACCAGGAAACTTGCTCTCAGCCAAGGAAGCACAGAAGGAACCATACAGAACCACTGCTTACTGGCTGCTCCCAGGCACATGCTTAGCCTGTTTCCTTATAAAGCTCATCTGCCCAGGCCCACTGCTGCCCCAGTGGGATGACCCCTCCTGCATCAATTAGCAGTCAAGGCAATCCCCGCACATGTGCCCACAGGGCAGTCAAATCTAGGCAACCCTCAGTCTCTCTGCTCAGGTCACTCTTGGCTGTGGTAAGCAGAAATGTAAGACCACCCAGTACACGTTTGAAGCTCGCCGGGATGGCTAGCTTAGGGGCTCTACCTTAAGCACACGGCATGAAGAAGCTAAATGTGCCAACATTAAGAAAACTAGAACCCAGAGTTCCAACACCTCCAGCTAAAGATGCTGTGTGTAAAAGTCCAAAGTCAACAAGCCCCCCCCCCTTTCCTGCCTGGTCAGAACTTCTAAATAAAAACTCCAGGTCTCAGGACTGGAGAGACGGCTCCATAGCCAAGCGTACTGGCTGCTCTTTGAGAGGATCTAAGTTTAGTTCCCAGCACCCACAGGACGGTTCACAGCTGTCAGTAACTCCAGTATCAGAGGATTCCATACTCTCACACAGACAAACATGCAGGCAAAATACCAGTGCACATGGAGTAAAACTAAATTAAAAACTTTTTAAAATTCAAAAAACCCTCCATGTCTCAGCATCTCATAAAAAAAAAAGAGTTTAACAATTCAATCTACCTACAAAGTGTTACCTCAGAATTGAATGAACTTAAAAACATAAAATGTCTCAGAACAGTGTGTGAGCGGTACACACAGTTTTGCCATCCTGGTTTGACTGCAGATCTGTTATCTTTCTCTCCCCATCTGAGGGATGAGCGGGAAACCCCTGTGGTATCTTTCCCCAGCCCTGGCTGTGCTAGGCAGGGAGAGCCAGGGCCTCCCACGGCCTGTGGTTGGGATTGTGGAATCTGCTTTCTTGTGGCATTTTGCTGCAGTTCACAATTATTGATCTTGGTTTCTGGGAACAACATGGTAACATAGTAGATGCTTTCAGACCCAATTTTGTTTAGATAAAGGGTCACAACTTCCTAATCTTGACATAGGCATAACCAGCTGGGAGTCTGGAGTCTGGGGCTTTCATGCCACCTCAGCTTAGCACTCAGTGAGGGTCTTTCAAAAACAAAGTGGAATACCGTTCTCACTTAGATCAACTAGACTCCCATCGTGGCAACGAGAAAGGTGGACTAAGATAGCCCCTTTGATCTCTCCATGGGGTTATGTAATCAATCGGTCATTAGTGGTGACAGCCACAATGCTTGAGTTTGACAAGTATTCAAACTCAAGCATTTGAGTGCAGGCTAGCTTCATGATTCCTGACCTTTTCAGTGTCTAGGACAAAGGTGCTCTTGTTAACCCATTTCACAAATATGGACTGAAGCCCAGAGGCTCCTCCCCTGGGAAGCTACACAGAACCAATGACTGTGGTTTTTTCGATATTAATTTTTGATTGTGTGCTTAAGTCTGTGTCTTAGGGGGAGGTGCACAATGGTGTATGCAGGGTCTCCAGGAGAAGGTTCCGGGTCCTCTGAAGCTGTAGTCACAGGCCGTCATGATCTGCCCAACATGGGAATGGGAACCAAACTCCAGTCCTCTGAAAGAATAGTGCCAGCTCTTAACCACTGCGCCATCTCTCCAGCCCCAGCATTTGTGTTCTTATCCGGGATAATAATGCCCTTCGATGTCTGGAGATGGTCCTAAAGACAGGGTGGAAAGAGAGAGAAGGAGACTAGCCTATCTGTGTCACAGTATTGGATGTGTTGAGTGGCCCTGGAAGAAACAGGCACCTGTTCAGAGAAGACAAGAGGAAAAAACAGAATGTATTTCTACAGTAGAATGAGAGCAGTCATGCATTGGGTTGCCATGGGAACCTCCTGAGGAGCCCTGGACCCCTCCCTCTAGGTCACCACAGTTGCCCTGGAGGAGTAATGCAGCACTCAGGGTGTCACCTCCATGTTACCTTTTTGTAAGGTTGATGACCTTGTCTGACCTCTGCTATGCGACAGACACAGTACCTCTCCCTAGAGGAAGCCAACACAAAGCGCATGGTCTCATGGTCTGGGACTAAAATCCCATCAGGCCTTAGGGTTAATGGAAATCTTTCCTCCTGTGACAGTGACATGAGCAGGATTCTTCCTTCTCTAAGTCCAGAGGTGTGGAGGCAGTTGAGTCCATGTACATAGCCCATCTTTGTTCTGCCCCATAGAACAGGCTTTGGGGCAGAGGGCTCACTCACCTGGCAGCAGCTGTCTGCAATCAGCCGCGGTAGCTGTGAGGGCTATGGCTGCTCCAACAGCAGCCAACTCAACTGCCAGACAGGAAGCCAGCGCTGAAACTAATACCGGGAACCCACACAAAAGAGGGCTGTATCCTCTCTCTCTCTCTTTCTCTCTCTCTCTCTCTCTCTCTCTCTCTCTCTCTCTCTCTCTCTCTCTCTCTCTCTCTGTGTGTGTGTGTGTGTGTGTGTGTGTCTAGTTTGTGCTCTGGGTCCACACTGCACCATCAATAGCTGTTGGAAAGGTGTCTGGGCACCCAAGCACACACCTCTGTTGTCTCCACTGTCTGGAAATAGTCTCCACGTCTGCGCCAAGGAAAACCTTGAAGGAGGGAGGGGTTGGATTATGCTTTCTGGTAAAGGCTATAGAAACCTCGTCAGTCCAATAGAAGAGAGTAACTAATACAAGTACTCTACAGACCCCGTAATGCCTCACCGTACTCGTGATGTTAAAATGCCAGGGCCTCTCTGAGTGTAGGGTGACAGGCAATGTCCAAAGCAACAGCAGGAAGGTGTGGCTGTCCACAAGCACCCTCAGCTGGTCCTCTGCTGTCCAATGGAGTGGACTGTGACTGCTGCTCTTCCAGCACAGTGTCCTCCAGGAGCTGATGTGCACACACACCAATGTATTAACTGACATGTATATGTAACTCGTGTACACACCCAAACATGTTGACATGCCCACACACTAACACATGAACTGACATGTGCTCATGAGAGCATGTACGTACCCACGTACATACATCTTGACATGAACATACATGTGTACAGACCTTAACACATACATACTGAGGTACGCACAAGTGCTCACACACACACACACACACACACACACACACACACACACACAAATACAAACACATGCTGACATGCATACACTCAAACATACACACTAACGTATGAACTGACATATACACATTATGGCATATAATCATGCTAGTGCGCACATACCATGACATACACACATGAACTGATATACATACACATATCGACACATACACACACACATAGACACATTGACATGAACACAGGATGGGGTCAACCTGGCAGGATATATGTTCACCTAGGAAGCACACATCTGGATATATGTAAGGGAAGTTCTAGATTGGGTTAATGGAGGTGGGAAGAGTCACACTGAATGTGGACAGCAACACACCATGCTCTGGGATCCTGGACCAAATAAAAAGCAGAGTGAGCCGAGCACCAGCAGTCCTGATTGCAGACACAATGTTACCAGCTACCGCAGCAGCTTCCTCTCAAGGTGAATTGTATCCCCTTGAAAGAGCTCTTCTCCCCTTAAGTTGCTTCTGTCTGTTATTTTACCCCTGTAATAACAAAGTATCAAACACAGCACCCTCCTCTCCCCTTCCAAGAGCCAATGGTTCTCAGCCTTCCTCATGCTGTGACCTTTAATACAGTTCATGTTGTGGTGATCCTACCATAAAATTATTTTCATTACTACTTCATAAGTGTAAATTTGCTACTGTTTAAAAATACTACAAGTATTTTTATAAAATAATCTATTATTATTAATTTTTATGATAGGATTGTTCTGTGTAGCAGCCATAGCTGTTCTAGAATTCACTCTGTAGACCAGACTGACCTTGAATTCAGAGAAATCCACCTGCCTCTGCCCCCTAAATGCTGGGATTAAAGGCTTCTCATGTCACGGCTTCACAGGACTGTGTCAGGGGTCAATGGTCTGTGTCCCTGTCTGAGTTTAGAGCTCAACTGAACATTGATTTTTGTTTTTCAATTACAAAAGTTCTTGGGGCTGGTGAGATGGCTCAGCGGGTAAGAGCACCCGACTGCTCTTCCGAAGGTGATAAGTTCAAATCCCAGCATCCACATGGTGGCTCACAACCATCCGTAACGAGATCTGGCGCCCTCTTCTGGAATGTCTGAAGACAGCTACAGTGTACTTACATATAATAAATAAAATAAATCTTTAAAAAAAAAAAGTTCTTCAGTAAGATTTTTTAAATATTGTTTTCCTCCTGTTTTTCCGTTAGTGCCCCTCTGGAACTCCCAGTGACCATATTTTAGAACTCCTCTCTGTCCCTTTTACCCCTCTGAGTTACATCTTCAGTGGGATTCTCAGCTTCATTTCCAAGTCCTTCCCTAGCTGCAGTCATAGCCTGTCTATTTCCAAGTCTGCCTGTTTCCTGTTCACTTTGCATAGCGAACTGTATTCCTCATTTGGTCACGCTGAACACCTAAACACTCCCATTTTCAAATTCCTTGGACATCACCTTCATCTACAGTTCTTGTGAATTCTCCCACTTGGTGCAGAACTTGCCTATCTCTCTTGAGGGATGCAATTTACTCTGTGGTTGGGTGAATAGGCCCCCCCGAAGACTCTTGTGTTTGAATGCTTGGCCAAACGGGAGTTGCAGTATTAGGAGGTGTGGCCTTCTTGGAGTGGGTGTGGTCTTCTTGGCGGAAGTGTGTTGCTGTGGGAGTGGTCTTTGAGGTCTTCTATGGCCCAGTGAGACACAGCCTCCTTCTGTTGCCTGTGGATCAAGATATAGAACTCTCAGCTCCTTCTCCAGTGCCATGTCTACCTGCATGCTGCCAGGTTTTTTGCCATGATTATAATGGACTAAACCTCTAAAATGGTAAGCCAGCCCCAATTAAATGTTGTCTTTTATAAGGGTTGCTTGGGTCACGATGTCTCTTCACAGCAACAGACCTTAACTAAGACATCCTCCTATATTTCTGTCATAAGCATATCTGACTGTGCACAATGAGTGAGATGCAAACCTGTCTGTAGCTTGTATTGGCCCTTGAAGTGACCCCTCTGAAGGAAGTTCAGCCTTGGCTTCTGCTGGTCCCAGGAAATCCACCAGCTCTAGGCTATTTTTCATTTGTTTCTATATTATACTGTTGCTTGATGTGGGGCCTTGGTTTGTGTTTGGCTGGTGCACTTTGCCTTGAAACCACAGATCTGTGCATTAATTCTTTCTTACCTAAGGTTGACTGTGACACAATAATGGCCTTTACTTAAACGTTAATGGTCTACTTAAACCTTTTGATTGGACACTGCCCTCCTGCTCTGTGTATGCCAAATTCCTTATTTGATCTAGTTCTGACCCAGCCTCTAGCCTCCGGATCACTTCCTTCCCTGTGTTTGAACTCATAAGTAGATTTTTCACAATTTCAAAACTTGGAATCACAGAAGGGACTTTCCACTGATCTCAGTTCACTGACCTAACACTGTAGTAGTTGACCTAACACTGTAGAAGAATGTTGGAAGCAGAGAGAGATTAACTTACGGCCAACACTTCCTCTCACCTGAGTCCCTTTCACTCTGCTCTTCTGGGCCTCAGAGTCCAAGATTGATCGAAACAAGAAAAAGAAACCAATAAACAATGCCCCAAGGGGCCAGCATACTCCGTAAGGCAATGAACGGCCTAGCCTTACAGAAGCTTCTGCAACAGGAAGTCACTGAGAGAGTGAGTTTGGAACTCCACTCTCTGCGTCTTTGGTGTGTTCATCAAAAGCAAGCAGGTTAGCTCAGCCAAAGAGAAGTCGCTACCCCTGCTTCCCGCCCCGCAGGGACACAGCTCACTTTATGAGAAGTACTGTTTTTCTTGGAAACGCAATTTTTCGAAGAGGACTCTGTCTTCACAGTTCCTCACACTCTCCCTGTTGATGCTCAGGAACTCTGGGCATGTTCGCGTCTGGATGCAAAGCTGGCCCGGGCCAAGCCGTTCAATAACACACAATAGAAATGTTAACTGCACTATTGATTTCTGATTACGTTTGTATTGCCTGTTTAATTTTATTTTCTTTGCAGGAAATTTTTTAATCAAAAATCCAGTTATTGAAAAGGCCCACGAGCCAAGTGATGCTGACGAGACCCGAGGAAATGCAGTCATTAAACCTGCACTGTTCCTCCTTCACCCTTCACCCTCCCCCTGCCAGGGTTCAGACCCGAACCTCCTCCATTTCCAAGCGAGAGTAAATGCATGTGACCTTCAGCTCCACGGAGGTTCACCTACTCTGATTAACTTTGCCATGTTATCCCATTAAATAAAAACAGTTTTGACACCCAGAGACTAAAGCACCCTCGAGATAACACAATAACGTCCTGCAATCATTTCAAATTGGATTGCAATAATTCGTTTAGGTGACCATACATATTTGTTATGTGTAATATGAAACATCGCAAAATGAAATCAATAGGAATGTTTCTTGTTAATGAAGATATACTGGGCTGTTATGTGTGGGTTGTGGACTCGATACCGCAGAAATCTTATTTGTATTATAAATTTCAGAGTATCCTGGGAGTTACAAATGAAGATAGCATTTCTTAGAGAAGTGATGGCTGGTCATTTAGGAAATTATATCATCAATTTGATGTCATTTCTTGGTCTTTCAAGGTCTTTGCATAATAACATAGTCTTAGAGTTCAGTTTAAAAAAAAAAAAAACTTCTGACTTAGTGATTCCATGTAATGGATTGCAAATAAACTTCTACCCAAACTTTTTCTTTAAAACGGTAGTTCTCAAAATAATCTAGCTTTATCTGAAGATCTACCCCATAATATTTTAACACACATTTCAATAAAGGTTTTTCCTCTTATCATGAAAACTGAAGCTATTAAGTAGACATAGGTAAGTAATGATACAAAGTATAGGTATTTTTAATTGTAAAATTACACACACACACACACACACACACACACACACACACACACAAATATATAGCTAGGAGGAAGTGGTGTTGTGCATGTGAGCACAACCTGTGAGAGTGTCAGTTCTCTGCTTCTACCGTGTGGGTCCTGGGGATGGAACTTAGCAGCAAGCACCTTAACCCACTGAGCCACTTCACTGGCCCTATATATACATCCATAGGTATATATACACCTGTACACACACACACACACACACACACACACACACACACTCAAGCCAACCATGCATGTCACTAGAATGCCATTGAGCCACACATTAAATACAATATTATACAGTACAGAATACATGTTTACTTATACATATCAATGAATTAAATAAGATTGTTTAAATTCCTATTAACTAAACACCGTCTCAATGTGCTTTTGAAAGACCAATTTAATGATGTCTTTCTGCATGTTGGACATTGTGACACAGTTTCACCATCACTCACACTGTGCTTCTGGGGACCTGATGCACACCTCCAGGAAGGTCCCTAGGAATGGTCTTTCCTGTGAGAAAGAAGGTTCTAGACCGCAACCCCAGCCATTTGTTATCCCGTCTCCTTACAGATCAATCACTGGGGTCTCATTGCTCACTTATGGCCTGTTTTTCTTGGGACCCTTCCTGTGCTCCTTCCACCAAATCTTAAAACATCAGTGTCCATGACTATGGGCCAAAAGCAACTCCCACCCTTGCCTTGGCCAACCATGGAATCTCCTGTGGTCCACTTCTATCCCTGTGAGAGCTGGCTGAGTGGGAGTGGCACACACCCTGCAGCTAAGAGCCGCCTTCCCAGTAAAGGGCTGGACTTGACCTCTACCCCACCCTGAGGCTCCATGGCCCTCCAACCTGACTTCAGACCCTCTCTACCTGCTATCTTTCACACCACTATCCACATAACTTTATGCTCTTTGGGCAATCCTGTGGACAAGCCAGCTCCTCCAGGTCCCCTGCTGTATTTGCCTCTCGGGACCTTTCTCACTCTCCTTTGTAGGCAGAGAGGGTCCTCAGGTGAAAGTCCCACGTGGAAGGAGCAGGGGACCTGGAGGATCCAGCTTGTCCACAGCTCCTAGGACTCTTGAATCTGCTTAGGTCTTCTGCTCCCATAATTCCCCCCTCTAAGGGAGAGTCCTCTCTACCTATGCAAGGACTCCTCCATACCATCAACATTCATCTAGATCTTTCCTTCCCGCCACCCCAGCTCTGCTCCCTAAATAATCACATATGAGCAATCTGCCTACTCTAAAAATTATGGCTCCTAGACCACTCCCACCCACCTAACCGCTTAGCCTTCCCTTCCCAGTGAATTGTCTGGAAGCCGTAACTTAGGCTCCCCTCCTTCTCTTAACTCACCATTACCAACCCATGAAATTGCCTTGGCCAAAAACCCCGAGGCCAGAGACCCTCCCAATCCAATCACAAGCTCCAACTCGTTCATCGTGATCACGGATTACCAACCTTGTAACATTTACATCCCACGGACCCCCAGCTTGTATTTTCCACGAAACGATCTCACCTTCTTCCAATAACTCCTTTTTATAAAGGTGTGTTGTAAATTGTGACCTTGTAAAGCCCAGAGAAAGCTGTTTATTGGACCCTGTGATACGCTTGCCCTTTGTGGCCCCGCCCACTGTCTGAAGCTCACCCTCCTGATAGGGTCCTTGCTTTTCCTGCCCACCTGTCAGTCTCTGGACCCTCCTGCCTCTGCCCACCTCCACTAAAGGCCTCCAAGATGGTCCACCAGGTGACCTTTCACATTCCCCACTCAGTCCCCTCCCTCTTGGATGTGTTGCTGATCAGGCCTGTTGGACCTGTTGATACTATGGGGAACTCTCGCTATGGATCAAAACCTGCTCATCTATCTCAGAAATATCGTTCTGCCATGCCCCTTCCTCAGCCCTCTGACGAATCCCCTTATCTGCCTCTTATTTATTCTTTAATCTCTGCTCACATGCTGTCTGCTCCCCACTAAAATCCTATAACATCTTCTTATAGGGAGGCTTTATGCACCCCACCCCGGGATGCATGAGGCCCCAACTCTAATGCAGGCCACCAGAACCTGCTCATCCTTGTCTCCCACCCAGACATGTCTCATCACTACTGTCTTTCCAGAAGGCTCCTTCAGTGATCCCTACACATGGAGGTAATTTTAAGCCATGTTCCCCCAGAACATTCTGGTCTGTGGTGACCCTGTCCCTCTGTACATACCTCTGTCATATTCCCCCCATGCTATCTGCTTATCACCTTGGCTCTCTGTTCATGCTCAGAACGCTAGGGTTGTTCTGGTCTCTTCCTGACCTGAAATTAGTGAGAGTCCTCCCTCGAGAGAAGGTTCTCCACAAGTACTCAACTTCTCTTGCCTCCAGAACATGTTTGTTTGTACAGAGGTGGCCTTCTGGGCTTAATCAAAAATCAATAACACGACCAGCGGTTGAATAAACACTGTCACGGACACAGGACACAGCGCTCAGATAATTTCAACAAACAATACAATTCCAGGGCTGCCACTTGGCTGCTTTAAAGGGAACCAAATGAAGTTAGCATTCTAAATTACTCCAGTGTCCTCCAAAGTTATTGCTTAGTGACCCGCAGGCCCAGAACCTTCATCAGGAATAGATCCAACATCTGGGCTAGTGTTTGACTCCACACATGGCCAGCTGTCCGGTAAGGTCAACCGTCACAGCCATCAACCATACAGAGATTGCTATGATTTTTTTTTAAATGTGTACACAGTTTAATTCTCTGACACATGGGGTAAGGACACTAACCATTTTCATATCACTGAAGGGGAACACCTGAACAGTTGTCAGCCTCAGCACAAAGCTTTTTTTTTTTTTTTAAATTGGCTTGTGTTTAAAAATTGCCCAAGAAATTTGGAAACGCAAGCAATGGAATTAGGATTTGAACTCTGACCCAGGAGACAAAACCTTAGCAACTCAGTATGTTAAACTATATTAAAATATATGGCTCTGGGGGGAGAGATTAATGTATTTCCTTTTCTGTCCATAAAGAGCCTGCCTTAAACAGTAGTGAGAAATAACTACTGGTCTGTGTACACAGAGGCAGCTGACAGATTCCCAGGGCTCCTACCCCACTAGGTCATTCATGTGGAGGAAGAGAAATAGGAAGGACTTTCAGACAGAATATCTAAGACACTTGTATACTTGATCACTTTAAAACCAAGAAGAAAGCAGCTGTTACTTATGAAACTGTCAGTCACACAGTTGCCACCAAGGGCCTGCCCGCAGATGCTCTCCTCACCCTACGAAATGCAACTGTTAGTGACGTTTCCGTCAACCCATGTGCCATGTAGAGACTGGAGAACTGGAGACAAAGGCCAGGATGCTTGTTTCTTCCGTGCCTTCAGTTGTCAGGCTGTTCTCCTCTACCTGCAGCCACAGCCTCCTGTCTCCAGAGGAGATGATGATAGCTCCTCCTCGCTAGTCTCCCCATCCCTTCAGATCTGAAGAAGGGACCAACATCACACTGGCCACATTCCCAACCCCTTTATACCCAACAGAATCTAGGGAAAAAATAAACAAGCAAAGAACAGGAAAGCTTTCAAGTCCTGGGGGAAAATCGGCACCTCTGACCCAGAAACACATGTGCCTTCTCTGAACATGTGTTGTGCTCTGGGCAAGCTCTGCAAGAAACTCTGTGGCCATCCTCTGATGGCACCCTCTCGCCTGAACTGCCGAGCCATGCCCTCTGCCTGGGATGGCCCCTACCCACATGACACCCTTTCCGCCATGGTTGCTTTTGGCCTCTGAGAGCATCTTCCCCTTCCCTCAACACTTATCACCTCTCACTCTCTAATGGAAAGGACCATTCTGGGGCAGAGAAGTACAAAATGAATTGAATACTCTAGCTAGTCCATATAAAAGATACACAATCCAGGAATTTTATTTACAGGCTATAATGCTAGATTGCCCAGGTTTTGAGCTATTCTATCTTACGTCCCAGCCATATGTCCCTTGCTACTTGCTTTTTCTCCTGGCCACATGCTCATGCTTCATCTCCTCTCACGGTGGCTTCCTATTCTCATTCTCCCCTATCTTCTTTTTCTCCCATCTCTACCTGTGACCCCCCAGCCAGGTAACTGAAAATCTGCCTACCTCTCTATCTATTGCCCAATCATGGACTTTAGCCTCTTATTGGCCAATTAACTTGGGAACAAGGTTACCCGGTATTGCTTGTGGTAAGTGAGGATCTCCTAGTCAGGGGCAACCAGATCTTGGGTGCCAGTATTAGCATTTGAATACAGAGCAACATCAAACCAATCCCCTAGAGAGAAGCCTATTTGAACCAGCTGTATCTGTTCGTTGTCACCAAAATTGGCTTTGCCAAGTACAGTAAGGAACACTACTCACTGTTATACTGACAGAGAAACTACTCACCATCATGAGCCCAAGACCCATCTCCTCCATATACCACTACAAAGGACTTTTATAGAAGAAGCAGAGAGGCTGCCACATTGAATAAATGTGATTTGTTTCATGCTGTGATTCTCTAGCTAAAGTAAACCTCCTTTAACTATTAGGCCAGTGTTGCATGACGTGATGGTTTGAACTTTTCCTTCAAACATGGTCCTTTGGAAGCACAATCTCACTCTGCCAGCTGGAACACAGAACCTAGCAACAGGCAGTAGGATCGATCCTGGGGGCTTAGAAAAGAACACTGTTGCAAACTGACTTCTGCTGCCATGGGCATCTCACACAAAGTGAGCTGTGCCTCTTCTGACACCTGCTGTCCTGAGGTAACTGCCCTTTCTCTACAGCCATCTTAGAGCAGTGGATAGTATACTGGGCAGAGATTGTAGGCATCTTGGTTTTGAACTCCCTACTGTAAGAACTGTGAGGTTAATTTCTTTCCTTGTGAATTCCCCAGTCTGTGGTGTTCTGTTGTTATAGCAACACAGGCAGATAAGATGCATGATTTTTGGAGCCAAAAGAAGCTAGCTACTAGGAACAGGTCAAACTCCTGAAAATCACTTTGAGCAAGACCTTCCCTTCCCTTCTCCAAGAAAAGTCATTGTTCAGACATTTCTGATGATGATAGCTCCTACCAGAGACACAATGGCTTGATGGCTCTTTCCAGAGAGGCCATGGCTGATGGGCAAGAGAGCAGGCCTTCTGTGGCTAGAGTGCTGACATGCAGGTGGAAGGGGACTGTAGTGATCATGTGTCCCTGGCAGAAAGAGATTCTGAGATGCTGACATTAAAGAGCTTGCGTCCGTGCCCTGATTCCTGTGATGCCCTTCCAGCCCCCAGATCCCATCACCCACAGATCCGCACCTCCCAAATTTTGAATTCATCAATGAATAATCCTTTCACTTGATCAGAACCCTCATAATCATCTCTAATAATGCAACCTGATATTCCTAAGGGTGTGTTTAGACCTCTGGGCATTTCTGACCATCAGAATCAGCCATATGAGAGTTACCATGAGGTGCCCATTCAAGCCCAAGATGGCCTAGCTTACAGCTCTGTCCACAGTTGTTGGCTCTGAGCTCTTCTACCACATCACACCAGGAGGTTTATTTCCCATCTGCCCTTTGAGTTATAAGTCAGACATCATGAAAGAAGTAACTTCCTGTTTAGGAAGCATCCATTTATTAAAACAAAGATAATGGGTCCCCCACTAAGGCCTGTGGCCTTCCTGGCCATGGGCTCTTGACCTGCTTTTCAGCACCAAGGACTACTCTTCTTGGGCAGGTTCAACTCCAACCAGAAATCAGCTGCTTACTCTCACAATATCATATTATAATTGTATATATCAGATATATCTAATGTGATATAATATATAATGTAAACATAATATAAAAGGTCATGCCATTATATCAGTTGGGACATCCTGCCTGACAGAGCACTTCTGTAAGTTCACATCTGGGCAAAACTATAAATGGCTTCTCTGACTCTTCCCCCTCCCCACCGAAGTCTTTAGCTGGGAAACCTCCCTCACAGAGCTCATTTCCTTCCACCCTGCAGGGCTTGGGGCTGAATGTCTGATGCTGCATCCTCTGTGGACCTGGTCACAGGAGGATTTTCCTTTCTAAAGCCCTATCGTTTGCTGTCGGTGGATGGCAACGCAACCCACACCCACTCAGCCATGACCCTGTCCTGCTCTGCATAGCTCCCTCACTCACCTCAGAGCGTGACACTCCTCCTTGACCAGACTGAGAAAGATGGCTGAACCATACCAGAGCACAGTCCTCACAGTGACACAACATCCTGGGCTCATCCTCTCTGTGCTCTTTATCACCTGGCCCCACCCCTACCTCCGCTCCTGTATCTTAGAGGACCTTGAAACTATTTCATCTTGTCACCATTGCAGCCCCTCACCCACCCACCCACCCTGTCTGTCCTGTTTTGACTCTGTAACAATTTTCTCATGTGTGTCAGTCAAGAACACCTCAGGCCAAGAGCAGACTAAAGTGCAAAGGTCTCTGAAGTTCCCCCTCTTCCTTGCGGCTTTGCGTAAGGGTACTGGCGATGCCCACGTGCTCCTCCTGTATCAGCAAGTTCCATTTCTCTCTTTTAAAGCATGTGGTTCCACTGGGCATTCTAAATCAGGCTCCCTGTTTTTAATGTGTTTATCTAATATTCTTGCTTCTCACCACCTCCCTTGAGGCAAACCTTATCTTCCATGTTCCACCGCCACCCAAGCAAGGGGACCTTCTATGACTTGCCAAGAGTTGCCCAGTCAATAGTGAAACAAAGCATGAGGCCCCATCATCAGAATCCGCTGTCTCCAGGCTAACTGCTGGTCCCACAGAAACAAGAGCATCGCCCAGGAGGGAAAGAGAGGCGACTGCAGATCTGATGCTACCTCCTGAGATGGGTCTCGGCCTTGATTTCTTTCTCTGCCATGTTTTCAGCCTCCAGCTGTTCTTCTGGAAGAGAGAAACAGAACGCATCATTAGACCCTGCTGTGGATGGTGTAGAGACAGATGGTTGGTACTATGGATTGTGGATGTAGAGATGGTGGGATTCCACGTAGAGATTTCAGGGTAGAAGAAACATTTTCTAAGGGGAAAATAAACTTCAGCCAAGAGTAATGAACAGACACTCTGATGACATCTGGACACTTCTGCATCATGACGTCGTGACCAGGTGCACTGTCTTCCTGGCAGTGGGACACCTGCATCATGACGTCATGACTTCATGTGCACTGTCTTCCTAACACTTAGAGACACCTGCTCTCCAGGCACAGTAGACAGAAGTGTCCATCTTTTTATGCATTTTTCTAGCATCCCTTTTATAGCAAAACCCATGAGCAGCCATTCCCTTATGTTGTGTCCCCAAAAGTGCCCTTAGCACTGTTCTGTCATCCCAGAGACAACTCACGTAAGAAAAGGTCACAACACATGGGATCCCCGAATGTCTCTCACCAAAAGAGACCCTCTGGAAAGTCCAGGTCAGATGAAGCCTGCAGTACAATAGGCCAAGCTTCCTCTCCCTTCTTACTGGGTCTGTCCAGACAGCCTTGAGCGGTATTTCTGTGCTTCAGGTGGGCAGAGGTATAGTGATCTCCTCTCAAACATAACTAATGTATCCAAAGAAAATAAACACCGAGAGCAGGTGTTCAAACACCCCAAGCAGAGATGAATGCTAAGAAAAGAAATGTAACTATGGTTGAGGAAAAATATGTTGGGATAAGCAGAGCTCTTCAGACTGTACAGATAGGAAGGTGCACAGAGAGAGATGTGGGGGCCTTGAGGTGTAGTCTGTTCTTCGCCAAAGGTGTCCTTGAGTGGCATTTATGGGAACATAAATAAGAAGGTCGATACGGTCCTAGAACAGGAAAAACGCACATCTGGAAGTGCAAGTAGACAAGGTCCAAGGTTCTTAGCATGAACAAATGCTAATTGCCCCAACAGGGTCATGGCACGTTGTAAGCACATACAGTGTTATCCCACTATACCCTATTTATACGTTCAATTATTCCATGACCATTGGAAGTTAAAGGAGCCCCTTATATACAGCTACACCAATTGATGGGGACCAAAGGGCAGAGGTCAAACATGCTCTCTGACCTTATGAAGGTGATTTTCCATTCAAGGTCAAGGACAGATGAAGTTCTTAGAAGCGCCACACAGACCTGACACCAGCAAGAAGCTCACTGCTACGAGCCTGGGATTTAAGTGTTGAGTTTGAGAGAGAAACCCAAGGCACACGCAGTCAGCATTACTACAGTCCTGGGAAGAAAAGACTGCAGATAATCAAATAAGAGAAAGTGCTCGTCACCTGGGACCTAGCGGAAGAACGTGAAGGCAGGAGTCTGTAATTCATCTTCAGGGCTGATGGAGGTTCCCTTGATTACCGGAGAAAGTGAGCCAGCCTGAAAAAGCAGAGACAATGGGATGCCTGCCACCTCAAAGGAGGTCGCCCTAAATTATTTTTGATATATTGGCACATCTCTTATGATCTACTAAAAAATTAAATTTTTCATTCATCTATTGTATTCAACAAGCCCAAGTCGCAAGCCTGGGTTATTAATGATGTCAGCTCGTGTATTACTAAAACAAATGCGTAGCACTCCCATTTCTGATGACCAAAGGAGAGGCATTTGTTTCAATCACAGAGCACAATCTTATTAAACATTGCCAACTTACTGCCAAGTCGGCTGGCCACCAATGCGCAGCTACGGAACAAATGGAATCAGAGGGCTGTCGATCTTCTGACAGTGTCACTGTCCCCAAAATAATAAACTTAGAGGACATAAATCTATTATGACTAGGGCACGTTTGCCTTCTTAACTCTGGACTCCTCAAATGCAGAATTTTCAGAATCCTCTCCTGAAGGAACGAGGCTGGTTGGAAAAGCTAGTGACCATGGGCTAACATGACCTGACCAGTGCACACGCATGAAACTGACAGGACCCTTCCAGAGAGTAATGTGGTGAAACCCTGCTTGGTAGAACATATTACCAAGTCTGTTTATTTAGTGGATAGGGGGATTTTTTTTTTGCATCCCCATCTCCCCCTCAACTTCAAGTCTCTTAATAACGTACTAAGTCCCATTAGTGTTGCCCATGTGAATGCAAGGGATCATGGGTAATACAAAATGGCCACCTCCTCAAAACAAAGTGGCTCTCCCTCTCTCAGTAACATCTGTTCTCATTATTGCCTCTGCTGCGGCTGGGGAGTTTGGAGCCTCTCCCCGCTCATTGCTGGGGTTTTTAATTTTTATGATCTATGGATACTTGAGCATGGAACAGCAGCTGCCATCATGAGGCCACCACATCTGTTTATGACAACAGAATCACTAGTTCTCACGTCCCCAGGCCACCAGCAGTAGACTTCCAGTGGGTAACTACACTCCCCTTGTTTGTACATTGCAAAATGTCACAGAGATGGCATCTGCGGGCTCGGTTCAACTGGGAGTGCAAGGTTCAGAATTGAAGGCGTGAGACTGCCCCAGGTGTGTCTGACAAATGATTTGGAGCGGTTTAGAGAAGTAGTTAGCTGGCTGACAAGAGTTCTGACCTTGGTGTTATAGGCACTCAGGAGGGCCAGTCAGTTCTAATTACCTGGCAATGTTATGTGTCTAAAGTCTCCAAACTTTGGTTTGCAGTTCATCTTTTCATAAGCAGAGCACAGAGAAGTCTTGTCAGATCATGATGTGACATTACTCCATCTTGAAGCCACACCGGCATTTGCCAAATCATCTGACACATTTTAAAAAGTTGATCAAACTCAGCAAGTAGAGCTTCTCTATATAGTACTCAGTCTCAGCTTCTCTTACTGAACTCAAAACATGTGTGTCTTCACTTTCTTGGTGTACCATGTAACTCACTGAGAACAATAAATTACACATTGATTTCTGAGCTGCTAGAATGGGAGGTTTCTAATAACTGATTACTGTTGCTTCAGCAGGATTTCTCTCTGTAGCCCAGGCTGGATTTCTCTCTGTAGCCCAGGCTGGCCTTGGATGTGCAGATTCTGCATCTGCCCTCCGGATGCTGGCATCACCCGAATGATAACTTTGCTTTTGGTTGGAGAATGCAGATTGGGACAGAACATTGAGAAGAGAAGGACTACCAATCCCCGTGTTCTTTCCTCTCCTTCATTCTCCTCCGTCTACTTTCTTCAGCCCAAACCCTAGTCAATTGTTTCCAGCCTTATCAACTCCATTTCCTAAAAGCAGTCCATTTTTTTATTAGTCTGGCTTGAGTTAATCATGGCAAAGACTGTGCAGGGAGCTGGAAAACCTTCACACCCTTGATGGGGAACACTTAGCCACTGACTGCCGCACAGAGAAGGGAGACCTCACGATGAAGAAGAGTTGCCTTTGAAGAAGGTTGAAATCAGAACTCTGCTTCTCAATCCCCTGCCTCCACTCCAGGTGGAATTTATTCCCAAGACACCACCCATCCATTCCTAAAATCAGCCAGCACTCATCAGCCAGTGATGAGCATCCAGCAGCTGTGTGCTGTCCCTGGACAGGTTGTGTCACCACTGAAGAAACAAGAGTTGACCATAGCTTTCATTGTAATTAGAAATTAATATCTTCTTTACTATCAACTGAACCCCACTTTATTGACAATGGAATATAACTCTAGGATCTCTACTTTCCTGGCTTCCTACCTGCTGTAATTTTGGATCTTAAATATTTGCCAAAGACACACATATAATACTGAAGCCTTGGTCCACAGCTAGGTGCTATTGAAAAGAAAGGAGGCATTAAGAGGCAGAGGTTCCTGGGAGAATTGTAGATCACTTGGGGGAGGTTCCGAGGTCATTGAGAGGATGTTCATAGGTCATTGAGGGGAGGTTCGTAGGTCATTGGGGTAGATGCATAGGTCATTGGGGTAGGTGCATAGGTCATTGGGAGGAGGTTCATAGGTCATTGAGGGGAGGTTCATAGGTCATTGAGGGGAGGTTCCGAGGTCATTGGGAGGAGGTTCATAGGTCATTGGGAGGAGGTTCGTAGGTCATTGGGGTAGGTTTGTAGGTCATTGGGAGGAGGTTCATAGGTCATTGAGAGGATGTTCATAGGTCATTGAGAGGATGTTCATAGGTCATTGAGGGGAGGTTCGTAGGTCATTGGGGTAGATGCATAAGTCATTGGGGTAGGTGCATAGGTCATTGAGGGGAGGTTCATAGGTCATTGTGGGGAAGTTCATAGGTCATTGGGGGAAGGTCCTTGAGAAAACTCTGGTCTCTGTTTCTTCTTCTTTCTCTCATTTGCTCCCTGGTCACATTGTGGAAAGGTTCACTGGACCCAACACTAAAACCATGATGGGCTTCCACAGAGCCCATTCCTTGAAAACCAGAAGTCAAAACAAACTTTGCCTTTGTACGTTGAAATCTACAGTAGTCCTAGTTCAAGTCCCAAGCATCTCTCTTCTAGATGGTAAAGAAGCTCACGGTAGTCTGCTTCCAGAAACTTCCCAGTCCAAGTCAGCCCTGCCTGATGCCTCTATAATGAAAGCTCCAAAGGCCAGTCACAGACCCTCGCTTACAAGGTGAACATGCCCACCAGCACAGATTCTTACCCACTGGGCATCAGTTTAAAGGCTAATGAGCATCCAACCAACTGGGAATGGGCAATGCATTCTAATTCATTCATAATATGGGATAAGAGGAATCATTTGAAATCATTTAGAAGAATAAAGTAATGACACAAGATATCCACTATATGTGTGTATAAGCATATACATATATGTACATATATACATAATGCATGTATATATATATATATATATATATATATGTATATATATGTATATATATATATATATATATATATATATATATATATATATATATATATATATATATATATATATATATGTGTATATATATATATATATATATATATATATATATATATATATATGTATGTTGTTGTGGTATAAATACAAGATGGCCTCACAGCCTCATGTGTTTAATGCTTGTCCCATTTGGTTGTCCTACTATGTGAAATTCTAGAAACTTCAGGGAGTAGAACCTAGTTGGAAGGAACAGAACACTGGTGGGAGGGGTGTCCCAGAGCATTAAATATGTCCCTTTTTTTTCTGTGTATTATGGGATTAAAATCCTTCTCTGCCACTGTTCCCACTATCATGACATCTTGCCCAAGTCCGTGGGACACAATACAACCCTCTGAGCCATGGGCAAAATAAATCTTCCCAGGGGTTTGATCATAGGGATGTCAGAGCAGCTGACACATGGGCCTTGCCTCCGTGCTGTCCAGAAAACAAAAAAATTTAGGAAGAGAACTCACCCACGTTTAAAACTTGTGTCCTCTGCAAAGGAAAATCTAAGGGGAAAGGGTTTGGTTTTTTTTATTATTATTTTTGCTATATTGTTATATAAGATTCTGTGTTATTTAAATATGTGTTAGTAAATGAGTATGACTTTATAAATATCTAAATTTATAAATGCACTTATCTGAGGCTTTATTTAGAAGTCATTTATTTGTGATATATTAGATGTTTTACAATACAGATGTACTTGCCACATGGTATACTTACAGAATGCAGTCTATAGTAAATTTATCTTCACGTTTTCCTAGATTGCCTTGCTTAACACTGTACATTAGGCTATATCTGCTACATATTTATACATATAATTTTACATCCATACTTTAAAGACAATATCCCCAGTTAGTGAACATAATGGAACGATGCCTATGACTTTATAATAATTTATGTAAGGATGTACATCAGCCTTATATTTTACTGTAGTTTGCATATTTGCACACATTATAAATGCATGCAACCAAATGGGAGAGCAGCCTGTGTGGGGTTTTTATTGCTAAACCTGTCTAGATCTCTGTCATGGGAACCCCAAATCACCAAGTGTTTCAAAAGGACGAGAGTCATTCAACAGGGAGCGGGGAACAATGTTCGTACAAAGCTTTGACTGTGAGTCAGGGCCACTCGGGCCATTAAACATATCAGCAGAATGACTTTAATCTTCTTCTCTGATCTTGGAGAGCTTTACCTGAGAGTGAAGCAACATTCTGGGGATCTTTGGGGGGTAAGGAAAGGAATTCCAAGCCTCAGCTTGCTTCAGGAGAGTATTTACTTCATATACATGCCTCCAAAATCCTGCCCAGGGAATAGCAGGCATTAACTAGTACTTAACTAAATATTCAAAATCTTACAGAGGCCAAAGCAATCAGCAGAGGGAAGAACAAAGGAACACAAGCCCAGCCTTTGCCCCCACAGCAGTTAATCTGTCTCCTAAACCCCAGGTAGCTGCAAGGTGGAAAGTCCAGGGACAGAATCCAGCATGCCTAACCTCTTTTATAACAATGCTCTTGTTTGAACCCCTGTCATCCTGGGAAACGGCTGGAAATGGTGACAAATAAACAGAATAATAATTGATTTTTTTCCAGAGATGAAAAATTTGAAATTAGTGACCATTTCCCCCCCAGATCATTGGCTGATTAATTTAATGTTTGTCTTAGTCTCTCAGAGACATCCTCTCCCGGAGCATCTGCTCTGCCAGGCACTGTGATGGGTTTGTGGTTTTGGACACCGTGGTTAAAGCATATTGCACAGTTCTGCAGTTTTAAAGTGAATGTCGACATTGTGAGGAGAGAGATTCAGCCAACACCAAGACTTAAGCCCCCCGAGATTGGAACCTGGCTTGTCAGACAGAAGTCAAGTCGGTGATTGTGTGGTCAATGTGTCTCTATCCTCCGTGTCTGAGAAACAGATTTTAAGATCTACCTGTGCGAGGCTGGAGAGATGACTCAGCAGGTAAGAACACTGGCTGGTCTTCCTGAGGACCCAGGTTCAGCTCCCAACATTCGAATGTGGTGGCTCACAACCATCTGTAAATCAAGTTCCAGGATGGCTGAGGACTTCTTTGGGTACCAGGAGGACACATGATATTCAGACATACCTGCAGACATAACTCCTGCAACACAGAAAATAAAAATAAATGTCATTTAAAAATGGATACTGCCTGTGTTTTTCCAGAGTGCCCAAAATTCGCCAAATAATTTTTAGAAGATCTCGGTGTGGAAGTAAATTTTTACTGAAGTAATTCAGAACTCTCAGCAGGGAGCAAGATAGTGTTTAAGTGTTCTTGACCTTTTCCTCCCCCTCCTGTCTTTTTCCTTTTAAAATACCAAACAATAATTATTTTTAAAGTCACCTATAAACTATTCCAAAGTTCAAGGATCATATTTACCCTGAGAGCAATCATGGTCTCTTATGCTAAACATGAGCAGAAGGAAGCACACTGGGGAGGGTGACTCCCCAAGACCCTGTAGCCACTGAATAAACTCGGAGCACGGATGGACCCCCCTTCCCCACACACAGAAGACCTCCATGGACCCCCTCCCCACACACAGCAGACCTCCATGGACCCCCTCCCCACACACACAGCAGACCTCCATGGAACCCCTCCCCACACACAGCAGACCTCCATGGACCCCCTCCACACACACAGCAGACCTCCATGGAACCCCTCCCCACACACAGCAGACCTCCATGGAACCTCTGCCCACACACAGCAGACCTCCATGGGCCCCCTCCCCACACACAGCAGACCTCCGGAATCCTCCTCCCACAGTCAGCCTTCCATAGACCAAGCAGAAGATCTCCGCTCCACCCCATCAGTAACAGCTCCATCTGATGCCCCCATAGCCCAAAGCAGCTCTTGCCTAGAGCCCTGTGTAAATGTATACAGAGGCAGAGCATGTCAATCTTCTCTCACCTCCTGACTCTTGGAAAATGTTATCTCTCGGCTCTAAACAGGTGAGTGTGGACTGCAGGTGCATCCTTAGGGGTCAGGTTTCCAGGAATCTCTTTGTATCATCAGCCACACTGATGAGCCCAAGATGTGAGCTTGGTAGATGGTTTGCTTCATAGTCCCCCATCTCCAGTTGCCTGGCCTTAACCTTGGCAGTGTTCCTCCTCACTCGCTATGACTTTAGCTTCCTCAGGGCATGAGATGTAAAGGAGTTTGTCTTACTTTACCTTATTACCCCTGAATCCTATAAATCTACTGAGGAGAGTGGTTTCCACCACTCTCAAATGTGTGCCCTCTGGCCTCATTCCTCTCTGACCCAACCCAGGGAGCCCACAGTTGTCTACCATACAATACCTGGAGTACCTCCTGGGAGGCTGTGTCCGGTCCTGGGCTCTTACTCCTGAGTCTTAAGCAGCAACATTCACCCGCACGGGGGAGTAGGCAACAGGAGATGCCCAGGGACATTTATGAATGGAAACAAACGCCTCTGACATTTTACAGAGAATGACTCTCCCTAAATACAGGCCATGGCGAGACACACAACTGAGCTACCTGTAAGCCAAGATCCATAGGCTAGGTTATCATCAGACATCAATAAAAGATCAGAAATAAAAACAAAACCTCTCTTCTAAGGAAGTAACACATCACGTGTCAACCCTCAAGAATAATTTTTTTCATCTTTTCTGTTTGATGCTAAGATTCAGACCCTGGGCCTCAGTCATGCTAGGCACACATTCTGCCACCAAGCAATGTCGCTACCTAAGAATGCATTTTTTTGTAAACTTTTTTGGCATCCATTAACCACAGCTTCCAACAATACTTCAGGGACAAAGGGGAGGAAACTCTTGCTTTACAACTGTCTGCCTTCCAGAGCTGCTGAAGCAGAATCAGAAAGCCAAACTGTCCTCAGGGAAGGCTGGGGACCCCCTTAGAGAGGGGCAGAACCAGAGTCACCTAGTCGTGGCCTCCGGGCATGGGCTCCATTTATAACCTCTTCCTTAACTTTGTTTATCTCTGTTGGAACATGCTGAGCTATCCCACTTTCCAGAAGTTGGGGCCCTGTGATCATTACTTGTCATCAGAGGAAATGGGATTAGGGAGTTTAATTCCTCTTCTCAGAAAGTCCCCGCTGTAACAAATGGCTCCTCAATGACCTTCCTCTCTGGGTGAGGTTGCTGGGCTTCACGGGTCCCTCTTGGCTTTGGTGACATAAGGACAACTCAAAAAGGTTGTAGCCTTGACACTTTACCTCCATCACAGACAGAAAGGGGACTGGAGAGGCTCACCTGCCTCAGCCTTTAGGACCAGCAGCCCCAGAAGCCAAGGGCGAAGCCTGGAACATGTTCATCCTCCTATCCCTCAATGGAACCAGTGCTGCCAAAACCCTGACCTTAGACTCATGTGCACATGTGTACATGCACAGGCATGCCCGTACACACACACACACACACACACACACACACACACACACACACACACACACACACACGGAGGCTAGCATCAAGCTCCCTACAGAGCTGACTTTGGAATGCTGCGGTGGGTGTTTGGCACTGACAGGCACTCGGTGCTTCTGGGTCCTAGAAGTGAGGCATGGGAAGGGGGAACGCAGCATCTACCCTCCCCGCCAGGCTCTCCCTGGTACTGCCACCCTCAGCCACAGCCTCTGACAAGTCCTGCACTGCTGTGGGTCAGGAGCTGACTGAAACTGGGGGAAACTAAGGGTGGAGGAAATGCCTGCAGTTTAGGCGGTTCAGTCCATGGTCCCTGGCTACGTCCAGTAAAGTATCCGCTAGGGGCTCTGAAGTTTAGGCGGCTCAGTCCGTGGGCCCTGGCTACGTCCAGTAAAGTATCCGCTAGGGGCTCTGAAGTTGTTAAGGCTCATTAAAAGAATTCCTTTGTAGACTTGGTGCTGGTGGCTTGGTCAGTAAAGTCCTTGTCCAGCAAGCCCGATGAACTGCATTCCATGCTCAGAACCCATGTCGAAAACCTGGGTGCGGTGGGGTACACATGCTTGTATCCCAGTACTGGGAAGGCAGAGACTGGTGGATCTCTGAGGTATGCTACTCCAGGCCAGTGATAGACCCTGTCTTTATAAAACCAGCTACATGGTTCCTGTGGAATACCTGAGATTCGCCACTGCTACACACACACAGACACGCACATACACACACACACATATGAACATGCACACAACATACACACACATACACATGTGCACACACGCCACACCAGACACACATGTGCATAAACACACTAGTTTCAATGGTAATTATGAAGCAGTATCTATATGAGCCATTTCAAACAGAGGTTAATACAATGAAAGAGGTACAGAGATACTTGTTAAATGAAAATTTTAAAGGCAACATCCACATAAGTCAGTCTATGAATTATTTGTGACTTTTGACTCTCCGGCCACATGACAGTAGAGGAGAAATAAGCAATCCTTTAAAAAGCCAAAATGTCATTACTTAAGCCAAGCCCTGCCTGAACTGTTCTAATTGTATCTAAATTGTTTCGTTGGTTCCTCTCTCAATAGTGTGATGTGGCAGGTGCCTGGGGCCTTTAGCTTGCTAATCAATTATTAATCCGGGAGTTAATAATTCATGTTAATTGGTGCTATAAGCACTTTCTCTGGCAAATGTGAGCAAAGGTCACAACTTTTAACAGCAAAGGGGAAACATTCTCCAAGTTTCTTTTTCCGTGGCCTATCGTGGAAATACCAAGATACGGAAGACAAAATTTAACCAGAACTGGGAAAGCAAGATAGCTCCACAGCTGAAAGATTAGACATCTCTCTGCGGGACCAGCTCTGTTCCCCAACCTGCTGGAAGGAGGAGAGGTCTCCAGGGGACAAGGGACAGGACTTCAGCCCACAGGAGTGCTCCACTCCACGGATGCACTCACTCAGCAGGTTTGTGGACCTTTGTCAACAAGATGAATAATATAAGTCCTGCTAGTCATGAAAGCTTTACTTCAGAAAACAAAAGGAGGCGTTGCAGAGGCTAACTCTCTCAGGGTTTTTCATAGGATGCCTTTTCTAAATTGTAAGACTAGAGGACACAGTCCATCCTAGGATAGCCATGGAAGGAGTTCCTAGCAGAACCTTACTACCATTGAACACTTTCGGTTTAATGAATGCATGTACACTCTGAGTTCTATTTCCAGGAAGAAGATGGGGGTGAGTCCTCATTGCCACAGAAGGCAAACAAAAAATAGCTTCTTACTTCATCCGCCCTGGACTCCCTTCCCAGCCCCACTCCTTTGCCCTGGGCCTACAAGGCAGCCACCTAGGCCTGGGCGCTGTGGGTGTTTGATCCCCTTTGAGCCTTGATAATTATTTGAAAGGTTTGTGTCAAATCCCAGCCTGATGTGATGAAATAAGTCGTTCCCATTTGGAGAATAAAACTATTCCTGGTAGCTTTTTACAGCCTCGATTAAAAGATAGAAGTAAGCTATGCTGAGAGCGATTGTTGCAGACCTGGGATAAGGCTTAGATGGAAGCCACAGGTTCACGGGTGCCAGGACCGGGAGGCCAGGCGCAGACTCTTGTTTTTCTAAGGGGAATGTCTGTCGGTAACATATGCTTTCCATTGCGCCCCCTTTGACCATTTACATATTGGGGGGCTGTGTGTTTGGTAGCAGGTCCTATTTTTAGGAGTCCTTGAAAACCTTCCCTTTTTAGCAGTTTTCATTCTGGCACATACGTGTGTTTTAAGCAGAAAGAAAACCCAAATCCAAGATAGGAAAAGAGAAACATGTGGACAGACACGGGGGGGGGGGGATTTTTTGCAGCCCTGGAGTCACACAATAAGAAAGCAATCATTCAGCTACGACTTTTAAAATGGATCGTTGCCCGAATTTTCCGACTATTTTCCTTCTAAATGACTGTTTCTTTACAGATCTAAACTAATGTAAAGAGACAAGTTGTCCCTGTGCCAGGAGCGAACAAGCAAAGTAGGACAGAGGCTGTTTTTTAGGGAAGGAATGTGGCAAGATAATGCCTGCTCTGTCTCCCGCAGCCCAGCCGCTCACTCGCTCGGGCAGAGACGGAAGAGGATGCTGCATGCCCACGGCCTGGTTGTGAGCACATGCTCCCCACCTGACTCTATGTAACCTGCGTGACTACGGTCCTATTATTTGCAATCAGTAACAAAGATTCATCCTTGTGTCAATCATACAACACGGAGAGTCTTTGTCACTCAGTGTAATTAATAGCCTTCGCCTCGCAAGGGAAGATGGGAGAAGGATGCCGTTCGCACGTGACTGGGGTGTCCTAGGATCGCGCTTCATGGATAAGCGCTGCCTTCCTACACAGTAAAATGATGGAACTCCAGCTGCAGGGGGTTGGGGGAGGTGTTGGGGGAGGGAAGTTGAGTATGTTTGGGTAGGCTGGGCAGGGAGCTCAGTCAGCAAATGCTTGCTGAGGCCCTGAGCTCTGTCTTTGGAACCCACATTAAAAGGCATACATGTGATCCACGCACTGGAGAGAGAGGGGACAGATCCCTGGGGCTGACTGGCCAGCCATGTTAAATCAGCAAGCTCTAGACCAGTGAAGACCCCATCTCAAAGACAGTAGACAGAGCCTGTGAAATAATACCCAAGGTTGACCTCTAACCTCCACATGCACAAATGCATGTTTGCACACACGTACGTACGCCTGTCCACACACTAATGTGCACATATGAATACTCATGCACTAAAACTGTAGTCTCTACAAGGGCTTACTGCAAACCACGCTACCTGTTCATTCAGGAACCTGTCAGAGAAAGGTAATAGGCTCAGACTTCAAAAAGACAGCACTGAAAATAGGCTTGAAGGTCCAAGGAGTGGTGTCCCTCATACAGTTGTCATACCAATCAATAATTAAGACAATACCCCACAGACAAGCCCAAAGCCAATCTGAGCTGAGCACTCCCTCACTGAAATTTCTTTCTGAGGCAGGCAACCATAGCCTGAGACAACTTTACAATTTATGACAACTTGGGCACTGTGCTTCATGACAAATATACCATTTTATTAAACAGAATTCATTGTGTACTTATTTGCAAATACGACTTTAACTCCTCCTCCTGGCACACCATTTTTAGCTGGCACAGTCCTAAGTATTTAAGAGAGTGAGTGTCCGCATCCCTCCACCCCAAGCTCTTTCTGACATGGTACTGTTGCTTACTATCTGAGTGTGCAGGTCTCTATGTATATGTAAAGATGTTCATTTGTGTGTACATGCAAACATGGGAGCACACATGTGTGGAGGCCAGCACTGGTATGGGAGTCTCCTTTGGCCTCTCTTTACTTTATTCTTCAAGGCAGGGTCTCTCCATTGACCACAGGGCTAATCAGTATGGTTGTTCTAGCTAACCAGTTTGTTCCAAGGACTCTCTGTCTTTTCTTTCTAGGAGCTAGAATTATAGGGAGGTTGTCATGCCATGGACAAGTTCAGGGGATCTGCACTAACGCCTGCAGGCTTGAATGGCAAGCACAGTTTCCACTTAACCTATTTCTCCAGACCACACCACTGATTAATCTTGAGGACAGTTAATTAATTAATTAATTCATGTAGATTACTGTGACTTTGAGTGGATGCACACACACACACACACACACACACACACACACACACACATAAATGCATGCATACACAGTGACTACTTTCAGCCAAGTTCTTTGCCTCTTCTCTGCAGGGAACCAGGTAAATCTGAGACCCATCTTAGGTCGTTCACATCATCAGAGTCAGAGCAGATGCTGCTGAAGGGACTGCAGGAAGTCACCTAGGCTGTCTCACCATCCCAAATATGTCCTCTTCAAGGCGATGCTTGAACGGCACCACATGGCATTCTCTCTCTAAATCCACTGTAAATAATGCCTTTGGCCAGTGTTCCATGGTTGTTTAAGAACTTTCACTACCTCTCTGCTGCCTGTACTATACACCTGCGCTGAGTGCTAGGCTGGACAGATGGATCTGGGGCACCCCAAAGTCTCCATGTGGCCTAGTTCTCCTGCTCTCTGCCTGAATACACACACTGGAGGCTGGTGCCGTTTTGTGGTAGATTTTATACAACAAACAGAATTACTAGGATACATTTCTAAAGTAGCTTGTGAGCTTGGCCAAGGTCTGGCCTTGTACTCTCATCGGTCAACACGGGTGCTGTGTGGTGACGGGTAACTTCACTGTCAGCCAGACAGGATTTAGAATCACCACGAAACACATCCCTGCTGTGTCTATAATGTGTTTCCTGAAAGCTTTGCGCGAACAGGGAAGGTCCGCCCCGAATGGGAGCCAGGGTTGCAGGCTGCTTAGGCAGGCGAATTTCTGAGTTCGAGGCCAGCCTGGTCTACAAAGTGAGTTCCAGGACAGCCAGGGCTATACAGAGAAACCCTGTCTAGAAAAACCAAAAAAAAAAAAAAAAAAAAAAAAAAAAGAGAGGGTGAGCTGAGAGCCGGCCTTCAGTTCCCTCTGCATCCTGACGCAGATGCACTGTGAGCAGCGGCCTGATGCGCCTGCTCCATGGCTTCTCCACCGTCGCAGTCTGCACCTCAGACCCTGAGCAGGAGAAACCCTTCCAGCCTGAAGTCGCCTTAGTCTGTCAGGTGTTTTCTCATAGCAACAGGAAAGTGACCATCACAGCCGGACCAACTGCTCTGTTCTGACAGGAAGCTCATTCCAGCCTCTCAGCCATCATGCCTTTGCAGTTACTCATCTGGAGGCCATCGATTCCCAAATCCCAGGTGTTACAAAGGCGGCGACATCTTTCTGTCTCACGCCTTAGTCAGCTCTAGCTGTATTACAAATGCTATGGACTTAAACCACAGATGTTTGCTTTCTTGCGGCTCTGCAGGCTGTAACCCAGGGTCACGATCCAGCAGGGTTCCTCCTGCTGTGTGAAGGGTCAGTTTCTAGTTTTGCCCTTTTGGGTCCTATCTTCAGGACACACCCACGTAGAGACTGTCCTTCCTGTAAAGACACATCTCTCTAGGACTCATTAAGCCAATAAACCCCTGAAAGCCTCATCCGTAGGCCCTGTCATGCGGGAGCTGGGGCTTCGATATAAAGTTTTGGGAGAAATTCAACTTAGTCCACGGAAACCTATATCTCAATCCCCTCAGAGAATTAACCCACTCTCTACACAGCACAGTGACTTTCATGGACTTGACTGCTCTAAAAGTTAGCTTGCCAGGCATTTTAGCGTAGGTATTTTTATTCATGATACATTTAATATAATGGTACTCTGGCATGCTATTGCTGTTTGTGAAGGAAAAACATAATCATACTCTATGTGTTTTAGCCTGACGGATATGAAATTAGTCCTACATAATCAATTTTTACCTAAAATGTCAACTTTGTAAGAATACACCCACGTATCGGTGATCACTGTGGATCAACCACGCAAGTAATTTGAAATTTAACTTGCATTTACTGCCATGTGTACGTGTTGTTCTAAAGTCCTAATGGGAAAGGTCAAAGCGGCTGGCACGATTACCTAAGCATGGGATGATGCTTTCTGAAACTGAGGAGTTTCGATACTACCCCAACCTGAGTCACAGCAGGAAGGCAAACGGATGCTCTGATAAAGGCCACTGCCGCTGCCTCGGAGTGGCCGCACCTTTTCCTCTTTCCTGAATTATTAAGACGGGGAAGAAGGAGTTGCCGTTCTAGACACAGGTGGATGGATGCTGTCAGGCATCGTGTTTCCTTCCTTGACTTTGCTTGTCATTAGCTCAGGGTTCTGCCTGACGTGCATACAGGAGGCCCGGCAAGGTTGTAGAGCTGATGAAACATTTGTTAGATGGTGCCTGCACCTCCAGTGGCTCCTAGACCCACTTAAAGTCTCGTTTTAACCTCACTTATATTGTGCATTAAGAAAAACATGCACCTGCATTCCAGATACCACTTCCAAGCTGGCTGATAAAATCATCTGCAAAAACTGCAGAAGCTGCAAAGGAAGGACAGCTTGGTGACTATGGTCAGTTTGGTGACTGAGTCTGTGCCAGGCAGTGGGCATGAAGCTGATGAAGGGGTGTTTGTCTAGCAAATGATTTGGTGAGCCCTGGAATAGAGGCACCTTAGGAAACAGCCACGTTGGCAAACACCCAAACTGCCAGCCTCAGGATCCGGATAGGCCTATAACCAGTAAAGAGCTAACCGGGAGAAGCTGTGTGTTCTGAGACGATGAGTTCATGAACTACAAGGCCAACACTCGGCCACACCAGACCCACGGGTTAAGTTCTGGGGCTAAGGGACTTGAATTCTTCTCACTTTAAGGAGCCTGGGGATGTTCTACCACATCTCCCTCTGCCCAGCATGGCCTCCTCCCCACCCAAACCCACCAGCCAATTTCCTAGACTCTCTTGTCACCAAGACCCGGATGCCATCTGTCTCCTGCTAGGACATGAGCTTCCAGGAGTCTCTGATTTCTCAGTCTCCACCTGGATCATGGTTCAAGCACCAGCTTGCTTTCCTGCTCTTTGTCTTTGTCCTAATTCTCAGAAGTGTGGTCCCTGCCAGGATGTGTGACCTTGGACTCCACTCATTCAGAAGAGGGAAGCAAACAGCTGGCTCCTCACAGGAAAGTGTGTGTGTGTGTGTGTGTGTGTGTGTGTGTGTGTGTGTATGTGCACATGTGTTCCTTATGATATTTATACTCATTCATAAACTACCTAAAAATTGATTCCAGAAAACCTGAATGGTCATGAAAGAACCACACATGCACACACTCACACACACTCACACATGCACACACTCACACACTCACACACACTCACCACACATGCATACCCCCATACACATACACACACACACACAACCCACACCATATACCACACCACACACACACCACATACACACCACACATACAATACACACACACTACATACACACACACACCATACACACATCACACACATACCACATACACTAACACACACCTCACACACTCACACGCATACACCATATGCGCGCGCACACACACACACACACACACACACACACACACACACACACACTCATGGCAGAGGCAGCACACATGGACCCTTCTATGACCACACATCTCTTCATTCACTCTGTTTCCCAGACTCCACTGACATTAGGGAGCCTCATCGTCACCATGGGATTTGAGGGAGCCATGTTAACTCTGGAAGACTGTGTCTCCCTCTTGCTGCCCCTCACACCCACATACTTTTCCTGTAACCGAATTGGTAAGAACGTGCAGCATCCGGTCACTCCTACACACATCATCTGCTGGGTCTGTGCCCAGCAGTCTGGATCTACAGCCTGGAACCACTCCCTACCATGTCCTGTCCGCACACACACACACACACCCCCGGCACCCTCCTAGGACCTGAACACCTATCTTTACCAGTTTGTTAAGATGACTCCCACTTCCTTAGCATGGATGTCACCACTGACACAATACAGTTTAGCTCAAACTCTATAGTGCAGTTTGCTAAAGCAAACCCCTACAGAGGTATCAAAGCCACCCTACAGCCTCTGCTACACCGTGATGGCTGTGCCCTCCCAGGGTTTGTTCTTTGGGTTGACAACACTCCTCCCAAATGAGCTGGAAAGATTATATCTTCAAACATTTCTTTACAACTTAGACAATCTCTCTCCTGTAAATCCACTGTGAATAATGGCATCCGACTTCCAGGACAATAGGAACCCCCCACTTTCCTGCGCACAGTCGCTGTGGCAGGGTCACGGACTGGTTCTGTGAGTCTGGCTGGGACTTTCCCTAGGTTCTAGTCAGGAAGCTCTCTGGAGGTGAGGATACACACCTGTAGTCCCAGCAGCTCTGGAAACTGAGGCAAGAGGAGAGCTTGAATATGGATGTCAGGTCAGCATCGACAGTAGCTCAAGGCCCTCTGACAAAAGGAGAGAGCAGGGAAGCCAATGTAGCTATCGAAGAAAGAGCAGCCACTTCCCTTCCGGGTTCTTCCTTCACCATGAAGGCCCTGGAGCAGTGGCAGGACCTACTGCAGGATAGTCGCTGATAGCTATTTAATAGCCCTGAACAACACATTCACGCCATTCCCTCTGAAGCTTGAAAAACACTGAGGAAAGGGAGGCAGAAAGAACACACGGGCCAGAAGAAGGTAGGAAGCAGGCCTGTGTACTGAGATTCTAGTCAAAAGATAGCTATTACAACCCCCCCACAGCAGCTTCCAATGCCTGAACTGGATCTTCTCCAGAATGGACCTGTCAGCAGCAGCCCTTGGAAGAAGAGCTGAGGGGCCCCAGCCACACTGAAGGCTACTGGTTACCAATGGATTCAAGGAACCATGTCTTCTGTTGCATGCCCACTGCCGATCCCACCAGGCTTTTTTGGAGAGTTCCAGTCCAGTGCTCACACACATGGCTCAGGTTAATCTAATGGGGTCACAGGTAAAACCAGAAGTCATGGATCTGGGAAATGGAAGGGTGGGGTTGTGGGTAGAGACTGAGAAGAAACATTGACTAAGAAGGAGGTAAGAGAGGGTGAGGGGGACAGAATACATCATACACATATACAAAATTGTCAAAGAACAACATCAACCAATTAAAAAGTCCTTGCTGGTACAGCTGTAGTAGTAGCTACAGTGTACTGCTAGAAACATTAGCAAAAATCAATATTTCACAAGCATGATTCTAAATGCTTTATTTACTATATCCCTGCTATGGCCTATGCACCATCAATATCCATTGGATATCTGAGGAAACTAAGAAAATAATAATAGCAATAATTAGGCTATGATGACCATTGTGAAGTCGGTGAGTTTGTTTCGATCAGCATCATGCCTACTGCAGACAGACCGAAACCCCGTCTAGTCTGCAGATGGTCTATGTCCCACCCCTGTCTGTCTGATGCTTGGCAGAAAGAAGGATTCCACACAGTGGGTCAACAAACGTGTTTGGTTCCCTCCTGCTTACTCCACCATCCTTTGGTCCCCTGGAGATCTTGGAAGCACACCCTTTTGGTGAAGGATGAGATGTAGAGAAACAGTGCCTCCTGTGACTGAAGGCAACCTGACCGACTTGATGAATACAGGCACAGAAGCCTGGAGCAGGAGGGAAGAGAGGGAACAAGAGAGTGGAAGGCCTCACCCACCTGTCCAGGGTAGTCCCCCACTCCCCCACCCTGCCCCATGCCAACCCACATCGGCACAAATTAGACCAGGATCCTGCATGTTCTCATGAGCTACCTGGCTCTTCTAAGCCAGCCCCCAGCTCCTACACCTAAACCAGGGAAGTAAGATGGGGTGATAGGCACAATGTTTGTGAACTTTCCCTGAGTCACTCAAGCTGCGGCCTGAAACAAACCAAGCTGACACACCACAAGGCCCTGACCTGGGCCAGGTATCCTGTAAGATGAGCTGGCCGGCTTCTGAGCGCAAAGGTGGGGCTCAGCCCTGTGGAGTCTAGTTCTGGTTCCCACCACACCTTGTTTATTTGATAGGTCGCAAAACCTTCCTGAAGTTCAGCCAGGCATAACAGGACTTATCTGACCATGGCTAGAAGCACCCAAGAAGAGAGTGGGCAGAGAGGCAGGCACCGGGCAGGCCTCAATTCTCCCTCCTGGCCAGCCAAATGCATCCTCTTTATTGAGATTGTATTTGGCTCTTTGGTCAGTCAGTCTCTGAGGAAATTTCTTTCTGCCATTTTTTTACTATTTGAAGATACTCCTGTTCAGAGTGTGGCATCATTAACTCAGAGGATCTTTAGAAATCCATGGGTTAATATAGCTTATTCTAGGCTTGTTTATCTCTTGGCAGCTCTTCCTACTCTGAGCCTACCAGCAGAAGCCAAGTCAGCTCAGGATTTTCTTTCTTGTTGCAGTAGACAAACACAGATTTCTTCCTCTTCAAGTTGAAAATATAACTTGTTTTCCTAGAAAACGTGTTCAGTGCAAATAAACAGCACAAAAGTTTTAAAGAATATAATCAAATATTTTGCTCTTGCTGTCTTTCCCACAATTCCTTCTCTCTCTTTTTTATGCCTGTCTATTCTCTGAGCTTCCTCCTCTAAACAGATTTCATAGAAGAATCAAGATTACACAAACAAATCCCTAAGGCGTGGCGCCTGTGCAATTCTACCTGAGAACTATTGGGCCCACGTTGCCTGACACAGGTAGAGAAAAGCATCAGAAAAGGCCATCTCAAGTCTCATGGCCCAGGAGTGCCAAACAAGGCAAAGGCGGCCTTTTAGTGTCTATAGCTAAACAAGCTGGTCAAAATTGGTGCAGTCTTAATCATAGTGCAAATTCTCCTGTGATTAAAGTAAACAGTTCAGGAACTAGAAACTAAGAATAACACACTTCCATTCCATCCTTCTAACAAGTTAGCATTGACATGAGATGCCCTCGGGGCTGGAGAGATGGCTCAGCGGTTAAGAGCACTGACTGCTCTTCCGGAGGTCTTGAGTTCAATTCCCAGCAACCACATGGTGGCTCACAACCATCTGTAATGGGATCTGATGCCCTCTTCTGGTGTGTCTGAAGACAGCTACAGTGTGCTCATATACATGAAATGAATGAATAAATAAATGAATGGATAAATAAATAAATAAGATGCCCTGCCCTGTAGTAGCTGATCAGAAGGGATCTGTGTCCCTGGGAGACAGAAAGCCTTAGCGGTAGGTGCCCTTGGTAAAGGTGGGGCCAAAGATGTGCAGAACAAGCAGAGAACAGGCCTTCGGGGGTGCCTTGGGACAAAGGCAGATTCTAGAACTCCAGGGAGCAAAGCAGGTAAGGGCAGGAGTTGGCATAAACAAGAAATCACCCCTGTATAGGAGGGAGGTCTGCTGTTGATGTCACGGAAGTGGATAGATTTGTGGATAGACTAAAGGACGGGGAGAAGTGTGAAGGGTCCATCCTTGCCTGAGCCAGAGCCATATATCAGGCAAATAAAGGGGGGCTTCCATCTGTAGCTGGGTGTAGAGAGGACCACTCGAGGGGCATCCACGCACCTCTGTGGTGGGTCCCTCTCTCTGAACATGGCGATCTCAGGAAATGCTATCCAGGACTGTGCTCTGACCTGCTGAAGCTAGGTACCTGGAAAAGCAGGAGTAGAAACCCAGACACTTAATACAGAAAGAAACTTGGAAGTTCTGCAGCCAAGCAGAAAACCCATTTTCTTAATAATAATAATAATAATAATAATAATAATAATAATAATAATAATAATTTTTTATTTTAAAAAAAGTGTCACTATAGCAATTATATAGAATTACAAGGAGCAAAGGTCTTGTGATAGTCTGTCTCGGTCACCAGCTTGATGACATCTGAAATCAAGCACAAAGCCAGCCACCAAGCACAGCTGTGAGGAATTCTCTTGGTGAGCAGGGCCTTCCAATGGCGAGCCCCACAAAAGGAGCCCTTCTGCCTGCCTTGCTTGTCTCCCTGGAAAAGTCACTTCCGGTTTGTGTCTCCCCTCTTGTAACTGCGGGAGCTACCCTTCACTGCTGTCACAACGCAGCTTCTTTAAGTTTCCAAATTGTACTAAAGACCAGCAGCTCTTCTAGAACCTTCCAGACTCTCCATACCAGCTTGAGGCAGCTGAGCACTCCCATCTCAAACTGGGCGGCCACTGGGATTAGCACTGCCCCTCATGAAGACTCTCTTATTATGTATTCTGTCCATTCTACTCCCTGACCTAACACAGGCACAGCAGAAATAATCGCAAGGAACTCAACATCCTACAAACACAAAGTGGCTTGTGGCTGCCATCTCAGGGATGTTTGTATCACCAAACTGTAGTAAGGACATCTTAGATATTAAAAAAATTATAAAAATGAAGTAAGTTCACTCTAGTCCACGAATCAGAAATACACTTCTGTTTGTAATAGATACATTGGAGAAAAATATATCATACTCGATAATTTTTCAATTAATATAGCATAATAATATTCCAATTTTTGTTTATTTGTTTTTTGTTTTTAGAAGGTATGAGTTTGCATATCTGTAAGAGCCTCGTGTTGTGTTTATGTCACTAATGTTGACCATCCCTGTATTGCTGGCAATGTGTCCCTCAGGGTTAGTTGCTACAGCATTATGATGAGCATGCTGTCTGTCTTTTGGTCTTTATTGATCCTTACTTCACGGGTCTGTCCTCAGCTACTGCATCTGGATAGACTACAACGTTTCTTACTTAGACTATTAAAGTAATAGCCCTGGGCTGGCTGAGGCGCTTGTCTAAGGAAAACTTATGGAATTTGCCTTCACTTACTCTCAACGGTGACGAGGGAAAATTAGATAAAAGCAGGTTCTGTTCCGTGTACTTCGTACTTGGCCTGAAAACATGGGAATAGATCCAAAGAATTCATAGACACGGTGGGTGGCCTGGAGAGGCTATTTTTGTGATAACTAAATTGGTTCACTTAACTCTTGTGCCAACCAGCAGTTCAGCTAATGAACCTCCTCTCTATTTATTTGAGAGATCAGACAATGTTCTATTCTCTATCATGAGAGTTGTGTTTTGTTTTGTTTTGTTTTGTTTTGAAGAAATCCCCAGTCACTAATATGAGTAAGGGAAATAGGCATGAGATTAAAACACAATTCAGTCTGCCCAGACTCTGCACATGGCTCCTGAAGTGGCCAAGCCAAGAGGAAAACCAGAAGTAAGACTGGATAAAAAAAGGGGGTGCCTGGGAGCCAGGAGACTCTGGGATGTGTTTGGGCAGAGATGCTCCCTGGGGAGCACAGACGGTGAAAATTACAGCCAACGAGTCAAGAACGCAGATGACAGGCTACGGAGATTCAGTGCTTGTCACTCAAGCATGAGGACCTTGTTCCAGTGCCAAGCAGCCATGTGATACCTGGGGCTGCAAACCCAGGACAAGAGGGGAGGGCAAACACAGGAGGTTTGCTGGAGCTTCCTAGCCAGCCAATCTAGAGAAATCAGGGAGCCCCAGGTTGTAGGAAAGACTCTGTCTCCAAAATAATGACAATAATAATAATAATAATAATAAATAATAATAATAATAATAATAATAATAAAGAAGTAAGAAGATGGCACCCAGTGTTATCATTGGCTTCCATTTGTTCACACATACATGCACACTTGCACATGCAAAAACACATACATACACACAGAGAACACAGATGAGGAAGGGCCAACCGTCATTGTGCTCATTCTAGCAATCTTGCTGGTAGGAAATATCTCTTTTGAAGCAAATTGCACAGAGCTTGAGCAGTCCATGAGCACTGCAGGCTAATCCCTAGGAGTTATTATGCGTAATGGGCCTGACAAAATCCCCTGCGGGTTGCTGAACGTCACTACAGGCTGGCATTGTGAACTGGCTAGCCTGGGTAAAGCCAGTGGACTTACTGAATATGGATCCCGTCTATCCCGCAAATCTCAAAATTGCTCAGGTTCCTTGGAGCCTTATTACAGTCCCAGCAACCTGGAGAAGCATTGCTCAGCAATGAGGCGGAGAGGTCCTGTGAGCAAGTCCAGACACAATGCGCAGGGGATACAGCAGGCAGACTCTGCCCTTCCCTGAGAGCTCCGTGTGTGTGTGTGTGTGTGTGTGTGTGTGTGTGTGTGTGTGTGTGTGTGTGTTTCCAGATAAAATGTGTCTCCCTAAGAAAAGGATGTCCTAGAGGAAAAGAGAGGCTTTTAGATATCCAGCCACGGACGAGTCAATGACATTGTTTCTTTCCATTGCTCTTTCGTTCAGAGGCCAGGTGGGACAGCAGAAGAGTCAGCCACTGAGCCGGGCCAGAGCATCTCCAGGCCAGAGCATCTCCGAGGGCAGAGTGTGGAGCTTTCTGTGTGAGGCTGGGAAGCAGAAGCCAGGCAGCAGCCAGGGCTTGGCAGGGGCTCTCTGCATTTTTCTTGGCTCGCTCTCACTACCTGTCTGACGGCTGCAGTGCAGGAAGGAAATTTTTCAAGAGATTAAACTATTATTGTTTCCTGTGAGGCTGTCTTCGCTGGAGAATGAGAAAAGCTTTAAGGGTCCTTGAAAAGAGATTTGTCTGAATGGTGAGGCTGTTGTGATTCATCCCCCCTCCCTCCAGGTGGGATTTCACCAATTTCCTCAGGAAAGTGGTTGATTAGGGTTGTGGATTTATCCACGGCCTAAATATAAGATGTCATAAAGGTGATTAATGCCCAGCTCACCCTCACAGGGAGTTAAGAGTTTATAAAAGCTATTTTTAACGGTTTGGAAGGAGGGAGAACTCATTTTTCAGGTTGCCAACATGTTTCAATAGTTAAAAACCTTCTTTGTAGCCCCCAATAATTCATGCTACCCACCGTTAAAGGTCGGCTGTGTTTTCGGATTTTGTAACTTTTCTTGAAAAATTGATTCAATGTGTTTTGTTGTTTATATAAAAGGCACAGAGGGGAAGGAAAAGACGTAAAATGTATTTCCATCATGGGGAGTGACCGCAGCTCCTGGTGACACTCTCAGGCAAGAATCTCGTTTCTTTTTTCCACCCAGCCCCGGAGGGTGAAATGGCTTTCCTGCGTCTATATCTATCATATAAATAGCACTTGACAGAGAAGTCTGCAGTCTTCAACCAAATAGAGAGAGAGCAGAAAAATCCAGAAAATGCCAGATAGTTCCGGGGCTCCTTGTCATGTCTGGTGTAGCTGAAGCTCGCTGTGCTTCCTGGGAATGTTCTAGAACGCTTGTCTCCTGTCACAACTGTTCCACAGGAGAGGCTGCCACCATAGACAGTGCATGTGTCTCCAGTCACAACCAAGCCAACTTAGTTTAAAGCACTGGTTCTCAGCTTCCCAATCCTGGAACCTTCCTCCTGGACCATTCCTCGTGTTTTGGTGATGCCCAACCATAAAATTATTTTCATTGCTACTTCAGAACTGTAATTTTGCTACTGTTATGAATCGTAATGTAAATATATGATATTTCTGTTAGTCTTAGGCAACCCCTGTGAAAGGGGCCATTCAACCCCTAAAGGGATCCTGACCTACAGGTTGAGAACTGCTGGTTTAAAGGAATCTGTGTGAGTGGCCTCTCTTCTAGAGCTCCATTCCCAACAAGATGCCCACAGAATTCACTAGAGCCGCCACACACTGCCATAGTGCAAACCCCATTAGCAATGAACTGTGTAGTGGAGCTTCACACCGACTACTACATGTCACTAGAGCTGACATGTACAACCATAGTGCACATACCATTAGTAACTGTGAAGTGGGGCTACACACTGGCTGCTACATGTCACTAGAGCTGACATGTACAACCATAGTGCACACAACATTAGTAACTGTGTAGTGGAGCTACACACCGACTGCTACATGTCACTAGAGCTGACATGTACAACCATCGTGCACACACCATTAGTTACTGTGTAGTGGGGTTACACGCTGGCTGACGTCACAGGACTTATCACTTCAGCTTCCATATCTGGGCTTTGTATGAGTGTTGGATCATGAAAACATGTCTATTCTCAATTGCTGTCAACAATGTGTCCCTTCCTATGTCTACTCAACATGGGAAACCTGATGTTGTCTCTAGGGTGTTTTTAATTCCTTCATCTCCTTTGTAAACATTGATAATTCCCTGTTCTCTGCCAGGAATGCCGACTGCTTCTCCATGCTAGGGGGGAGATATGACTCAAACTTTTCAGTGACCTCCCCATGGTGCCTGGCAGACAGCAGGTGTGATGTTATCATATGTATGTGTGTGTGTGCCCTCCCCAGGGTCACGTGATCATATATCAGTGTGCCCTCCCCAGGGCCATGTGATCATATGTGTGTGTGTGTGTGTGTGTGTGTGCCCTCCCCAGGGTCATGTGGTGATATGTATGTGTGTCCTCCCTCCACAGGGTTATGTTATCATGTGTTTATGTGTGTGTGTGTATGTGTGTGTGCTCCCTCCCCAGGATCATGTGATCATATGTGTGTGTGCCCTCCCCATGATCAAGTGTGATCATATGTATATGTATGCCCACCCCAGGATCATGTGATCATATGTGTGTGTGCGCCCACCCCAGGGTCATGTGATTATATGTATGTGTGTCCTCCTCCCCAGGATCATGTAATCACATGTATGTGTATCTGCCCTCCCCAGGGTCATGTGATCATGTGTGTGTGTGTGTGTGTGTGTGTGCGCGCTTCCTCCCCAGGGCCAGTGAGACGTAAAAGTGTTATCCTACACTGTCAAAAGCAGAGTTAACAAAAGCAATAATAACCAACTGGGAACTTCTGCTTAAGGACAGGCAAGAAATCCAGCCACCTCTTACTTTCATTTCCCATTGGCCTGACTATACCCTTGGACATAGCTGCAAAGGACACTGAGGAATGTGGTGTCTAGCTAAGCAGGTGTTGCTCCTCAAAAAAAATGGTAGAGCTCATGTCACTAAACAGAATTAAGGAAGAATGGCCACAATAGGAGGGTGGTGGTCTCTCTCCATGTATTGGTTTAAACTATTGCCATGTAAGGATCCAAAGGGACTCTTCACATCAAAAGGTGTGGCTAGGAAGCTCATAGTCCTGAGAAGAGAACCTGCTACTATTTCTTTGTAAACAGCAGAGTATCAAGCTGCCTCCTAAATACTTACCTCTATAACCACGAATTAAACAGGTCTTGGTCCTCATCAGAGAGGCCTCTTTCCAGAACAGACAGTGATTAGCAGAGTCACACATCTGGTCCAAAGGAAGAGAGTGTCTGTGGGCTGACAGTCCATAAATGGGGTTTCCACATCACACCATCTGCTCCCAAATCTTAAGGAACATGGAGAGAGGGGGAGTAGGCAGATGGCAAATGCCAGAGATAAAGGAGGATTTCTAGGAATCGTGTCTCACAGACACGGTGGGACTATTGCATCATGAACTCGCAGCAGCTCTGGGTAATGGCTCAGGACCAAATCAAGCCGGTCAACATCAAGCAAGAGGAGGAGGGGCTTGGGAGGACCCAACCCCTAACCAAGGAGCCACAGTTTTCTTCACGGCTATAGCCTCTGATAGGTTAACCATACTCCAGCAGATGCACCTTTGAGCAGCACTGACTGGGTCTGAGTGTATTGTAAAGGAGAAAGTCAGAAGCAGGTCTTGGGGGCAGGATCTGGGAGCGGTTGGAGGGGAGAAGATGGTGGTAGTTGTGATCAAAGTACACTGCATATTTTATGAAATTCTCAGAGTTAAAAGCAAAGCAGGCCAGCGGATTAAGTACTCATTGCTGTGGCTATATACCAAGATGCATGAGACATGCAATCATCGTCTCCGTCAAACCTTTGTAATTACACATAGCTATCCAACTATGCATTTACTAGAATATGTGATGTGTTTTCCCACTGAATCTCTTAAATGCTTCACCATTTAAGATGATATCAAACCAAGTAACACATAAGCTACATGAGATTTTTTCAAAAGATTGGGGAGAATTTAAGTCTGGGATGAGCACAAAAGAGAAAGGAAAGACTTAAGGTCTGTATGTGTGGAAAGAGCTGAAACCAGGGGTCCATGCTGGCATGGCCTCAGCTGCCACCTCAGAAGGCTTGCTCAGCCAAATGGAGCTCCTCACATGTGGGTCTGTAGATTATTACTAGTGTGACCAGAGTGCCCCGCAAGCACACATTTGTGGTACTTTCTGGCTCTTTGCTAGAGCTGGAGACAAGGAAAGACTGCTTTATTTGATTTTAAAGTAATACCTAAAACTTTATATAGTCTCTTATTGAAAGATCAATGGTAAATTAAGGATGGATCTTTCCACCTCAATTCACTTAACCTTGGAAGTTTCGCACAGATATGCTCAGAGATCCCACTCCTGAATGACTCTGAATCCTGTCATGTTGGCCATGTGTCAATCCCCATAGGTGCTCATTACAAATCCCAGTGAAAACGCTGCCATCTGCACTGCAATCAGAACAGCAGCCAGCAGCCTCAGTCGGACCATCATGAGTCAATGTCCAAAATAAGCGCTGATCCTCAGCACCTCAGACTTACTTCATTCCGCTCACAGACAATCTTCCAAGCCCCAATAGTAAGCAGATGCAGGGGGTCCCACTAAGACAGTGAGTGTTTCATAGAGTGGACCCCTACAGCTGTGTCTGATCGACACCTCCCTGTGGAGACTGGACTCTGATGTTAGGCACTCCCATCCCTTTCCACTCCATTACATGCAATGTGGAGCTGTCTGTGGCCAAGGATCTGGCTATTCATAATCAATGTGGAGCTGTCTGTGGCCAAGGTTCTGGTTCTGGCTATTCAGGATCACTTCTTGGGAAACTTGTAATAAAGAAACAGTATCTACTCTGTCTTATTTCTTGCAGTGGTACTCAGAAGCTATGAAAAGGAATCTAGACAGGGATTGGGGTGCCGGTGGACAAAACATTGTGAAGAAGGAGAAGACCATGCCAAGAGCCACTTCCAAGGCTCAGGACTGTTCCTTCCTTGGGTTCCATGAGGCAGCCCAATACCTGCTTAACATATTCTCTCTTTGCCTACATTGCATTAAGTTGAATTGTCACCACTTAGAATTCCCATCTATAGATAGAATCATAGCAAGTTTCCCATCAGCCTTCCTTGTAATCCATAGGAAATGCTTGAGCCCATGAATGCTTGACTGGATACAAATGGCACCAAAGTCAAGAAAGACCAATATTATGAAACATGTTCTCTATCTCTGGTGTGTGTGTGTGTGTGTGTGTGTGTGTGTGTGTGTGTGTTTGAAGAACATCAGTTACTCAATAATACAGAATGAAAAACATACAAGGCACCCCTCTGAGAGCACACAGTATGGCACCCCACTGAGAACACACAGTATGGCACCCCGGTTAACAAAACATCAGCTCAAAGCCATCAGTCTTTCTTGGCCATTGAAACTGCACCAGAAAGGATGTGTTTACCATGCACAGCAAAACCTACAATCATCTTTGTTCCCCTTCCCAAAAGTCCCATCCATGACTGTTGGGCCTAACTTGGCCAAAAATATACAGCCTAATGGAAAGACCTGATCCTGGCTCAAGTCCGGGGACCTGCCTCGCTCACTTCTGTACTAGAGTGAGTCCGCACCACCTGCTTAAGCCTGACTTTGCCTAGCTACCACTGATGTAAAATAACTTCATTGGCCCAGTCAGTCATCCCATACCCTGTCACCCTTCCCCGCTTCCTATGTCATCTCACTCCACCAAAAATCCCCACCTCCTCCCTCAACCCTATATAAGCAAGAGGCTGATTTAATAAAACAAGTTCCTGCTTTGACAAGACTCCCAGCCCGGGTGTGTTTGTTTTGGGCTGTTGACACTCACCACCCCAATCAGCACTGGACCGGATTCTGCCAGCAGAGAACAGACACATGCCTATCCCATATCCCATGCAGTACAATTCTCTGTGACTCCCTGTGTGTCGGCCCTCAGAGAGCCTCCGTGTTAGCAGCCGGAAGGCTGGTACTAAACCATCTATTCTTCCATGTCAGTCATGTTTTCTTCTATTATCAGCAAATCCTCTGGAAGGCTGGTACTAAACCATCTATTCTTCCATGTCAGTTGTGTTTTCTTCTGTTATCAGCAAATCCTCTTTGGGAGTGTTCCCAACAAAGGCTGTGTCCTGAGCTGCAGCAAACAGAATTCCTTCAGCTGAACAGGATGCTGTGAGTCCTTCTAAACAAAGGAGGAAGTAGCTATGATATATGCCTGGGTTATTTTCATGTGATATGCTCTAAATATAAAATCCCACGGGAGTAAGGATTTATAGTGAAGATACACACATACACACACACACACATATGCACGCGCGCGCGCGCGCACACACACACACACACACACTGTACATGAAAACTTCTGCGAAGAAGCTATGACAACAAACTGCTTGACTGATGAGAATTTCAGTGATGTGGAAAGGTTGGAATGTTGCAAGTCTAGAGCTAACCTATCTTGAGCTATCTTTATCCTTCCTTCCAATGGCCATTTTTGGCTCACCTCTGTATGTGGAATAACACCTTGTGACTATTAAGTAAACGCTTCGGAATGCTTCGGAATGCGTGAACAGACACCGTATCTTCCACCAACCCAAACAGAAAGCTGTCAGCACCTGAGGACCATAGTAGATATTCCCCTGCTTTCCTGTAACCCACCTACCTGAGGATTCCATCAATGTATCTAAAATGTTTGTGGATTTGTGACTTCCTTTGTTCTGTCACTATCAAAACTTCACAAAACTGCTGCTCTGTCAGAACATAGTATTTATTGGGACCACCCAACTCTGTTCCCCTGCCAGCTACTCACTCACTCACTCACTCACTCACTCATTCACTCACTTACTCACTCACTCATATTTGGCTCCAGGATTAATTATCTCTTATCCCCTTTAAGGTGGGTGCTGCGTTTCTTACATCAACAACATAGATGTCTTTCTTTATTATTTATTTTATGTATATGAGTGCTCTATCTGCATATACACCTGCATGCCAGAAGGGAGCATTGGATCATATTATAGAAGGTTGTGAGCCACTATGTGGTTGCTGGGAATTGAACTCATGACCTCTGGAAGAGCAGCCAGTGCTCTTAACTGCGGTACATGTGTATGCCAAAGACTGATGTGGTCTCCATGTGACATGAGGTTTCAGAAGTATACCTCTCATTGACTGAGAACACAGAAAGCTCAAGAGAAGAGGTAGGCAACTTAGAAAGTGATTGTCACTTGTGCTCAGGTGTGGCATTGCAACAGGAAGAAACTGAGCCAACAGAGACAGGCAAGAAAACAGAGAAGGGCTGTAAAGACCCACAAGTCCAGGAAGACCTGAGCCAGTAAAGGCTTCCTAACAGGTCTTCAGTGTCAGCACAGGAGTTTGTGCCATAGTGAACCAGCATTAGCTGTCTTTGGAAGTCAAGGCAGATGTTGATGGTAGCACTGAAGGCAAGCGCTCTTACCTGTGAGGTCTGCTTCATGGACGTGGCTGGTATACAGGTCAGGGTATACAGCCTGAGGTGGGTCCACATTCCCCTTCTTCCCCAGGACCCAGATTCTTCTCAACAGTCTTCCCCTTGCTCTTGAGACCTCAATAAAATATCTAACTGAAAGAAGAGACAGCACGGCACGAATGGAACTCTGGGAAATGTGTTCTCACTGCCTACGCTGGAGCTCAGCGTGCTGTAGTGACACGCCGGAGGTCAGTGGGATTGAAAGGATGGATGCAACTAAGAATCGCAGCAGCCATGAGTTATGTGTGCATGTAGGTGTGCATGTAGGTGTGCATGTGTGCAAATCATGCATCCAAACTCATAGGCAGGGCTGCAGAGACAGCTCAGTAGTCAAGGGCATGCCCTGCTCTTGCAGAAGACCTGAGTTCAGTTCCCGGCACCCACCCACATCAGATGCCTCACACTTGTAACTTTAACATAAGAGGAATCTGATACTTCTGGTCACCTGCACTCATGTGCACATACCCCCTGACACACATGTAATTAAAAGTAAATCTTATGTGGAGGCAGTATGGAAGGCCTTCTGGCTTCGGGCCAGCCAGACTCTACTGTAGAGAGAAAGTCTTCAGTCCACATCTAATATAATGTAACAGGGGCAGATCATAATGTTGCTTCTTGTTTTTTCTCTTCCAGTCTTAATTTCTTCATCCCACTGGACTGGTGTTTAATTTCCAGGAAAACATGAGGTGAATTTTAATGAGCAGGATTTCTGTTCTGGTGGAGCCCAGGACAATAGCTTAGAGCCACTCGCTATGCGTCCTGAACAAACAGCAGATCACAGTGGACATACAGAAAGCAGACTTCAGAGTAGGCACAGACCTTCTTGTGTCTACAACCCATGCTGAACCTGGAGGGCAGCCCCATGGGACTGTAGCTCTTCCAGATATGGAGAGCAAGCTTACCTCCTGATCAGTCAGGCCAACCACTACAGCCCCCTCTCAGTACTTAAAGCAGAATCAGGGGGGCTGGTGAGATGGCTCAGCGGTTAAGAGCACCGACTGCTCTTCCGAAGGTGATAAGCTCAAATCCCAGCAACCACATGGTGGCTCACAACCATCGGTAACGAGATCTGGCTCCCTCTTCTGGAGTGTCTGAAGACAGCTACAGTGTACTCACATATAATAAATTTAAAAAAAAAGTAAGGAAAGAAAAAAATTAAAATTATCAAAAAAAGCAGATTCAGACTACATACCTCAAAAGGGTCAAAAAACATTGATTGAACCCCTGCCAGAAGGCTAGAGTCAGAGAGAGCCACTGTTCAGACATATAGGCCCTGAGACCCAGCAGTGTCTGCCGCAACCTCTCCTAACCTACCTCACACTCACTACCATCATCACCAAATAAAAAGGGGACATCAATGATACACATGAACAAACAGAGAAGCCACACATGGAAGGCACAGAGCGGGCAGAAATGAACGGCCTAACTCTTAAACGCACGTAGAAACCTCACATCATCAGAGGAACTATGTGTTTACTGAGTTACAGTCCCCCAGTTAGCAGCAGCACGGGGTTCCCCCACCCACTCCCCAGGGCAATGGCATCTATTTACAGTGACAAAAAGATTTGTCTTGGACAAGGAGTTCGTTTGGATAAGGCCAACGCTTCCAAACATCACTTCGGCGGCATGTAATGGATTACGTGTAAATTTCAGTGCTTTGGTTAAGCCTCTTGCCTCAGAAGGTCATTGGCACAGAAAACAAAAAGTGGAGCTGAATATTTAAGGAAATATATACATGCAGCGCTATGCAAGTTATAGGAGAAGAGGGGAGAGGAAGGGGGACATTTCCCCAGACCCTCCGACCTGAAACAGCTCTCTGTTGTGTGGGTCCTGTGGTCTCTGAGCAGAAGCTAACTTTTCTGGCTCAGGGTCTGTAACTGAGTTGTGGTGTAAGGTGCTGAGGAGAAATGACTACAGAAGGTCCATTTAGACCTTCCTGGCAGGGACACGGTAGAGGAGGGCAGGGAAAGTCTGCTGCTCTTGCAGAGGATTTCCTTACCAGGATGTGGAAAACAGTCTTTCTGTCACGTGTGGCTAACAGTCATCCAGCAATACAAAGAGTGGTTTCAGGAGGCCCACGTCCACTCAGAGTGCCGGAGAATGCCGTGACCAAGCCTCGGAGAGCAGAGCATGAGCGGACTCCCAGCCCCGGCTTGGACAGGGAGAGCATTGTTGACAAGTGCATCGGATAAATATTATTCCTTAATACGCTTTCCACCCGGGAAAATGTCGTCACCCGTTTAGTAGGTAAAGTCGACATGCCTGAGCAGAAGGGAAATGAGCCCATGGAAACACACCCCCAAAATGCCGCGAGAGATACCACTGCCTTTTTATAAAGAAATTTTTTATTTCATATGTGTGTAGTATACTTATATCCTTCCCATGTCCCCATAGTCTCCCAGTCCCTCTGAAATTCATGGCTTCTTTTTCTTTAATTAGTGTTTGTGTGTGCATGCATGCATGCATGCACATATAAATATCCCACTGAGACCATTTAGTTATTACTTGTACATATATGTGTGTGTGTGTGTGTGTGTGTGTGTGTGTGTGCTTTTAGGGCTGACCACTTGGGATTGAACAACCAATTATGGGGTCTCATCCTTGGGGGAAACTAATTCTCTCAGCGATCACTGAATACCTGTAGCTCTTCATCTAGGCATGGGGTCTTGCAAGATTTTCCCCATACATAACAGCACATGAACTGCTGTTAGTCAGGTCTGTTTTAGGCAAACATATCCTGGACTCTCATGGGTGCATCCCTGACACATACAGAAGGCAAAATCTCCCAGCAGACACCTTAGTCCTCTGGCTCTCACAATCTATCTGTTCCCTCTTCTGCAGTGTTTCCAAAGCCTTAAGTATAGTGTCATGTTGTAGATATATCAGTTGGGGCTGGGTACCTGGCTGTCACTGATTCTCTGTACTGTGAACACTTATGGATTTCTGTAATGGTCTCCTTCTGTAATGGTTCCTTTGATGAGGGATGAGAGCTACATTCAGCTGTGGATAAGCTGCTTTTTAAATGTGGAGAGGGAGAACCTCCCTGAGTGGGAGTGGGATGACCTCCCTGTGAAGGAGAAGTGAGAGGGAGGACCTCCTGTAAATGAGAGGGATAACCTCCTGTGAAGGAGAGGAAGGACCTCTCTGTGAAGGAGAAGAATGACCTCCTGTGAAGAAGAAGGATGACCTCCCTGTGAAGGAGAAGAATGACCTCCCTGTGAGGGAGAGGGATGACCTCCCTGGTGCTCCCTCTCTATGCTGTTGGGAATGACCGACATGTGGCAGAATCCCCCTTCTGAGCTCTGCATCTCCCTGGATCTCCTCAGAGCATCCTGAGATAGGAACCATAGGAGCCAGTGGAACATAGGGTTTGGGGTTTGGGAATTTGGCCGTGGGTGTGCTGTGCCTTCAGAAACCTGGTAAGCTTGTACTTGCTGCTTTAAGACTCTTGCCACCGTGCGAATACACCCCCACCAGCCAACGGGCAGTGGGGCAGCTTTGTCAAAGCCACCCCATGGTTAGGGGAATGTGAGTTTTGGTGGGGCTTTCTGATAGCTTTCTGGAAGCTGGCAAGCTTAGTCCTCAAAGACAGATAGCTGGTATCTTCCAGGTCAGCAGCAAGGGCAGAAACAGATATCCCTGAACTGAACACGACAGAGAAGGCAGAGCCAGGGGCCAATGGAAGCATTTCAATGTTAGATATCATGGAGCCTGGCCAGGGTCCTGACTGAGACTGTTTGTAAGCTTTTGGTGAGCTCAGGGTTCTGTACCTCCCTAGCCTGATCGCTCGCTCATCCCAGAGTAGTCTTATTTTGCATCCTATCAGCATGTCCACATTCGGCTAGAGTTGGCACCATATAAATGTGGGCTTCAGAGCCCAGGGGACATTAGAGTTCAACAGAAGGTGGAGAGGAGACTTCCTTCAAGACTCTCTGGAGATGGAGTCGGTTGATGGAGATGGAGGCCCCTTCATGTGAAATTTCTGCCTCCATTGCAAGCCCACTCTCCCAGCGGCTGCAGGCCAAGGGCACTGAGTCTTGTCTCTGCCTCTGACCCTGACATTTTGGCTGTGGGCAGAAATTCACTGTCCAGTACTTTCCGGCTTCCAGATGCAAAGCCCACCAGCAGGTCTGAAACCTACTGCTTGAGAGGTCTGTGAGGGCGAGAACTGCCCACAGCACTGCAAGCCGGCTCTGCTCCACTAGCGTCCTGACACACCCAGGAATTACGAGCTGGAATGCTTCTCGGAGCTGCATGGGCTCTCAGCGAGCATCAGGCACCACTGAGAGCTCAAGCCTGTTTTGTTAAAATCCCATGAAGCCATCTGTGTTAGCTTGTTTTATCCCCTTCAAAGTTATAAATCATCAATTACAACAAAGCACTTCCTGTTTGGACTTCAAAGTGTCTGCCCACTCTGTTCTTGAAGGCAGGTGGAGCAAGATCCAAGTTGGGGACAGAAGAGGGTCTTCCAGTAACCACCTCACCATCACCTAAACACCAAATGGAAGGACCCAACACCCGACAGCGTTAGAACAACCCACCTAATGATCACATACTCAAAATGTAGCCAGTCATTATCAGCCAATCCCACAACAGACCCAAAGAGCCACACAACAGAAGTAGGACCTAAATATCTGAATAATATTGGTTTAAGTCATTTAATTGTGAAGGTGCTTGTTACACAGCAGCAAAAGCTAACTGATACATCTAGTTTTCTCTTTAGCAAGAGCTGGCCTTACTATCCGCACTTAGGACCGCAGTTGATTAGAAAGCAATGCCTGGAGAAGGGTTAAGCTCAATAGTCTGTTGAGCATGTGTGGAGTCCCGAGTTTGATCCTCATACTAAACAAAACACAACAACATCTGTGGCAGAGGACTGGCCGCTATGACCGGGCCTATGTGTTTGCTTTGCAGAAGCCTTTCTTCCATATCAAAAGGCTCCGTGTCATTACGTAACTTTCAAATTCTTCTGGAACTTTAGCACATGGAGATTTCTGAGAGGTTTGAGGTTGCTGCTGCTGCTGTTGTTGTTGTTTAAACTTTCCCACAATTCAACTGTTTTTTTCCTCAAGTCCCAAAAGAGTGGCCAACGTGGAAGAGAGAACAGCGTGGCCCTGGGTGCAGAGGATGTTACAGGTGCCAAGCCTAGAAGGGTGGAGCAGGGCGGGGCTGACACGGTAGTACTGGATGTCAGTCAGTGTGCTCCTCCATGTGGATGTCAGTCAGTGTGTTTTTCCATGGGAAAGACGACCTGGGAGATGAATACAGAAGGTAGAGGAAGAGAGTAAAGTAACAGCAAGGACATTCGAAAACTTCAAAGGAGCAGTAGTGTTTACTATTTACCTAAAAAGAGCTACAGCACATGTCTGGCTGAACCCTTGGAGGACAGAATCCTGTGAGAGCCTGTGGAGCTGGGATTACAGTTAGCTCCTGTGAACCATCTCTCCAGCCACCCAAATTAAAAAAAAAAAAAAAAGAGCTGGCCTTGACTGGTTATGCACATTATGTATTAGCCAACAGCAAGAAGTACTTTATTCCAGGAAGCTCCCGACCATCTGCTCGGGCCCTCACCGCACCCACACAACACCTCTTTCCCTGGATGCTACTTCCTCCTGCATCCCACGGGGAGCATAGGTAATAAAGCAGTCAGCACAGGCTCAGGCTTGTGCGGCCCGGAAGAGTGTCTCGGGTGCATTATTGCGTTGCCGCCTTTCATTTTGTTTTCATAACAACCTGCGAAATGATAAACACCACAGCTTCCTTTTAACAAATGAGAAAATTGTGGCTTGGAAAGGAACACATGTATCCACTGGCAATCAATTAGCACATGGTTTCTCAGTTCAACACCCACAAGGGCCCCTCCTGCCTCTCCCCAAGTTCCACTTCAGCAGAGTGTAAACACATTTCAAAGAGAACAGCCGCATTCTGGAGGAAAGGCCACGGCCATTTCTCAGCAGGACTTTTAGTGTCATGTATGGGCCAAGTCCACATATGGGACCAGATGCAAGTTCTTATGAGGTTCTGTCAGGAGCCCCGCAGTCCCATTTGCTGGCATGTTAAAACTTTCTGCCTCAGAATGGCAGAGTTAAATAGTTGGACCAAGACCATACAACCCACTTTCTGTCCAGGTCATCGTCTATCACTGAGGGAAGTCAGGGCAGGAACTCAAGCAGGGACTGAAGTGGAAACCATGGGAAAGAGCAAGTTGCCTGGCTTGCTCATGGGTTTGTGCTCTGGCCATCTCTCTTCTACAGCGCACCTACCTAGGGATTGCGCCTCCTACAGTGGGTGTGGGGCGGGGGCGGGCGGGACCCTCCAGGCGGGACCCTCCCACATCAGTCATCAATCAAGACAACTTCTCACAGGCATGGTCATTGGCCAAGCTGATGGAGGGAACTGCTCTTCAATTGAGGGTCCCTCTTCTCCAGAGGGTCGTATCAAGCTGACAGTAAAAAAAATAAAAATAAAAATAAAAATAAAAATAAAAATAAAAATAAAAA
>LR750333.1:374418-385364 GCA_902729485.2 Mus minutoides
CCTGCCAACACCTCCCCTATCAATTGCAGATCACCGTCCAATCTAAATGTCAGGGAGGCATCCTCAAACTCACTAGAGTGGGCTCCAGGTGACTGTGACATTCTAACACCCTCAGTGTCCACTCCCACATGCTTCCCCGTCCTCTGTCACAGTGGTTTCTCTTGAAGCAGACACTTCTCCCAGAAGCTGTGCTCAGACCTGATTCTACTTATTATCCAGAAAATAAGGAGGTAGACATGGTACAAAGCTAGAGATGCCAGAGCCACCATGCAGTGGTGGCCATAAGTCCTGTCAAGAGAAAGATGAAACCCAGGAAGCCATATGAAATCTCAGTCCTTCCTCACCCTTTCCAGAGCCCTGCCCATGGATATGTTTAATAAGAAAGTTACACAGTAGCTAAAATGTTTACAAACCCTTATTATAGTAATTGAACCTGAGATTAACCGTAGAATCTCAAAAGCTATGCCTATTGAACCAATTAGATTAATAAAGGAAACCAGTTAAGTGAAATGGTAAATTCTATCCAACTGGGAGCCTTCCTACAGCTCACCCTTCCAGTCCATCCTCCTGAGTTTTGCTCTAATTAACCCACCAAATTGTATACATTCTACACTTTTATTTTTGCTCAGTTTCTTATAACCTCCCTCTGTTTGACTGAGAAACGCACTGGGCTGTAGGGCAAAGGTGTGTGCTCAAGGCAGGGGTCTGGATGTCTAAAACTACAACTTGATAAAAATGGAGAGAACAGGAGGAAGGGTGGGACGAGGTAAGAGAAGCCCATCTGTACTCACCATGAGCCGTGTTAGAATAGAGGGGCTTGGGCTTACCATGTGAGAAGTATTAGATGTGGTACCAGTACAGGTTATGCTCTGACGTTTGTGTAAAATTGTATCTGAGGCTGGAGAGATGGCTCAGTGGTTAATAACATTTGCTGCTCGTATGGAGAGGACCTGGGTTCAGTTCTCAGCACCTACGTGGTGACTCGCAACCACCTGCGACTCCAGTTCCAGGAGATCCAACACCTTCTTCTAACCTCCACTTCTACATGAACACAGTGCACATAAACTCACGCAGGCACACGTTAAATTGTGAGCATCATCTTTAAAATCACATTTTATCAGGAGCAGGCAAATATTCTTTAAAGAAACTATGATGAATTTTTCCACACTAAGTATAATTTTGTGGAGTTAGGCTGGAGACAGAGCTCAGGTAGGAAAGTGCCTGTTTAACAGGCCTGCATCCCTGGGTTCGGTCCTCAGCACTGCGGAAACTGGCTACAGTAACCTGTGATTCTCAGGAGGCTGAGGCAGGAGGATCAGAGGTCAAGGTCCTCCTTGGCTTTGTTGTGAGTTCTAGGCTAGCATGGGCTACAGAAGATCCTGTCTGGATGAAAGCAATAATCACAAATCGTGTGTTATATGCATTTATATACATTATATATACACTCAATTGCATCCAAAAAAAGATCTCTCAGGAGCCTATCTCTCTACTTCACATATCTGAATTAGGCCTGGTTCTCCCATGTGCTATCTCTCTACTTCACATATCTGAATTAGGCCTGGTTCTCCCATGTGCTATCTCTCTACTTCACATATCTGAATTAGGCCTGGTTCTCCCATGTGCTATCTCTCTACTTCACATATCTGAATTAGGCCTGGTTCTCCAATGTGCCTTGCTTGGGTACAATTCCCAAGTCCTCTGAGACCTGGTTCCTTTTCTGAGAGCTGAGCAGGTAAGTTTGTGGCCTGAAGCAGACTGTGGTAGAAGTAGGCTGTCCCAAAACCTAGGCTTCCTCCAACACTGAGGGTAGGAATAGCTCTGCTCAGACTCCCAGGCACCTAATCCCACGCATCAGGAATGTTCCTCTCCTTTTCCCAGCTGACCCCTCCACTCCTGGGTCGCACCCTCACTCCTACTAAAAGCTGTCAGCTACAAACCTCTTCACTTACAATACCCAAAAGAAGCCATTGATTCAATCCTCATTAGTCATCACAGGACTTCCCCTTATCTCCAGACCTCTCTGGAGGAAAACCTAACCCTCTCTAATTAAACCCCAGCTGGGCAAACAGTGCAGCGTTGGGGCCAATGTGATAAGACCAACCACACCTGCAGCCTGTGCGAGCCAAGGAGCTTCTACCAGCCAAGTCTCTCAGATAGCTACAGAGGCTCCCTCCAGCTCCACCTCAGTGACAGGACTGGATGGCCCCTCCATTGCTGAATTCAGCTTTGATAGATGTGCTCCAGAACCTGAGTGTTTTCCCTCCAGTCCTGGAACTGTCCCAAGGCCTCTGAGCACTGTACGGACACAACAGTGACACAGAGCCATAGGTCAGACAAAATGTGTCTCCCTCAGCCCTCCTCTCCAGAGCAGCCTTTCCCATCCCACCTGGCACCTTCAGGCTGTGCTAGAGAGGTAGAGACTTCCGCTGTGTCTGCCTCTAGCTCTTGTGCCGAAAGAAGCTAATGTAGTTTGCAGTCCTCAACACAAGTGACACCGTCCTCAGCATCTGAGAGGACATTCTGGGCCTCTGTCTCTGAGGGAGAACAGCCTCACTCCATTTAACTGTTTCATGCAGGATAAGCATGAAAACAGCGGATGGGTGGGTGGATGGATGGAATGATAAAAAGATGATGAATCAATGGATAGTGATATAGATGGGAGTTGATGGATAGATAGATGGACAGATGGACAAATGGACAGATTATGAGATAGATGGATGGACAGACAGACAGACAAATAGATGTATGGAGGGAGGGATGGTGGGATAGATGGGTGGATGGGTGGATGGATGGATGGATGGATGCATGGATGCACAGATGGATGGACAGATGGACTAATGGATGGATGAATGGGTGGACAGATGGACAAATAGATGGATAGAGATGGACAGATAGATAAATGGATAGATGGTAAAATGGATGAATAGATTGATAAATGGATGGATGGATAGATGGATGACTATCCTACAAACACCAGCAGCCTCAGAATAGTGCTCATTCTGAGGAAACTAGCAGGCATCCCTCGTGCTGCCAGTGGACTGGAAGCCCAAGTCTCCAAGGAGACCTCAACAAAGCCAGTTCCCTGGCCTCCCTCCACACTGACCTGTTTGCTAAGCCTCCCCTTGGGTGTGTGCAGGGAAGAACATCTGCTGCAGGGTGAAAGGCTGATGTGCATGGTCCTTGTGGTGCCTCGTTGCCCTGGGGTGAAACGATGTTGGTTCTGCTTTGCCCTGCACAGTCCTCCCCAGTTGCTGAGAAACAGATTCCTATGAAGCCCAACTTCTGCTCTGGACTTCTGAGGGGATGTCTTCCTCTATATCACTTCTGCTATGAGGGGTCAACTCTGGGTTGTCACTTCCCTTCAGGGACATTCACCTTGATCTCACCTCTCAAACAGCTCTCGGGCTCTTTCATAGATATTCTTTTATATATGTTCTGCATGGGGTTTGTTCAGATCATGAAGATTCTCACTTCATTGGATAAGTTCTTCAATGGTGCATTCATATCTGATGGGTTCATAGTATGGGATGGAAGCTCAGATGGTGGCACCTCGTAAGGGGAATAAATCTCAATCTCTCTCTCTCTCTCTCTCTCTCTCTCTCTCTCTCTCTCTCACACACACACACACACACACACACACACACACACACCAGAGAACTATTAATGCCATGCCCCTGAGGCAGGTCAAGAACAGAGGTGAGACAGAGAGGTCTTCAATGGCTCCCAGATGGAACTTGGACAACTGAGTGGATGGCACATGGAGAAGTGAAGCAAACCACAGGAGACCACAGGAGAACACTCACCCTCACTCCCCAGCCTCTGCTGTGCAGTCTTTCTTTCCTTCATCACAAAGGTGGAGGTAGAAACAGCCAGCTGACGGCAAGCATTGACACTGGCTCTTCAAAGATATAGATGTCTCCCTTTCCGGGTTTATAAGAACTTCCTAAACGTTTTCTTGATTTGTTAAAAGTAAAATTGGCAAATAAAATCCTTGGCCCTAAATGGGGTCTATGTCACCCCTCCCCCTCCTTGTGGAAGAGGATATAAGGGAAAGAAGAAAGGTGGATTATCTTGGTGCACCGTGGAATCCTGTCTACTTGGGAAGAGGAAGGAAAGAAGCAGAAGGGGGCGGGGCCCAGCGTGAGCACAATGGAAATATGTTCTATGGACGTATGAAGTGTCATAATGACAGCCCCACTGCATGTACTTAACACGTGCTCACAAAAGCTGCCAAGGCATCTGGTCAGTTAGGAGCCCTCACTGTTCTTCTGGACGGCCTGTAATGGTTCCCAGCACCCATAGATTGCCTATAATGCCAGCTCCGGGAGATCTGACATGGTCTGGCCTCAGAGAACACTGCACTCAATTCACATGAGCATATATTTACTCAGACAGACAGACACACACACACACACACACCACATAAATTAAATGATTTTTTTCAATTGTGAGCAAACTCATTTACAGTCTAGCGGTGACTACTCTGCTGAAGGAGGACCCAGTCCCTCTCTGTCCACTCCCTTGCTCTTTGATGTCACCACATGTCGTCTCCTCTGTGTAATGTTTTCACATCTTTTCCACATTCTCTTTTTGTTTCTAGAAATATCTTCCTACCCAGCTCATCCTTCGAGTCCAGTTAATATACTCTACCTCTGAGAAGAACAGACACCCCACCCCAACTCTCAAATATCTGGGCCTGTGTCTTTTGCATCCTGTAGTTAATGGTTACACCTTAGGTGGGTGAGGGGAAGTCTCCACCCCAGAAAAGAATGGGTTTATTGCTTCCTGCAAGAGCAATGGGGATCCCACACTCACTGGTGTTTGGCTAGGTTGTGAATTTACTGCCTTCTTAACCATCTATGCCTCTCCAAATTGCTCTAGTGGGAGCTTTTGGGGGAGGGGGAGGTCAGGGGAAAAGATGAAGGCGTCATGCTCCCACAGCTTGTTCGATCTGCTTCATCTCTGACTCAGCAGTCTTGTGTTTTCTGCAGCATCCATTGCATAGTAACGAACTAATTTAGGGTAAAATCCAGAGCCTTCACAGATCCCAGATTGAATATACACCTCTGCACCCACAGGTCACAGGCCCTGACTAAACAGTGTCTGCAACTTAATCAAGTTGAATGGACAAGACCAAAGACAAAGGATTTTTCCCTCTATGAAGTGCAACTTGTCCAGGGTTTCTCTGTCTGGCCCCGCTAACATCTGGAGCAGGCAAGTTTCTGCCTGCCTGTGCATTGCACTATTTCACAGCACCAACATTGCACTGTGGGTCTTAGTCATGTCCTGCCTCAATTGCAGCAATCAGAACTGTCACCAGCATCAGGCATCACCAAATACTCTGTAGGGAGTCAACATCAACACACACACACACACACACACACACACACACACACACACACACACACCCCACATGAAGAACAATGACTCAAGCTCCTCAAAGGATCAGACAGGAACAGCGAAAGCAGGTAAACAGGCCCTACACTATAATCCACCGTAGCTTCAGATGCTGGTATGTTAGAGATGAAGTACTGCACTCACATTTCAACCAAGGCAGTGTATGACGAGTGCCATGTGTGGCTGTTGACTGTGTGTTTGTGTGAGAGCCATGCACAGCTGTTGACTGTGAGTGTGTTTGTGTGAGAGCCATGCACAGCTGTTGACCATGAGTGTGTTTGTGTGAGAGCCATGCACAGCTGTTGACTGTGAGTGTGTTTGTGTGAGAGCCATGCACAGCTGTTGACCATGAGTGTGTTTGTGTGAGAGCCATGCATGGCTGTTGACTGTAAATGTGTTTGTGTGAGATCCATGCACAGCTGTTGACCGTGAGTGTGTTTGTGTGAGAGCCGTAGATTCCAGACAGGAGCAGCAGCCTCCCTTCCTTACCCACGCCTCAACCATCCTGTCATGTGAGCATCTTCACACCACAGAATTTCACTTGTAAAGACATCACACGCTCATATAAGTGGGATAGCCTGTGCCTGGGCACCAGACCGCTCTGATACACTCCATCTTCATTATTACTTTACTGATGTATGCCTGTGAGTGGGGTGAGTTGGAAAAGGGAGGGAAGCTGCTATGTAGGAAACTGAACTTCACCTTAAAGGGAAAAGCCAAATGTACGTGTCACACTAAAACCCTCCAGAGGGCTGGTGAGGAGCCTGTTGGTGAAGTGTTTGCCTCAGAAACAACAAGACCCGAGTTCTAATCCCAGAAGCCACGTAAAAAGCCCAACATGGCAGAGTGCTCTTATAATCCTAGTGCTCAGGAGGCCAAGACAGGAGGGCTCTCGCAGCTTGCTGGTTGGTCAGTCTAGCTGAATCAGTAAGCTCTGGGATCAGTGGGAGACCTTGTCTCAATAAGTAAGAGTTAAAAATAAAGTTGGGATCAATTGAGGAAGAAGCCCAACATGGGCCTCTGGCCTCTGCATGCAAAACACACACACACACACACACACACACACACACACACACACACACACACACACCCTTTAAATGTCTGAAGCACACAAATAATAGTAGGAACTGTAATACTACATGTGCTCAGCCCGCTTAAGTGTCTCTGTTCTACAACCCAGAAGAACGCAGACCTGAGGCAGAGCCCATTTCAACACCCAGGGCCCTATTAACTTTGATAGAGCATTTTCGCCATCTAGTGGTAGCTTTGAGAGTTGTCTCCAAAATGCAAATCCACTTTGAACTTAAGAGACCTCCAAACTGATGCTCAGCTGGCGCCAGATTTTTGTAATTTTGAAGGAAGAAAAACAAGTATATCATTTAAAAGCTGAGTTACTTCTACACAAAAATAAACCGAATCAATATTTTCATCTTTAAATTTTTCCCAGACAAGTCAATGTCACTAATTCTCAGAAATATTTTAGGTGCACCATAGTGTCTCACCTTGGAGACAGAGCACGGCAGGAAACCGAGGTCAAGGGTCAAAAGAGGGAACAGAAGGATGCAAAGGTCACTGTCACATCTCATGGGAGCCGGAAAACAGGATTACACAATTATATTGAAAATATACATATGTATGTATAAAAATTATATACACACAATCTAAGATTAAAAGTGTTTCCCCTGAAAAATATTATCTTAGATAAAATGTTAAATTCATCTAAAGATATACTGGATGCACAAAGCTCTGATAAAGCTAGGTAATTGAGTTGATTTAAAAAAATCTCTCTTTAGTACCCGGAGACGGGGCTCCAAGTGCTCGCTGCTCCTGGAGAGAAGTGGAATGTGTTGCTCAGCCTGAGGGTGACTACAGCTAGTTTCAGGGATCAAACGCCCCCCTCTAGATGCTGCAGTCACTGCACATACATGAGGCACATACACACGTGCAGGCAAAACACAGTACATATAAATACAAATACATCTTTTGGAAATATTCTTTTCAAACACATTTTTTTTTTTTGCCTTTGTATCTTTTTTAAAGATGGTGTCACTGTGTAACCCTGGCTGTCCTAGAACTCTCTGTGCCAACCAGGCTGGCCTCGAACTCACAAGAGATGTGTCTGATCCTGTGTGCTGGGATTGATTAAAAGTGTGTGCCACCAGGCCTGACCTTTCTCCAGTAACTTTCTTTTTCCTGTATAATGGTCTTGTGTCTCTATTTCTCAAGCACTTTAGCTGTTCTCTTCCATTCCGTAAAAATGTCATGGGAAATGCCCGATTTCACTTGTTAATCTGTCACACACTTGCCAAACGGCTCCTACGTGCCAGTCTTTGGAACTCCACGGGGTCTGGAACGTGCCCTGTTCTCATGGGCATCCTGTAACTGGGAGGACAGGTGGCCCAGAAGCAAATATGTCACAAGTGCTCTACAAAGGGCAGACCATTATCTCACCTGATTCCCTGAGCACTGTGCGGTGTGTCTCATTCCGTCTCACAGAGGATGAAAGCTAAGCCAAAGAACTGTGATGGACTCCAAAGTCAGATCTGGCCTCTCCAGGCCCCACCCTAAGACACCCACACATTTTCCTGTAAGCTTTCTACAGTTAATGTAACCAGTGCACACTTGTGGCCAGGTATGGGTAGGGGATAAAGCCAGGTCCTGGAGGTGCAGATAGGAGTCAGGTCCTACCTCCACCAACAGAGGCAGCCTGATCCAATTGGTTCATGCAGTTGCATGTGCCCAAGAGCACACTTACCAGAGTTTATTCAAACTCAGCTACAACATGCTGGGAGAATAGTAACTCTAATTTAAACTTTTAATAAGAGTCTAGTTTGGAGGCTGGAGACATGGCTCAGTGGTTTGGAGCACCTCCTGCTCTTCCAGAAGACCAACATCTGGTTCTCAGCACCCTCATGACAGCCCAGAATCATCTGTAACTCCAGTTACAGGAAATACAACACTCTCTTCTGGCCCCTGTGTATTCCTGCACACATGATATCCATGCATACACTTAGGCACATGCACACACAAAAAAATAAGTTGTTTTTTTTTAAAAAAAAAAAAAAGTTTAATTTGTCAAAGAAAGTTATGTATTGATTCTGTGGTTTACTTGTACAAAAGAAAAGTTGGGGTCAATTTGTATTCTGTAGGGGTTTTCTCCCATTTTATTTAGAGCCATAATGGAGCCAATTGCTAGGATTTTCAGGTCATCAAACAGCAACTGAAGTGGAACCATTGCCTCTGTGCTGAAAGGCTCAGTGCTGAGGAACACCACGTAATGAATGCTAACAAGAGACACAACACTGCAGCAAATTGAAAGGCAGAGCTTCTGAGGAACCCATGCTCCCCAACCCAAGATTGCCTTCCCGTGCTCCCCAACCCAAGACTGCCTGTGCTCCCTAACCCAAGACTGCTCATGCTCTCCAACCCAAGACTGCCTTCCCGTGCTCCCCAACCCAAGACTGCCTGTGCTCCCCAACCCAAGACTGCCTGTGCTCCCTAACCCAAGACTGCTCATGCTCCCCAACCCAAGACTGCCTTCCCGTGCTCCCCAACCCAAGACTGCCTGTGCTCCCCAACTCAAGATGCCTGTGCTCCCCAAACCAAGACTGCCTGTGCTCCCCAACCCAAGAGTTCATGTGCTCCCCAATCCAAGACTACCTCTTACAAACACCCGGACCAATGATCATGGATAGCCTAGCAGTGTAAGTCAGTGGTTAGGCCAACTACTGCCAAGCATTTCCTGGCAAAGCTTTGCTTCTACTGCTGATCTGAGATGCATTGTTTGCTTGGTGAAATCCAGACACATGAGAACCTCCTATGGTAAATGTTGATATAAGAAAAATGTCCTAGGTGACCAGTCATATTTATCAAGGTATTATATCCACCACCTGCATGGAGTTTACCAAGTAGGCGGGGTAGGGTTGCTATCTTGTGTGCGTTCAGCTTGAGTTGCCTGGATACCATGTCTTGGGCTCAACAGGGAACATAAATCGAATTGTGCCTCTCTTCACTTCAGCCATAGGAATTCCAAATTAGATCATATCACCGGGCCACGTGAGCAAGCCCTATGCATTCTAACTCTCTGTGTGGCTTGCCCAAGCTGCCCTCTGCAACCAAAGGCAGGAAGCATCCCAATTAAAACGATGTCTTAGTCTCATCATACATGGGCAACTTTTAAGACTCCCTCCCTTCTCAGGCCTCGTTTTGAGGTCCATCACTTCTAATTGCCGGCGATATAAAGGAGTTGATTGCTAATTCCCTTTCTGTAGCTAAATTGCTGGCACATGTTAATAACATCCTCATAAGTTCCATTTGTGGTCGGCCATTAGGCCCATTAATTCTAAGATATGTTTGGCTTCCATAAACCAAAACAGAGAGGGAATTTGGAAAAAAAAAAATCAGCCTAGAAAGAGGCATGGCTATACATTTCATAGTAAAACTTTCCAGTTATCATTCCTGAGAAACCATAAAATACTACCAAAAACAGTAGAGAAAAAGTGTGTGTGTGTGTGTGTGTGTGTGTGTGTGTGTGTGCATGCGTGCATGCATGCACATGTATGTATGTGCATGCACATGTGTGTATATGAGTGTGCAGGCGTGCATATGTGTGCATGTGCACCTTTGTGGTGTGTATCTAGAGTGATCTGTTGTTGCCTATTTCTGCTCCTGGGTAGAGTGGGTGGAGCTGGTAAGAAGAAGAGAGCAAGCCGGGCGTGGTGGCGCACACCTTTAATCCCAGCACTCGGGAGGCAGAGGCAGGCGGATTTCTGAGTTCGAGGCCAGCCTGGTCCACAAAGTGAGTTCCAGGACAGCCAGGGCTATACAGAGAAACCCTGTCTCGAAAAACCAAGAAAGAAGAAGAAAGAAGAAGAAGAAGAGGAAGAAGAAAGAAGAAGAAAGAAGAAGAAAGGAGAAGAAAGGAGAAGAAAGAAGAAGGAAGAAGAAGGAAGAAGAAGAAAGAAGAAGAAAGAAGAAGAAAGAAGAAGAAAGAAGAAGAAGAAGAAGAAGAAGAAGAAGAAGAAGAAGAAGAAGAAGAAGAAGAAGAAGAAGAAGAAGAAGAGGAGAGCAACCGGGGGGCAGGAACTGCAGGGAGTGGAGGCAGCTGAGCTGAAAGGAGAAGCTGAGACAATGCAGACTCAGGCCTTAGATGAGAGAAGGCTGCGAAGACTCAAAGGTAAGAGGCAGCAGCAAAAATTTAAGGCAGCCTCTAACAAACACCAGCGAGCATGATGCCAGCTGCTGCTATGAGCTAAGGGTTCCAACATCCAGAGCTTAAGAGATGTGACCTGACCCACAGAATCCTGCTGCTATGATCCGTACACGAGGGTGGTCCCACTGTCTGGGCCCAGGGCAGTAAGCCTCTCCACCTGAGCCTCTGAAGCCTGAAACTATATGTCCAGTCGTGGGGAGCTTGGAACTATATGTCCAGTCGTGGGGAGCTTGGGACTATATGCCCAGTCGTGGGGAGCTTGGGACTATATGTCCAGTCATGGGGAGCTTGGGACTATATGTCCAGTCGTGGGGAGCTTGGGACTATATGTCCAGTC
>LR750333.1:385648-560291 GCA_902729485.2 Mus minutoides
AGTAGCACACTACATATCCAGGGCTCTTTCTGTTTTGCAAAACTGAAATTACAATCCATCGAAGAGTACACCTCGCACACAACCCCAACACTCAGACCTCATCAAAATACCCAAGCACTCACACACAGCACACACCAAAACTCACATACACCCTAACACTCATAACACACACCCCACTTTGTGTGGACCCCACAGCTCTCCAACCCCCGATGTTCACACAACCCAACTCTCAACCCTCAACATGCTCACATACAACTTCACCTGTGCCTGATACCCCAACTCTCACAGTACCCCAGCTCCTAAACACTTCTACTCTCACACACTCCAGATCCCACGCCAACACGCCAGCTCACACATGTCCCATGAGGCTCTGCCAGTCAAGCCCCTACCATGTCTGAGGATTCCATTACAGAGCAGCTCCCCTGCCTCACACAAGAACTCACAGCCACTCCCTGGTCCCCAGGCAGGACCTAAGGGATACCATCACCCCATTCCTCCTCCCTGCCCCTATATGCTCTTGAAAATAGAATGCTTCCTGACTCTGCCATGCAAGCAAGGGAAGCTCTAAGCCTTCTGAACACAGAGTCTGTTCTTCCCTGACATGGGAAACAGGGTGGGAGAGACTCAAAATCCTGCCCCGTAAAATGTATTGCTTGTTCTAAGTCCCGTTTTTAGGGGTGGGGTCCCAGGTTTACTACATCATGTTCACTTGGTGTTCAAAAGGAGGAATCCATTTAAAACATATTTACACATCCTCCTCAGATCACAAGTACTTGAATAATAATGAGGACAGAGTGAATGTGAAGGGAGGGAAGTGTGTCTACAGGATGCCTGCAGCATGGAAGAAGCCATAGCTAAAGGAGTAGAGAGTGAGGGACAAGAACAAAAAGATGAAGGGAAAGAAGAGGGGTCCTTCCATCCCATTAGATGCATGGCTGTGCCATAACTCAGCCAGGGCAAGCTCAAGGCAGGGAGACCCTAGAAAAACCTAGTATTGGTGACTCTAGGGGACATTGCTTCCTGGATCTCCTCAAAGTGAAGAATGAGGAGAACATCTTCAGGCAGAAGATGCTGAGATTCAGCTTCTTCTGACTCCAGGGGTCTCTGGAGTCACTACCTTCTCTAGGCACTGACCATATGGGAGGACCACAGCAGGGAGGACTACACAGGGACAGGGTAGCCAGAGGTACTCAGGCAGGGTTGATCCCCTGGCCTGAGTATATGAAGTAAGCACAGGAGAAAATTAGCCTCAGAGAAGAAAAGTCCTTAGGCCCAGGGAATACACACGTAGACCAGATTCACCAAACCTGTGCGTGGTTACAGACCACACACAAGGAGCATGAAACAAAACACACCGGCCTTCAGAGACCTGCATGCTTCCTAGCCTATGAGGAAGGAAATCTGCAGACCAATCAAATTAGGCTTCTCATGGAGAAAGTCAATCTGTGATGACTCAATAGATCATGCCTCTACTACCTCAACCAAACATGGCTTCTTCTGTGGCAGGCCTGGAGTTCTGCATCCATGTGGGCAACTGCAACTCCACTGTCTTCCAATCACATAAACCTGAGGCTGTAGGCTGAAGGCCACATACCGCAAGCCAAAGCTTACCTACATGGCTCTTGAGGCTGTTGACTTACACCCTGTTGGAAAGGTTGTTATCAACTTACTCTAATAAAGTCTAGCAACTGGGCTGAGGAGATGCCTCAGTCAGTAAAGCACTTGCCACACAAGTGTGAAGACCTAAGTTCAACTCTCACAACCCAGATAAAAATCCAGAAGTGATGGTGTACACTTGTAATCCCAGAACTGGGGTGGCAGAGACAGCAGGAACCCTGGGACTCACCAGACAGCTGGACTAGCCAATGATGTGAGTTCTGGGTCTACGAGAGACAGTCATAAGAATAAGATGTACAATATCTGACAAACATTACCCAAACTTGATCTCTAGCCTGTACAAGTACTTGTGCACACACACACAGGCAAGCACCCATGCATATACCACACACACACACACACACACACACACACACACAAGCACCCATGCATACACATCACACACACACACACACAAGCACCCGTGCATACACACCACACACACTCAATATAGCAACTACAGAAATACTGACAAGCAGCAAACACACACACTGCTCCCCTCTCCCAGCCATTGCCCCACAGCACCCAATACTGAGGAAGTGTCATTAAGGTTCACAAAGAAAAGCCTGTCAGCACCGAGGGGTTTGTGGTAAGCCAGGACGAGGTCTCCGTGGAGCTGGTGCTGCTCTGCTGGGCTACGCCCTCCCAATGTGGCTGTGGTTAGGTCCTCACACAAGCTGAAAGAGAAGCAGGGCTCATTTGCCTGCCTGCCTGCCTGCCTACCCTCCCTCCGCACCAGCCTGTGAGCACCAGAAGAGAAAGGCACAGCCCAGCCACCTCAACCACAGAGCCCCAGCTACCAGAAGACAACACTGGAGAAGTTTCCCAACCGAAAGAACAGAGAGGAATTCAATTAAAAGAGAAACCGCCAGCGTCTCAACCACTGGCCTTTATGACGTGGGAAATGTCAGAATTAGGAATAGGTGAGCGGTAACTCAAACCACCGTAAAACCCACCACACATCACAATTGACATCTTAACAATGCCAGCATCAAAAATTGTGCTGTATTTATAGTCTGCTCCTGACTGTCAGATTCAGTGGTCAGCAGCCACGCGTACCAACTTACACTTAAATTTTAAGTCATCAAAAGGGTTCAAAGCTGTTTCAGCTGTTCGGTCAGGCAAGGCATACAATCTGGGTGCTGCCTCGTGGCATGTGGTCTGTAGGTGCCATATTGGAAACAGAAGTTCTAGAAACGCTCTGTCATCATAAACAGCTCCGCTTGTAAGCACGATGTATGACTCCCAGGTGTTTGTTCCTGGCCCGGGCATTGGGCTACGAAGTGTGTGGTCTCGGAGGTCAGCTTGTCTGGGTTTAGAAGTGTCTAAGAGTGGTGAAGCTTCTATGTAGGAGTGTTTCCTTCCAAAGGAAGCTAGCCTGAGGAACTGTGTGGAGGGAGGGAGAGACCTGCCTCAATGTGAGCAGTGCTATCCCGTGGACTTAGGCCCAGAGGGGAAGGGAGCAACAGGAGTGAGCCAGCAGGCGGCTGCATGCCCCCTCTGAGCATGCGCACGGCTACATGCCCCCTCTGAGCAAGCACACGGCTGCTGCTCTTGTCCACTAAGGTCAAGCAGCAACATTATCAGATTTCAAGTGTGGACAGGAAATGATCAGCCAGTGTTTTGGCTCCGACTGGACTAGAACTACTGCAGTGGCCTATTTATTTAACTGGATGGCTAAAGAGCTCTGGGCCCTTGTGGTGCACGGATGTCCACTTTGAGGTTGTGTAAGCCAAGCCAATAACTCCTATTACAGAATATATTCTATGGTATATATCATGCTGCATTTACACATGTTCATTTATTCTGTGTCCCTAAGCTGCCTGTAAATAACTAGTAGATACATGATTGTGTTTTCCAGCTGTGGGATTCCATTCACAAGTCAGATTGACTCAGAACTGAAAATATTTCCATAACTTGGATCTAAAGTATATACTGACAGGTTGGGTTTTTTTTTTTTTTTTTTTTTTTTGGTCATTAGTTACAAAACACGTGGTCTAGTTTCATTTCTGTTGCTATGGTAAAATATCCTGAGGAAAAGCAACTTAAAAGAGAATGGGATTGACTTACAATTCCGTATTCCAGTCTATCTCTGAAGGGAAGTGAGGCAGGACTCAGATACTCACATCCAAAGTCAAGAGAAGAAAAATAAATGGACAAAGGCTTACCTGCTTTCCTCTCTGGAACTGTTTAGGACCCTCTGTTTAAAGCATGGTGCCACCCATAATGGGCTGTCTTAACAAAGACAGTGCCCCACCCATATGCCCATAGGCCATCCTGACCTAAATCATTCTTCAGTAAGACTCTCCCCAGGTGATTATAGGTTGTGTCCAGTTGACAGTTAAAACTAACCAGCACAACGATACAATGTAACAACTGTTTGTATCCAATTGACATTGAATTGGGTCCTGCAAAAGGTATACAAAAGGTAGCTTATATGCAAAAACTATGTTGCCTTATATAAGAGTCTGTAAAGTCAACAGATTTTGGTAACCATTGGTGTGTCTTGGCACCAATACTCCCCAGGTATTGAGAAACTAATGAGCTAAGAAAATCTACATGTGGTGGTACATTCCTGCAATACCAGTGCATGGGGGGAGGGGGGGTGCGGGGGGGGGGAGGGGCTAAAAAAAGAAACTCATGAATTTGAAGCTACAGTGGGCTCTATCACAAGACTCCGCCTCAGCAGAGGGAAAGAGGGAAGTAAAGAAGGAGGATCTGAAGAGGCCCCCGAACTTGTTTTATTCTGTGGCTCTCTGAGGGCTTTCTATAGGTTTACACAAACAATAAATACCTGACTGATCTGTTATGAGACTCTAGGGCCACGTCAACCAGTGCTGTTGTCCCACAGGGGGTGGGTGACAGTGTGATTGTAATTATGGCAGGATTGAACCCTTCCAAGAGAAGCTGTCTGATGGCCTTGAGTTCATTTTGGTCATCCATTTTCCTCATTACTAGTGGGATCTACTTAGACGTTCCTGAAAGGGAACAAGCAAACATTCCATTTCCACTTCAAGCATCCCTAAGATATATTGGTTTATTGGCCCTTTCCTCTCTATAAATGTTCGTACCTATTACAGTTTAGATCTCAAATGCTCCCCATAAAGGCAGTGTCTAAAGCCTTTGTCCACAGTTGCTGATGCTATGGGAGGGGTGGGGACACTGGGGATAGGGCCTACTTTGAGGAAGCAAGTCACTATAGACATGACAAAGAAGTGTATGTTGGGACACAGACTCCTTTCTCTTTGTTTCTTGGCCATGATAAAGAGAACCACTTATCTCTGCATTACCGTTCTGCCTCGCCTCAGGCCCAGAAACAACAGTCACATGACCATGGACAGAGACAAATAAACCTTTCCTCCTTTTAAGTGTCTGTTTCAGGTATTTTGTCACAGCAATCAAAAGCTTATTAACAATCAGATTTGGGGGAAGGTATTATACTTCTTAGCATAAGCATTTGTCCCAGCACCAGGCTAACTCTGGATTCTAGTTGTGAAACTAGAGATTGTCTTAGTCGAGGTTCATCATATAAAAAAAAAAAAAATACTAGAAATTAATCTATGCTGCCTTAGTCACAAAAGGAAATTTATAAAAAGATTATTGTTGTCCCTGGTGGAACTCATGGATGAGGAGACTGGAGAGCCTGGGACCTACCAGTCTCTTCTCCCCTCATGTCTGTGTCTCTATCTAACTATCTGATTCGCCCAGATCTTCAGAACATTAGCCTCTGTTTCTGTGTTCACAGAGCAAAGGAGCAACATCCTCTTAGCATCTCCAAGAAACGTGAGGCCATTCACAAGCCCCTCAAAATTCCTGAGACCCAGCTCCAAGCTCATCTCCCAAAGGTCCCAACACTCATGGGAGAGGGCTGACCACATTTGTGTAAGATGTCCACAGCAGCCACAATGCATAAGAGAGCAGCAGGCAGAAGCATGTCTAGGGGAAGGAACCATGCTGTGGACAGTGATATTAACCAAAGGGATAAGGGCAAAATGTAAGTTTAAGAAATAAAAGGGCCATCAAGTATCTAACACAAAATATAATTGAGTGTCTGCAAAATGAAAAGACACTGATATTAATTTCCAGATTGAGGAGGTCCCTCAGATGGGCCTGCTTGTCTGTTTTGCAACTTCGTGGGCACCTGCGCATGTTGTGTTCATTCCTAAGGCTGAGCCTCACACTACATTGTTCCATGTTTTCTAGAGCAGAAGGGTCTAGCAGCCACGTTTCTCCCAGTATCTAGGAGAGGCTGGGGTCCAACTTATGCCTATATTCCTGGAGATGTACTGTTTCTCTACAGTCAAAGTAACTAATTTGTGGAAACCATGGCTATTTTCCACATTTTTTAAGTTGGCGTTTTTGTAACTGCCTTTATTTTAAGACTTCTTCAGGGAATGAACCCCACCAAGGCATCATGAATGCTAGGCCAGAACTCTGCCTTCAGTCAAGTTGATTTTGCTATGAGTTGTTTCTCTGCCTGTTTTATTTTTCAAATATTAAATATTGATATTCTTTGAAGGAGATGGGAACGAAACAATAAAAGTCAAATTATCATCTTTATAGTTTATGCCACCCCAGACGACGAAAACACACTGACTGTGTGTGCAGCTTATAAGAAGAGAGAGTACACCAAGCCATCCTCAGAAGCCAGCCTCATGTAGCTCTAAAGAAGAGCCCACTCCTGGGACAGAGACCTGGAGAAGCTAGATGCTCCCAAACCCAGGCCGAGCAGATAGCAAGTCTTATAGCCTGCAAGACTTAGCGCTCCTGAAGCCAAGGCCAGCTCTGGCTTTATATATCGAACGTGGGAAACTAGAAAATCACTGACTGGCTTTGCTTTTGCTACGTGACAGCTTCAGAGGGGCAACATACCTCCCAAGAAGGATGTGGCACCATATATGTATGGCACCATATGAGTACCTGAATCATTATGGATACCTGAATCATTATGGATACCTGAATCAAGTCCGTTATGCTCACAGGCCAGCCCCAAATGCCAAAGCAACAGACATCAATCACAGACACTCAGCTGAGGGATCCAGACAGTCAACCTGAAAAGGACAAGAAGTCTCATAAGAAGACCAACAGTGTGCATTAACCTGGACCCCGGGAGCTCCCAGAAACTGAGTCACCAATCAAAGAACATGCACGGGCTAGTCCAAGGCCCCCAACCATATGTAGCAGAGGACTGCCTTGTCTGGCCCCAGTGGAAGAGGATGCAGTTAATCCTGTAGACTTGATACCCCAGGGAAGGGGGACGCCCAGGGGAGGGGGAGGGGAGAGCACCCTCTCAGAGACATAGGGGAGGGAGAATGGGGTGAAGAACTCTGAGTTGGGGCGGGGACTTGGAGGAGGGCACCATTTGGAATGTAAATAAATAAAAATCATTAAATAAAGAGTCTCAACATGCTGATATTTTAAAGAGGAGTATATGGGGGGAAACGATGCTTCTAACAGTTATCTGAGGAGACGCTACTCAACGGCTTCTCACGCTGACACTGTTAGCCTCTTTAGTCAAAACTACACCTTCCGCGACCTCCTCTCCAGAGAGCCCAAGTCTTTGGGTCTGGGGTAAGACCCCAGAGTCAAGGCTTCAAAAGGCACCAGGTCTGGGGCGGCTGTCCAGAAACCGCAGTGGGAAAACAGGACGCAGACAGTGGGGGGGATGTGGAGAGGAACCGGAAGTTTAGACCGCAACACAGGCGGAGGCTGAAATGAAGGATTCCAGCCAACTGCTCCACCCACTTCTCTGCTTTTGAAGAGTCTTTGTCTCAGGAAGAGAACATTCTGGAAGAGCTGAGCAACCATAGAGGGAAGCAGTCTCTAGCAACACCAAGTGCCAAAGTACCAAACCTAAGCCAAGGCTTAAAGCAATCATTAATGCTTGATCAAAGGTTATAGACGAATAAGGAATGGGAATAAGGGGGAAAGAACGCACGGAGTCGATGTTATTGATTTACACGCCGAGAGAAATGCCAGAACTATTATTTAGATGTCAAAATAACTCCAAGAAGAGTACAAGGCTGTTTTGATAATTTGAAACCGAATACCTGCCGGCTTTGAGACAGGGCTCTCAGACACCCAGCCACCGTAAATCCCGCTGCGCCTCTCTGAGCAGGTCACATTTCGTCTTCCAAGGTTATAGCATGTTAAATTATATGCAATTTCAAAAAGAGCAAACCCTTGTCCCGCACTACAGTCCCCTTGTCTTAAAGGCATGCTTTGGCTCAAATTAATTTATAGCCCGAGGGGATTTGGGGAGAGAGAGAAAGCTCAAAATTCCAAGTGAAAATAGCCCAGAATCTGGTTGCTTCTTAAATATCAAGAGATGTTGTCTGGGGTCTAGGAAGGGCTGTGCAGGTAAACAGAACAACGGGAAACTGTCAGGGTCTGGTAGACGCTTCACAGGAGAAAGGTCCTGCTGGATGCCAGAGAGCATAAAGTTTGCCCAGCACCCAGCAAAACGCTAAGCACAGCAGAGCTGGTGGAGCAGGAGAGCAGAGGCAGGGGAGCACTGTGAGAATGATCTCCGTGCCTTCCCAAAGCCCTTACTGCAGAGGGCTCAGGGGATAGTCAGACTTTCACTAGGGGCTTGCTCGGATTAGCTGCTTTCTCTGTGGCCTTTCCTCTCTCCCGCCACTTGAGATGTGGCTTAATTGGAGGCCCTTGTGGTTAAAATCACAATATTAATTCAGAATAATCTTCTCAATGAGTAACTTTCTTGCCCCGAAATCTTATCCAACTCCATCCTAAGTAAAAGGACTAAGTTTTTCCAGCTCTGCCATAGAAAAGTGAATACAGAAAAAAAATCCATTCTTAAGATCTGGGTCTCCTTTATACTAATGTGTTTGAAGTAACTCCTTTTGTTGCCAATTAAGTTTAACAAGGGTCAATAAAATGTATGCGATTTTTAAGGGTTCCCCAAAGTGAAAATCTAAGGCAGTGACCTTTTGGGGGGGTGTCAATCAACCTTTCACAAGGGTCACTTAAGACCATTGGAAAGCACAGATATTTACATTACAATCCATAACAGTAACAAAATTACAGTTATAGAGTGGCAACTAAATAATTTTACAGATGGGGTCCCCACACCATGTGGAACAGGATCAAGGGCAGCACTAGGCTGAGAGGTTAGAACACAGCTCGAAGTTAGCATAGAGGTGAGAACACAGCTGGAAGTTAGCATAGAGGTGGAGAACACAGCTCGAAGTTAGCATAGAGGTGGAGAACACAGCTGGAAGTTAGCATAGAGGTGGAGAACACAGCTGGAAGTTAGCATAGAGGTGGAGAACACAGCTCGAAGTTAGCATAGAGGTGGAGAACACAGCTGGAAGTTAGCATAGAGGTGGAGAACACAGCTGGAAGTTAGCATAGAGGTGAGAACACAGCTCGAAGTTAGCATAGAGGCATTGGCAGGGTAATTGAATGCATGCATCAAAGTTTGCTGTGTGCTAGAGTACCAAGCCGAATGCTACCTTCAAGTAGTGTCAAAATGCAGATCAGCATCTGTTCTGCATGACTATAAATCTCCATTAGAATCGCCAAATACCTGTTTTCCTGCTGGAACCATAGAGTCTTGTGGCAGCCCGATGGCAGCTAACCTCTTCAGTAGGTAGAATCATATTCAAGGATTTCCTGTCACCAACACCCAGTGAGTGGCAAGAGCCATGGCATCCTCTTTCCTGGTGACTGACCAAGACGGCCAACCTATCAGGTAAAATGAACACTAACTCTATTCTCCTATTGCTGGCTCAGAGATAGCTTTACACTGTCCGGTGAACTTTATGAAACACAATGTTCTCAATGAGTTCCTGAGGAAACCATCTGTCACTTGCTTCAGTTTCCCCAGCTGGACTCAGCTTCAGACCATCTTATACCTGACTCTAGGGGTCTATCATTGTTTCTTACAACATTTCCATCTCAGTCACTTCAAAATACATCAATACATGTCTGGTGCGTTGGTCTGTAGGTCTGTAGCCAAGCACTGGGGAGGCAGAGGCAGGAGGAACATGAGTTTACGGCCAACCTAGGGTACAAAGCAAAAAATTATTTCAATAAATGAAAAAAATGATTATATGAAATGTATAAAATTTTTTAAGTCTCTTTCTAGTTTGACAACTCACAAATGTCTTTCTGAAGGACCTAGGAGCCATCCCTTTGACAAAGAACCATTAAGACAGTGCCCCCTCTCCAAGTGTCTCTTTGAAAGTAGCAGCCTGCTTGGACAAGCATCAGAAAGCCTAATCACAGCCAAAATCAAATTATGGGGCCCAACACTGTGGGCATTGGCCTCAACCTCTGGCCCTTGTCCACCACTAAGGACCCTGAATAAAGTCTCCCTTGGATGTTTAGCTTCGTTTGGTACTGTATTTTCTTTAACAGGAGGTCATTACTCCCTATGACTGACATTGTATTTCATAGAGAAAGGGAAAAGCTTTCCCCTTGCTGCTCCAAAGAGCTATTTCTCTGAGAACACAGAATTCTTAATCTCTTCATGGCAAAGTGCCCGTGCCTGTCATGAGCCACCAGCAAGCCATTTGGGAAACAGTGAAAGGTGACTCGGTGGTGCTGGGTGTGAGAGCCATGATATTAACAACTTCACTATCCCATGAACATGACAGAGTCAGCTTAGACAAACTGAAGACTACCATGTCATCAGGTGGTGGAATCTTGTGAAGAGAAGAGAAAGGAGACTTATCCCACATGGCCACTTTGGGAAGAGGACCCATAAAGAGGTCTGGTGACCCCAGGTTCATCACTGGGACACTGGCATGAAGTTCAGGTTTAATCAGAGGGCAAGAAGCACACATGCCTAAGAGGTCTTGGTTACAGCATGGACCTGTCCATCACTACTCTCTGCTTCATTTCTGGTCTGTCCTGCAAGATGGTCCAACGAGTTACTGGAATGGTATGAAATCTCTTCCAGGGGATCGAGTTCTCTCTCTCTCACTGGCAACAGGGCTCAGTCAGTTTCTGCAAGAATTCTTAGGTGAAGTGCAATTTCTCGAGAGTTATTGTTTCTTATTTCAAGAGTCTGACAGCCAAATGGACTATGTAAATGTCTGTCTCTAGAACTGCCAGGGTGGTTATAGATCTACACAAGTTTGTGTAGAGAACTACTCATCCTTATCACCCACTCATGCATTCAATAAATACTGTGTGGTGGTTTGAATGAAAATGGTCTCCACAGTCTCATAAGGGTGTGAACTTGTTGGGGTGGGCCTTGAGGTTTCAGATGTCAAGCCAAGCGCTCTCTTTCTCTCTCTTTCTCTCTCTTTCTCTCTCTCTCTCTCTCCCTTTCTCTCCTCTCTCTCTCCCTGATGCCTTTGGATTTGGATATAGAACTCTCAGCTACCTCTCCAGCACCATATCTGCCTGTGTGCCGCCATGCTCCCTGCCATGATGACAATGGACTAAACCTCTGAACTATGAGCCAACCCCTGATTCAATGTTGTCTTTTGTAAGAGTAGTCATGGCCATGGTGTGTCGTTGCAGCAACAGAAACCCTAATTAAGACACTGTATTTTGACCAGAAGCTGTTCTGTGTGTCAGGGTAGATTACAAGATTACCAAGAGAGAAGTTTGAAGGCTATTGGTATGCTTTCTGCCTTTTGCCTTTGTTGGCTTGATCTTAGAGCTTTGCCCTTGCCTAAGACAAGGAAGATGACAGGGATACACAGGAGTTAATGGGGGACACATCCACCTCTGTACATCGAAACATGATATCTGATGTAGTGTTATTATTCTTGGGGTTGCTGTACCCCCTTTTACCTTTAAATATCTAGTAGGGGTTTCTACCCCATTTCAGACCATATTGTTTCCAGATAAGACAAAGAAACCCTTAGGTTTATTTTGAAAAAAATAAAATAAAATAAAACAACTTAAAAGCACCGGAGCTGAGCAGATCTCAACCCTCTGCTATTTTGTCCATTTCCCTATGGTGATCCCCAAAGTATCACTTGCTGTGTTCCACCTGGGCAGTTCCTATCCCATCAGGCCAACCCTTACAGCCAAGAATAAGGTCACAATCTACTTACCCCATGGCAACATCCTTCTTCTCTCTCTCATGGTCCCTACCTCAGACCCCAAGCCAAGGAAGCCCTCTCTTCTGCCCAGCCCAGGCTGTATTAACCAATCAGGGATAACTTGAGAGACAATGTGTTATACAACAAAAGCTGGTGTACAAGAGAATGGACAGGTCTTGAGGCAATCAGGTCCTGGGAAATAGTAATGAGCATTTGAACACATAGAAACACCAGACCAGCGCCAGCACTCTGCAGACTCTGTTGTACTGGGCTGCTGCCCTGGAAAAGACCACCCTTGCTCATCCTCTCTGCAGCATAGAAAGAGCCAGGCATAGAGTATAAACTGTACAACATTTGGAAGGGAAGAGCCACCCCTTTCTGGCTCTGAGTGAAGTGTGGTGAGAAGAAAAAAACACAGAGCCAGGAGGTCATCCCACTTTCAAATAGGACATCCAGACTGACATGCCCATCCAAGCATGACTGTGTGCTGATGATATTTGACAGCTCCCAAAACATGATCATTCTAATGGAACACCTTAAAATTCAGCTGCAACAGGGGTCACTTCAGCTCCAGTGGGGCTGAGAGCCAGCAGACAAAGTAACTCTCCGACAGTGTGGGTTCCCAGCCTGGGGCTAGCTAACAGCCAGTCTCAGAGGTCTGCAGGCAACAAAGTACTAACAACGGAGAGATAGCACAGGTACCCAGGAGGTAATTACTATCTACTAACAGAGAAAGGGAGAGGGAGGGAGGGAGGGAGGGAGGGAGGGGGAGAGAGAGAGAGAGAGAGAGAGAGAGAGAGAGAGAGAGAGAAGACTCCAGTGGTCCCTCGTCATCCATGATTTTGATTTATGCATTCAGTCCGCTGGGTCAATCAGAGCCTGAGGATATTAAATGAAACATGTCAAAAATAGGTAGTTCATACGTGTTATGCTGCACATGAATTGGGAGTAGCATAAATAAATCTGACATCCCACTCTGACCCACCCATGAATTGTCTAGTATATCCACTCAGTGCACAGTAGCTTTCCATCAGTCATTTAGTTCCCAGTTCTGTTATCAGATCAGCTGTATCAGCTACAGCAAAGCAGATATCCAAGCAACCCCATCTTACTTCCTAAAGGCCCCACAGTAAAGAGGACTGACTCTGGCATTGGGAATGCCAGAGGGAACCGTGAAGTACTGGGCAAGGGCAGATGGTTGAGTACTTCTCATACCACCACTGGGACTTGAGTTTGGATCTCCAAGACTCACCTAAAAGTGGCTAGCTGCACATGCCTATAATCTGAGTNTATCCAAGCAACCCCATCTTACTTCCTAAAGGCCCCACAGTAAAGAGGACTGACTCTGGCATTGGGAATGCCAGAGGGAACCGTGAAGTACTGGGCAAGGGCAGATGGTTGAGTACTTCTCATACCACCACTGGGACTTGAGTTTGGATCTCCAAGACTCACCTAAAAGTGGCTAGCTGCACATGCCTATAATCTGAGTGCAGAGGAGGTGGAGACAGGGATCCCAGGGGGCTACCAGCCGATGTAGCTGGACTGTTTAGTTCCAGGTTCAGAGAGAGACTCCATCTCAAAAGGTAGAGAAGCAGTTGAAGAAATCACCAACACCAACTTCTAGCCTTCACACACAAGTCCACACACTTGCACATGCACACACACATGCACTTGTGTACACACATGCACATATACCTGCACATGCACACACATACACACCTGCACATGTGCACACATATGCATACACACCTGCATGTGTGCACATATATGCCCATACCTGTATATGCACACAAATACACACACTTACACATGTGCATATATATGCACACATACCTACACATGCACACACATATGCACAAATATCCACACTTGTGTACACATGCACACACGCATGCACATACCACACACACACCTGCATGTGTACACACTATGCATGTACACCTGCATCTGTGCACATGTAGACTTGTACACACAAAAAAAAATCTTTTCTGATGATGTACTAATTGGTTTTATTTTGAGAGAAATCACATTACCATAATTTCTATTACAGTGTGTACCATAACTGTCCTCTCTTTCTGTTAGTCTCTGCTGTTGTTCTTACTGTGCATAATTTGCAAATTAAATTTTATCTTAGGTATGGATGTAAGACACAATATAGTGTATATGGAGTTGGGAAGCATGCATAATTGCAGGACTGTTCTGAGGATACTAGAACAGACAGTGGGGAAGGGGGAACAGCTGGAGGCAGGGAAGCCAGTGTGGGAAGTAAGATGCGTGGATGCCAACATCCTTCTCACACCCAGAACTGGTGTAGGGAAAGATACACTGGAAGGCTACTGAAGGCTACGTCTCCTTAGATGGTGGCCTATAGGCATTTTTTTTTTAGTTAAGCAGAGGTTTTTAATATAAACTGGATGGAACAATGCTTTAAACTGGATGGGACAGGAGTCCTCTACCCAGGAACCTGGGGGGATAGACACAGAGATGGGAATTAAGGGATTACATCATCTCTCTGCTGTGAGTTCACCTAATGACTCCACACGGTATTGGCCCAGGCCCTGTCATTCCTACAGCAGGGGTCTGGCAATGGGTGCTCTGTGGGTACCATTCACACAGGAGGAAGGGACACGGGAAAGAATGCTCTGTGGGTACCATTCACACAGGAGGAAGGGACACGGGAAAGAGTGCTCTGTGGATAGCCATTCACACAGGAGGAAGGGACACAGGATAGAGTGCTCTGTGGGTACCATTCACACAGGAGGAAGGGACACGGGAAAGAGTGCTCTGTGGGTACCATTCACACAGGAGGAAGGGACACGGGATAGAAAGTTCCAACAGAGCTAGTACCACGGGCACTCAGACTTTTGGGGCTTATAGTCATTTCACTCCTGAGCAGAACACAGCTAAGACTTGAAATACTTGAGCCACTGAGGTGCCCAGGTCACCAAAACAAAGATACCCTCTGAAGTGTTCAGATACACACAGGTGTCTCTCACCAGTAAACAGAATACATGATTCTAAGTATCATAGGCTCATTGACATAATCTCTCCCTCAAAACAAAATGAAAAGTATAAAGCAGTAAATAAAGATGAGGCAGGAACGAGGAAGGGAAAAAGGCCAGGCAGAGAGGCTCCTGTGAGAGATGTACATTTAGAGAAACAAAGAAGGATGCAAACTGCTCTTCTCTGATGATGCTGTATCCAGCTGTGAAGTTTGATTAAAGACATGCCCTTGAACTGGAATGATCAAAGATGGCTTCCAGTAAGTACAGCCTGGCTGACTCGTGATTTACTTTTTATTTTTAAACTGAATTCAGCAGAGACCTGCATGCATTAGGTTAAGATGATTAACAGTTGGAGTTTGACCTTGAAATAATCTTTACATTGTAAATTCTTAATGATCAAAACCGTGTTCTCAGTGATTAATACATATTAGTAATTAATTATTAAAGAAGAGTAATTACAAATACATATTCTTAAAATCTTGAGGCTTTTAAGCCATTTGTAGAAGTGACTGGACATTTTTTCAAATTTGCAGGAAAAAAAAAAACCATCTGGCTCTCATGTTCATTGTCAGCACATCAACAACCAGAGATAGTGTTTCTCTACCTCTTCTTCTTCCTTGTCTCATAAGTGGGAAATTCACAGCAACTGGATCCCATCAAAGCCAAAGAATGAAAATGGTTCTATAGAAACCCATAACATTAAGTAGTAATCCTGGCTTGAGAAAGAACAAAGCAAAATGGCAAATATGTATGAAAATGCCATAATGAAACCCGCTATTTTGTATACTAGCTTAATAAAAATAAACAAACTAATACACGCATACATACATATATACACACACATGCATACACACATACACACACATACATACACACACATGCATACACACATACACACACATGCATACATACACATACATACACACATATGTACATACATACACACATATATACATACACACATACATACATACATATATGCATACACACATACATGCATACACATAAACACATATACATACACACATACATATATACACGCATATGCATGCACATGCATGCATGCATACATACCTACACATACATACATATACATACATACATACATACATACATACATACATACAGGAGTCTAGAGGATGGTTCAGTCAGTCAAGTGCTTACCGTGCAAGTACAAAGGTCTTAGCTCAATTCCCAGCACCGACATAAAAAAGAAGGCTTTGGCAACACATATCTGTAATCCTGGAGCTAGGGAAACAGAAACAGGATTTCCGGCCAAATAAGTGCTCTCCAGGTTCAGTGAGAGATCTTATCCCAAAAGTAAGCTAGCAATTCCAGGTTAGAGTACAACACTGAGAAGTCAGGCAGGAAGTTCAAACACCTAGTCACGTCATGTCCACAGACAAGAGCCACGTTGGTGATCTGTGGAGAAGCCAGAACACCTGTGCACCACTGAGGGGAATGTGTGTTAGGGCCAGAGGCAGCCACTCTTTAATGCAACCTAGTGGTTCCTCAACACAGCACCCTGGCTGTGTTCCCAAGAGACCTGAAAGCCTGTGGACAAAGCTGTGTAGACGTGTTCAGCAATGTTCACAAAGGCTAAGAAGCAAAAACAACACGAGGGACCATCAGTTCGTGAGCTGAAAAAAAATACGGTGTGTGTATAATGAAAAACTGTACCACACAGAAACGAAAGAAGTACTGAAACACACCAAACGGTGAATGAACTTGAAATCTTCACATCTAGTGCAAGAGTCAGTCATGAAGGACCCTCGGTACAGGCTTCTGTCTATATGAACTATCCAGAACAGAAAAGGCCACTGGACAACAAGGTCAGCCAGCCATCCTGGGACACTGAGGGGATGGTGCAGTGGGTCATTATTCCTAATAGGAAGTTTCTGTGGGTGTGGGTGTTCTGGTTTCATTTCTGCTTCTATGACAAACAGCAGCTAGAGACAGGCTCAGCTGCTGACAGCAATGACTGCCCCCACACATGAGGGGAGCTGGAGACAGGCTCAGCTGCTGACAGCAATGACTGCCCCCACACATGAGGGGAGCTGGAGACAGGCTCAGTTGCTGAGAGCACTGGCTGTTCATGCAGAGAACCTGGGTTTGAGTCCCAGCACCCAGGTGACTCACAACCATCTATAACTCCAGCTGAAAGAGATCTAATGCCCTCTTCTGGCCTCTGTAGGTACCAGGTATACACAAGGTACACAAACATATGCAGAAAATAAAAATAAATGAATTTTAAAGCAATAAAAAGGAAGAAAGGACTTGACGTGGTTTACAGTCCCAGGTCACAGGCCATAGTGGGGCAAGTCAACGCAGCCAATTAGACTACATCCTCATAAGTATACTAAAAACACTAAGAGGTGGGGGGTTTTTGAAACAGGATTTCTCTGTGTAGCTCTGGTTGTCCTGGAACTCTGCAGACTATGCTGGCCTTCAACTCACAGAGATCTGCCTGCCTCTGCCTCCCGAGGGGTGGGATTAAAGGCCTGCACCATCACTGCCCAGAGTAACTGCCTATTTTTAAATGGTAATTTTTATGAGATGTGGGTTGTATCTCAACCTTTGAGGATCTGGAGTTCCCAAGGATATTCTCAATTAATATTGTGAGGAGAAACAAGTAGGAGATGTATGAAGCACAGACTCATGGGTTGAAGCCAGAACTAGATAATGTTCATCTTCGCGCTGTGTGGAAGAGGCTCTCCTGTGACTGATATGCTAAGCCAAAGGGCAGCAGGGAGCCCTTAGTCATCACATGTAAGGAGAAGAAAGGCATGGTCTCTTAGTGACATTGAAGTGACACTAACAGTCTATGTCTTAGTTAGGATTTCATTGCTGTGAAGAGACACCAATACCAAGGCAACTCTTATATGGAAAACATTTCATTGGGCTGGCTTACAGTTCCAGAGGTTCAGTCCATTATCATCATGGCAGTATGCAGGCAGGCATGGTGCTGGAGAAGCTGAGAGTTCTGTATCTGGATAAGCAGGCAGCCAGGAGACTATCTTCTTCCTTGAACAGAGCTTGAGCATATATATAACACCTCAGAGCCAACCCACACAGTGACACACTTCCTCCACCAAGGCCACACCCACTACAAGGCCACACCTACTCCAAGGCCACACCTCCTAACACTGCCACTCACTCCCTGTGGCCATTCAAACACACTAGTCTATGAGGGCCAAACCTATTCAAACCACCACAGTCTACTAGTGGTGTTGGCAGTGTGGAAAACTTTTTAATGTGTATGCATGTGGTAGATGTTTGTGTGCATGCTCATGGGTATGTGTGCAGATGTGGGGCACACCTCCCTGTGGACTCCAGGTGTCTTCTTCTTCAATCATTCCCTGCTTTATTTTTTTGTGACAAGATGTCTCAGTAACCTGGAGCTCACTGAATTTGTGGGATGAGTATCCAGTGAGCCCCAGGGCTCGTCCAGTCTCTGCTTCCACAGAACTGGAATTACAGATGACATGCACAGCCCTCCTGGGCCATGGACATGGATGCTTGGCACCCAACACTTGGGTCCTCGTGCCTGTGCAGCAAGCTTTGCATTGACAGGGCCATTTCCCAGCCCAGAAATGTGAAGAAAAAAATCTTAGTGACACAGGGTTACCATGAACAAACCAAGGAACTGATTCCCACCTCTGCCTCTCTACCACCTATAGACATCTGAACTTCCTTCCAACTCTGTAGTTTTTGTGAAGTAAAGACTGAGAATTTGGAAGTGGGATGGGCAGGGGAAATCAAGGAAAAGAAAAGATGGGGGGGGGCAAAGAATGAGTAAAGAAAGGAAACCTCGGGAATAGAGGAGTGGAATTTAACAGAAATAAGAAATTTATAGCGGAGAGAGCCTGTGACTCCTCAGAGGGAGAAGGACATGTTGCGGGCTAAGAGACACAAGTCAGATAGAAAGGCATGTCTTAGGAGAGCGTTCTTTCAGGGCAAAAGTATGGCTGCCACCATGAAGTATTTATGTCACTTGCTGACAGTGACATGTTCTGACAAACACAATTAAGTCATTGTCTGAAGATCACAGAGTGCACTTAAACAAGACTACAGTGTTGGGGTTGGAGAGATGGCTCAGCGGTTAAGAGCACTGACTGCTCTTCCAGAGGTCCTGAGTTCAAATCCCAGCAACCACATGATGGCTCACAACCATCTGCACAGCTACAGTGTACTCATATACATAAAATAAATAAATCTTAAAAAACAAAAGACTACAGTGTCACTAGGTGATGTAAGGACAGGCTCCAGGGCCTTGCATGCTGTGTGAATGCTCTACCACTGAGCTACAACCCCAGCCGTCAATACTATCATATGGATCCACAGGCTATAGGTGATCTGATGTTGATAGAAAGATCTTGATGTTATACATGACTTTATAGTCCTGGGTTCACTTACTTTATTTCAAAAACCTCTGTGGGTAAGAGTGTGGTGCAGTGGCAAGACGCTTATCTAGCATTCACAAGGCTCTGGGTTAAATTGTTAACAGAGAAAAACAAAAATTCAAGCAAAGATCGAAAGACCACGTGGACTGTGCCTCTGAACCAGCACATTGCTCCAAAGTGTCCCACCTTGCGTTAGGGATGAGAGAACTATGCGCCCAAAAACCTACTATTCCTAAGCCTTTGTGGACGAGAGGTTTGCATTTGCTTACATGACATATCAGGTGTCTACCACTACATACACACAAACATGAGAGCCAAGGGCTGTGACTCGGTGGGACAGCATTTGCCTACCATGTACCAGGCCCTGGGTTCCAACCACAGTACTTTGAGGGGAACAGGGGACAGAGGGACAAAAGTTCCTGATGGGCTGAATGAATATGAATCTACTAAATCCTAAATACAATGTGTTTAGGTCTACAATTTCTTTAATTTGCACAGTAAATGGACAGGAGAGAGGGTCTGATGGTTAAGAGCATTCATTGCTCTTTTGGAGAACTGGAATTCAGTTCCCAGAACATACATCCACCTGTAACTCCAGCTCTAGGACAGGTGACATCCTCTTCTGTGTATGCAGCTGAACACATGTACACAGATGTATACAGACATACACATAGAGACAGAGAGACAGAAAGAAAGAAGGACAGAGAGAGACAGATAGACAGAGAGATCAGAAACTCTTGTTTTTATTTGCTGAGTATTGACTGTGACTCCTGGGCATTCTAAAACATTGTAGACCTTCTTGTTCAACAGTGATTTAAAGGTGATACAAGATGCTGAACTTTTGTCTGTGGTCAAAATATGAGCTCCACTTTGTTAAGATGTGAGTGTGGCATTATTTTATAGTCATGGAATCTGCGATGAGAACTCACAAGATTTGTGTGCAGTGTGGCCTTTCATAATTGATGAATGACTTCATTATTACGTGTCACTGATTGCTTTTCAAAAACATTGTGACTGTGGGAAACATCCATTAGTCAGTATTTATCAACATTTTAGGGACAGATTAAAGAGAATCAGTGCTTGGGGAGCAAAGAGAAATATGGGGTGTGACCTCAAATGTGATGACATCCCCCAAGGAAGAATACAGTAAGCCAAAGCTGTGCCCCATCTACTCACTACTGTGTGCTTTGGGCAGGTTGACCAGTTAGCTCTCACTGTCACCTAGAAGGTAGAGTGGGAATGGGGAATGCTATACCATCTACTGTTACATAAGACCATGTTTACACTGTGTTTACACAAGTGTGTCCATAGTTCATGGTTTATGTTTAGCTTCCATCTCTTTTTATGGGCACTGAGGTCATGGTCAGGCTAGGCAAGTGCTCTGTTGTAAACTATATTCCTGGTACTCTTTGGACTTTTCAGTATCTGAAATAGGGCTTCATTATGTTGACTAGACTGGCCTCAAACACAGTCTGTACCCCACCAGGTCTTGAACTTGTGGCCTCTCTCCCTCAGTGTTCAAAGCAGCTGAGATTTACAAGCTTGTATCACCAAGCCAGGCTTCATCTAACTTTTTAATTAGACCCATTGAGTTTTTTCTGAGTTTCTTTTGAGAAGGGGGTTAACTTTTTTTAAATTTATTTTCATCAAAATATGTTTTGTAAAAATATCCATCCCTTAGCCAGGTATGTAGAAGGTCAGTGGTCTCTGTAGCGGACGCTCAATGCTGCCTTTGTAGAAGCAAGCAGACAATGAATGATGAGTAAGTGTAGCTCTATTCCCATCAAACTTTATTAACAAGGAAAGGCATCAGGCTAGACCCAGCCCATGAGGTCAGTTCGTCTTGTCTGCACAGGTTCCAGAATCCCCACAGCTCGGCTCACACATTACACCTCTGTGCCTTTTGTCATAGATGAGTTTAGTACTTGTCAGACATATATTGTGATGAATCATCTCTTTCCTTTTCTCTTGTACACTGGCAAATGGAAATTGCGCATTTTAATGATACACAAATATACATCTCTGAGGTTGTGCCGAAAGAAAGAAAGAAAGAAAGAAAGAAAGAAAGAAAGAAAGAAAGAAAGAAAGAAAGAAAGAAAGAAAGGGAAAGGAAAAAATAAAAGAAAAGAGAAAAGGAAAAAAGAAATGGCCAAAAGGCAGCAGAGAACTTTGAGGCTAAAGTTATAAAATAATAAAAATCTCACTTCTCAAACGTTCCCTCACTTCCTTCCTGTTCAGATTGCGTGTTTTGTTTTGCTTTGTTTTGTTTCGTTTCATTTTAAGATAGAAAGTGAGGAAACACATTTTGAAATTTGATGTGGTTAAGTTTGGGGTTCATATTAGTGACCTGTCTTGTAGGGAGGAGCCACCCCACAAGAAGCAACTGAAGGGAGTGAGGGCTCATCCTGGCTGCTGCTGAGGGGGTGCAGCCCTCTGTGGTGGGGAAAGCGCAGCTGTGGGACGGTGAGCAATGAGCGCATTGGACCTGCAGTCAAGAAGCACAGAAAAGACGGGAAGGCGGGGCACGCTGTACAACCACCACCCACCCCTAGGACCCGCCTCCTCCAAGGAAGCTCCACCTCCTAAGGGTTCCATAACCTTCCAAAACACTGCCACCCCCTGAGGACCAAATGTTCAAACACATGATCCTGTGGAAGTCTGTGCTGGCTGACTTTATGTGAACTTGACTCAAGCTGAAGTCATCTGAAAAGCAGGAACCTAAATTGAACAAAAAACCTCCATAAGATCAGGCTGTAGACAAGCCTGTAGGGCATTTACTTAACTAATAATTGATAGGGGAGGTTGGGGAAGGACAAGGCTGTCCTCCGTCAAGGAGTGGCCCACAACCCATCACTTGTCTTGACATTCCCTGGGTTGTGAATGTGAGATGCCTCTGTCTTAGTTAGGGGTTCTATTGCTGTGATGGAACACTATGGCCAAAAGCAACTCGGGGAGGAAAGTGTGGTCCTCTATCATCCTCAGCCAGTAGACTATTTCAACTTCAAGTAAACAGCCATGCACATAAACACCCGCACACCCACACAAACACCCAATCACATAAACATCCATACACATGAACACCCATGCACATAAACACACACACAAATACCCATACACATTAACACACACAAACACCCATACACATTACCACACACACACACCCATACACATAAAAACACACACAAATACCCATACACATTAACACAAACACCCATACACATTAACACACACAAACCCCCATACACATTAACACACACACATAAACACACACACAAATACCCTTCCTTGCACATAAACACCCACATACATAAACATCCCTCCACATACACCCATACACATAAACACACACATACACAAATACTCCTACTCCCCTGGCTTGCTCAGGAGTGGCAGGCACTACTCACCGTGGGCTGGGCTCCCACATCTATCATTTATTGAGAAAACACTCCACACACTTGCCTATAGGTCAATCTGATGGAGGCAACTCTTCAATGGAGGTTTTACACACACATACACACACACACACACACACACACACACACACACACACGAGAGTCACGTTTCCCTCCGTTGCATTGGATGAGTCCCCCTGGCTGTCTGTATCCCTGCATCCGAGAAGTGGGTAGCGTACAAAGGAGACCGTGTGCAGGCATTACCCCATCTCATGAATGGCTGCCATGGTCCTTATACCCATCTCATCCAGGAGAACAAATATCCTCACAGACATGTGTGAAGTGTGAGATCGTCACACATTTAACAACCTGCACACCTGTTTGGGTTCATTAGCCGGCTAATGAAAATAAACCTTGGTCACATCTCGGATGGCTGTTCATTGCCCTGGTTTCTGCAGACTTACTGTAAAATTAACTGCAAACTGCTATTTCCTGCAGCCCCACCCCCACCCCAGGTAGTGAGGGGTGAGAGGGCTAAAGAAGGCAGAAGCACACAGTGTCTGCAGAAATCATATCAAAGGGAGATCAAATGTAATGTTTTCTTTCAATGCGGACAACTGCTTTGAGATGTCCCATCCGAGCAGCCTTGAACACAGCCTCCGGGGTTGGCCGATTACCCCTGACGAATACCATTTGTGCTTGAGTGATGTCGCCGATGAAGCCGAATAGTGGGAGGCAGGGAAACAGAACCTGATGAAAGGGTTTTCAGTCTGCTGAGAACTTAACTGTAACTTACACGTTCACGCTTAGGCCCCACTTCCTGCCCGGGACAGGCCCCATGTGATCTGGGGTTCTGAGCTGACTTTTGTTTGACGGTGTTCATGTCTCTTAAAGGGAGCCAACTCTTTTTTCCCCTTTCACAAAGCAAAAAGATGTACATAAACAATAAAGATGTACATAAACCAAGCCCTGGTCGCTTTCATTCTGCACATGAGATAATAGTCAAAAACAATACCATGAGGTTGGCCAGCCAGCAACTGCTGCCGGCTCCCCTTGCCACTGTACACAAGCCATGAGCATGTCAGGACTCGAAGAGTGAACCAAAGCCCAGAGGAAGAAAAGGCCCAACAGAGTTCAGGTTGAGTTTGTCTGGTCCTCCCTCCCTTACTCCCCCTTCCCAGAAGCCCCAGTACCCACAGACAGACAGAACAAAGACAAAGCCAGCCCCACTCCCTATGTCTCTCACTCTCAAAGACTTGACCACAAGCACTGAGGGGCATCAGAGAGCAACCAGGGAAAAGGCCGGATGAACAAGAAGCCTATGTTGTCTCCTTCCAGTCAGTGGCTTTGGGCAAAGAATGGCCTTCCTTCCCTGTGAGCGAATGGAGATAAACCTCCAAGTGTTGTGTCAGGCAGTCTGTGAGGCTGCAGCCTAACTTCCCGTATGGTAGGGTGGTGGTCCAGAGGCCATATTTGATATTTGGTATCAGTTATGCTCCCAAGTGAAGAGACAAAACTGTCACCACTCGGAGTCCTCTAAGCAGAGCTACCCCCTTTAGGGGCACCACCATATGAATGGATTACTGATGGTCACACTGACCAACCCAGAAGACAGGTAGAGCTATTTCCGGCACCCCTGCATCCCCTTGCAGATACCAAGCCCCTCTCACAAAATGGCAAACAATTTGCAATTCGCCCACGCATGTGTGTGCTTTAAATCTTTACTAGTTAAAGTTTAGTCCAATATAAACATTGGTGCCAGTAGGTGAGCTGTTGACTTAGTTACCATTCATTGCTGACTTGACACAACTTACAGTCATCTGAGAGGAAAGCGTGGGTCGAGGCACTGCCTAGATCAGACTGACCTGTGCATACTGTCGTGATTATTAATTGGTGTAGAAATGTCCAGGCCACCATGGGCTGTACTCTCCCTAGGCAGGTAGTTCCATGGGTACAGGAAAGTTAGCAGAGCATAAGCCAGCAAACAGCTTGCCTCCCTGTGTCCTGCTGTGTGACCTCTGGTGTCAGTGAGCTCACAGTGTGAATTTGAGAATAGCAAGCAGTTCAGCCCGGATGTCCCTCCATGGTCAGCAGTGACCTGACAGTATATGAGGTATAATCCTTGCCTCCCACAAGCTGCTTTTGGCTAGTGTTTCTATCACAGCAACAGAAGCAAACCAAAACAATTGTCAACTCGAGGTTGACTGAATCTCAGATGCAGAAACGGCAGATACAGACAGTACTGCGTACGACACACACAAACTGACTCCATCCCTGCAGCCCAGACGGTTTACCTCTCCTGTGCATGGCAGGTTGTATTGACACAGAAGCCTTCCACGGTACACTCAAAGGAAGACGACAAGAGCCAGCAGTGTCCACTGACTGGAGTGTGTTGCTCCTACCAGTATCAGAAACGCTGCCTTCTTTCAGAGAGCTCTCTTGAAAACTGTCCACCAACTGTGTGCGTGCGAGCCAAGGTCCCCAACCCAGGCTAAACCGTGCTAGAGCGAAAGCAATCTAAATCACTCTCTTCACCTGAATGCCATTAAAGTATCAGCTGAATCCCAGATACAACCAGCAGGACAGCTCCAATCAGGAAGCGGTAATGTATACTTTTCTAGTTAGAATTTTTTTTTATTTATCTATTTTTGTAAAATCCCAATGCTGTGGAAAGGGCCTCATCCAGATCAATATGCCTTAAACAAACCATACCAAAAGCCCAAGGACCAGTATCAGCAGGAGACAGAAAAGGGAGAGGACCAAGAGGGAAAAAAGATGACAGTAGCTTCCTGTTCTGCACAGTAAATCCAGGACATAAGAGCAGGTCACCACAGAAGCACAGGAAGCTTGGCCGGCCATGTTTCTTTGTTTTGTTTTGTTTTTCTGAAACCACTAGTGTGAAGTCGGTGCGCAGTAGGACTAAGTCAGTCCACAGTGATCTGCAATCTGTCAGCTGCCTGTGGACAAAAGAGCCAAGAGCACCTGGAAGCTCTGCCCTCAGATGTAGCGCACCCCTCTACGGCTGAGCCATCTGTCCGCAGAAAAAGATTCTTCCCAGCACTCCACAAAACGCACCCTTCTAGAAACATCTACCAGACGAGGCACTCTGAGGCCCCGAGGACTTTGCGTGGGTGGTCCAGTCAGCTCCTTAAAGGCAGCTCTTGCGTTTGCCTGTCTAAATTCTCAATTAAGACGGAAGTTAGCGTCTGCCTGGTCTTTCTCTGCAGTGCTGAAGACATTATTCATTTACTTAGGGCTCATCTGTAGCGCAGCACGGTTGGTCCCTCCTCCGCCCTGAACTCACCCCTCATACACACTCAAGCCCCATCCCTGCTTCATATCCCTGAACTAACCTTCATCTGCTCAGTACTTGCTGGTTGAACGGTTACTGCTTCCCAAAAGGAACGTAACCATCTGACTTGTTGTCCCAAAAGCAAAACAGGGAGTTGTTTTGCCTTATTTGGCTCCTGCTAATATGGGGAGCACTAGGAGGGACCCTTTGGTGGAATTGATGGAGCCCAAAAGCCCAAACTCAGCATCCTTAGTGCAACAGTCCTCTGGCGCCACCTGATGGACGAATGTGTAATGACTCAAAACTGCAAAGTCCGTGAACTTGTATCTGTGTCTAACGGAGCCTCCTGAGAAAATATCAAGTATATTATTTGTCGTACACCGAATACTTATATTTAACTCTGATTTTGGACTAAACAATAAAGCATTGGCTGCCTCTTTTTTTGTTGTTTTGTTTTTTGTTTTTTCGAGACAGGGTTTCTCTGTATAGCCCTGGCTGTCCTGGAACTCACTTTGTAGACCAGGCTGGCCTCGAACTCAGAAATCCACCTGTCTCTGCCTCCCGAGTGCGGCTGCCTCTTTACTTAACACCAAATGCTACTAGTTAAGAGATTGTGTAACAATAACCACTCTCTCTTCTCCATTCATAACTGAAGGTCTTTGAAACAAGAATGTTCCAGCCGAGAAAGTTGTAGCAGAAAGTTGTATTCCCAGAGTCTCAGAGAGAAACTGCAGACAGCTGAACACTGTGAACTTTAATGGCCCCCACACCCTGGCACACTCCAAGTCAGAACCTCTTCGTCTCGGGGGATGGCAGTGGGGATTCAAAGTACAGACAAGAACTGGGAGGCAAAATAACAACACAGGTTTCAGATACCTCTGCAGTCAGAACACTCCCCAGCTGTCGGAGCCCAATCTCTGACCAGCAGAGATTGGAATAAACAACACCAACTCCAAAAAGCAGGTTCAGAGCAGCTGCAGCCGCTTCTCTTTATTAGGAGGTTTCTTGCAGCTTCCCCAGCTTCTCAGTCAGTCTTCAGTCTGTTCATCATCATCAATCAATCATATATCTCTCTCAGTAATAATCTCACTCTGGGACTGTTCACACTTATCTCTTCCATTCATTCACGTCACCTCACAACACCCAATCATAGCCACACACATCCAAGGCAGCGTGCAGGATTGGCTGATAGAACGATCTCGCGAGATGTTGCACTAACCTCTCAAACGAGGTACACATGTGCATTGTTGAGACTGAGGTAAACAATCGAGGTTACGGGGCTTTAGCACAGAGCCAGGGCGCCATCTTTGGCCCATGCGGCCACACCCGCTCCCCACACCCAGCCAAAGCGACCTCTGCAATCAGAACACTTCTCCTCTCCTTTAGGGTTGAGTCTGCAGCCACATTCTGAACACCTTTTGATCCTAAAGTGATTGAGAGTCTCCCAGAGCTAGACTGAAAATATTTACTGTCCCAGTAATTATGATGTAGGCTCTATGTGTCCCATTATATCACACACACACACACAAAAGAAAACACACTAGACACTTCTTGTTTTGATCTCAGCATATGATGTGAACTAGGTCACTTGTGTCTTGATGTCTGGGCTTCTATCACTAAAAGAAGCTGCACTCAGTAGCTGAGAAAGATGGACAGAGAGACATACCGACAGTCCCCTTTTTGCCTTAGGTGGAGGGTACCACTTCCCTTTCTCCTCCCACAGCCCTGATCCAGTTTCCTGGCTCCAGATGGTTCCAGGGTCCCCTGAAGAAGGACATCTAGACCACACAGTCTGAGAGGTGAGTGCAGGAAGGGAGAAAACAACAACACTGGCCGAGACATGGATTGTGATCCTGTGGCTGCCCAGAGTGTTTCTCAAACTCGTGAGGTTTCCACCACAAAATGGGGGCTCTGAAAGATAATCCCAAGGTCCCATTTATCCCCGATCCTCATATGCTGAATCCATGGAGAAGACTTGCTTCAAATCACTCTCCAGGCAAACTGCACACTGATCTGAAGTCAAGTGTGCCGAATGTCTTTGTCAAGAGCTCAGAAAAGGACTTGGTGGTATCCAGGCCTCCTGCTTCAGAACTCCACATCGCTGGTCTTCAACATCAGCATGGGCAGAGATCACCTGGGAGCTCCTTTGATCTCTGCACTCCTGAGTACACACGTGCCGTCACACATACGAATACACAAACACACAGGCATACACCCGACCACACGAGGAGACACAAACACGCTCACTGGGCCGCTTCCTCCCTCCTACGGGTCACGCTCCCTTCTGTTCACACTTAGCAAGTTTGCTCCTGAGTGATCCAACTTGTCGCATTCCTGACAAAGGTCCCAGGTGCAGCTTCCAGCCCAGAAACCAGCATGCGTTTGTTCTACTTTCTCTCTTGGGATAAAATGATCAAACATTAAACTGCCAGGTAGGACAGAATCGCTGCTGGCCAACTTGAGACCTTCTAGCCTGAGACTGGCCACTTTCAGGCTCAGAACCACAAGTCCTGTACAAGGTAAAGGGCACAGGAGCAGGGTGCTCAGTACTCAAAAACAAAGAGACAGTACCGAGGCTGGGCCTTCCCAAGGTGGGGCAGCTCTGACCAGTGTTGTGTTGTGTTGTTTTTTAAGAACACATCAAGATGGAAAACGCTGGCCTTACCTGGAGACCACAGTAGGCCCTGTCAGAAGTCAGACTTCCAGACTTCCTGCCAGGAACCTGTGGTTTCTCATTCACTCCTGTGCCTATGTGTGCCACGCACTGTCTGCAAGCTAAAACTACCCAACCGTACTTCAAAAAAAAACCTCCCACTGTTGGTGGACACAAAGCATCCCGTTTATAACTGTGTCTGTGGAACTGCGGTGGGTGGCCGTGGCCGTGCAGGTTTCTTTCTAATCACGAAACAAGCGATTGTCCACCCTGAGCAAGAATACTTATAGACCCAGTCGGCAAGGCAGCCCCGCCCTCAGTCAGGGGTTAAAAATAACAATACAAGTAAAAATAAAACAAGTAAGACCACGTGGTGTCTGTGAAAGTTTTGAAGTTCAAGGGGCTTTCATTTTGAATGGTGAAAAAAAAAATTACTAAGGTACCAGAAGAAGAAATTCTCAGATAGCACAGAGGCAAATATGGCCTTGGTCACATGGTGGAAGGACAGACCCAATTCCCATGAGTTATCCTCTGAACACCATAAGCACACATGGAACATTCAGACACAGGCATGAACACACACAGAGGCATGTACACACACAGGCATGTGTGCACACACACACAGGCATGCACACACACAGGCATGCAGGCACACACACAGGCACACGCAGGCACACACACACGCACACGCAGGCACACACACACACACACACACACAGAGAGAGGCATGCACCCACATACACACAGGAACACACACATTCACACTCTTGCCCAGGTGCACACACAAATGTGTTTAAAAGGCGGGCCAACACAAACTATATTTGCGTGTTTGCTTCTATGTATTACATACAAGGAAAGATGTTCAAAATATAACTGGAATGCTTGCTTGAACTCCACCGGCTTCTGCACGCACTATTTCACTGAGCTCTGTGGAGAGAGATAACTCAAGCCCTAGGGAGACGTCGAGGGGAGTGAGGACTCTGGGGAACAGCATTGACTGCCTGAGGAACCCCAAGCCTCGGTCTTAATTCCATTACTCAGTTGGGGGGGAGGGTCCCCGAAGGTCACAGGCTGCTCAAAATCTCTGCCACTTTTCCTAAATCCTAAGTCTTAAGAGAGAAAAGACAAAACTGAGACACAGGGCAAAATGTAGCTTTAGTTGTACTGGCTAGTTTTGTGTCAACTCGACACAGGCTGGAGTTATCACAGAGAAAGGAGCTTCAGTTGGGGAAGTGCCTCCATGAGATCTAGCTGTGGGGTATTTTCTCAATTAGTGATCAAGGGGGGAGGTCCCGTTGTGGGTGGGACCATCTCTGGGCTGGTAGTCCTGGGTTCTATAAGAGAGAAGGCTGAGCAAGCCAGGGGAAGCAAGCCAGTAAGTAAGATCCCTCCATGGCCTCTGCATCAGCTCCTGCTTCCTGACCTGCTTGAGTTCCTGTCCTCACTTCCTTTGCTGATGAACAGCAATGTGGAAGTGTAAGCTGAATAAACCCTTTTCCTCCCCATCTTGCTTCTTGGCCATGATGTTTTGTGCAGGAATAGAAACCTTGACTATGACACTTGTCCTAGACCCAGATGTAGGGAATTGCCAAGTTCGCTCCCTGGAGTGAACAAAGACCTGAAGCACCAGGAAAACCTAGAGGCCAAGCTACAGAGAATGGTAGCCATTTTATACCGTGGGGATGGGAGGAGCCTGAGAGTTCCCTAAGGGGGTATTTTATAGGCCCTGGGTCCTCATCTTTCCTCTATGGATCCTAATACCTGCCCCTGTGCCTTCCTGCAGTTTCTCCTCCCATAGCCTCTGGGAACAAGGGGCCATCATCAGGAAGCCTGCTGCAACCCTGCTTACAACCATGAAATAAACAGAGCCTGCCTCCCCGTATGGAACAGCCACCCAGGAAAAGACCTGCGTGGCTCACAGTCCTTCCCTGCCTCTGGCTGCAAAAGGCCACCAGCATGGTGACCTCCAAGACTCCCTCCCCGAGAGGCTCCTCAGCATTTCCCCCTCAGTGACTACACAGGAAGGCCTGAGCAATCCAGCTGTGACCCAACACTGCCAACCTCTGCCACACCGTCACCACAGCTGGCCCCACCCCGTCCCTTTAGCCAACAGTGCCTGTGAGACTTAAGAGTCACTTCTTGACAGCCACGGAGTGCACTGAAATGAAGACAGCAGGAAACCCCTAGAGCTTCCCGCTCTGCAGTCTGTCACCGACACCCAATGACAGGTGTCACTCAGACTGCATGTCTGTCCATGGCTCCTCATCACCGAGAAGCCACCTCTGCTCCCTGTGCTGGGCTGGGAACAAGGAGATGCTTGTCACAGTTCACTAGTGTAAGGAAAGCAGGGGAAGAAACGCGAGACACGACACCGTTTAATGGAAACAGTCCAAAGCCTGCAATGATTTCATATAAAAGTCTGTTTATTCCAACCTCAGTAAAAACGCAGCTGCCGGTACACCCTCCATAGGAGGGAACCACGTGACCAGGAGATCAGGAAAAGGGGGCTAGCAAACTACTCAGGATCTCAGCAGAAGCCTGGAGGATCCTCAGCTCTTCCATCCGCAAGGCTTCCACCAAGGAGAGCTGGCTGCTCAGACACACTTCCCCATCCTTCATGTCAGAAACCTGAAAGTTATTTTAAAATTTTTATTATAATAGAAATGTATGATAAAATTTACCATGTAAACTGCTTTGAGTCCCCACCCCTCTCCCATGTGGGGTAACCACCCCACCCCACCCCTCTCCCACATGGGGTAACCACAGCTACAATTCACTCCAGATTACTTGTTCAGTCCAAACAGAAACTCTCTAAGGATGAATGTGTAGGGAATCGCCTGCTGGGGAATCCTTGTGTGGACAGCACCCATCCTCCCCTGTGTGGACAGCACCCGTCCTCCCCTGTGTGGACAGCACCTGTCCTTTTGTATTTTTATTTTCACTTAGCATAAAAGTGCACTAAATTTTTTAATTTTAACAATCACATTTCTTATAAATTATTTATTAAAACAAAAAATTATAAAATTAAAACACACACAGAAAAAAATACTTGAAATGCTATTACTAAGAGACCAGGCAATGATTTCTATCTACTAAAACATGAGGTAAAAGACTCAACCCAAGTACCCAGTGATGAATGAAGAAAGAAATGGGTACAGTCCACAACAGAACCAAGGGCTGGTGGCCGAGCACAGGTCTGGGGCATGAGCCTAGATGTCAGGCCCTGGGTTCCAATCCCAATGTCACAAAAACGGGGCAGGGAACAGGAGACCCTATGTGTGACATCAGGAACAAGCCAGGAGGACACCAAGTTAAACGAAATAGACCAGAGCCTCCATGTTCTCCTTAGGAGTGCAGAAAGAACGGCTGACAGCACGTGAATGGAGGCGAGGCTGTCTGTCACACACAGAGGGGAGAGAGCTCTCTGGACAGCAAAACGTGAACGCAGTTAGGAACAAGGCACCGTGTTCATCACATAGACGGTGAGAGCTCTCAGCACAGAAAGCCAGTGCTGAGACAATGCTGTACTTGGTGAAGCCATTCCACAGGTGTGCGTGTGTCAAAGCACCGCTGCACACTGTACACTACATATAAAACTTGCAGTGGGATGCGCTGGCCCACGCACGCACACGCAGAGGCCACAGGGGATGCTGGGCACCTGATCCTATTGCTGTCCACCCCTACTGCTGTTGTAACCTGGAACTCATCGCTTGGACTAGGCCAGCTGGCCAGTGAGCCTTCATAATTCTCCTGGTTCTACCTACATCCATTGGTCTCTGCCTATCCCCACCCCAGGCCTGGGGACACAGGCTGCTGTCCCAGCCCCCTATCCCTAGCCCAGGCACAGGCACACAGGCTGCCGTCCCAGCTTGCACACTGGTGCTGGGATCCTCACATTTGCACAGCAAGCGCATCACCACCAGGCCAGGTCCCCAGCCCCATTTACTTAACTTGTAAAATGTAACCCTGTTAACACAGTCACATAGAGACATCATAAAACATTTGTTCATCAGAGACTCTTTAAGACTTCCCTAACAACATGCATGATAAGCAGCTTCAGGACTGAAACCTTGGGCCCACACCTTGCGCAGCACCGCGTGCGTCTCCTCCATGACATCAGAGCATATTTTCTGGGCCACGCCCAAGCTTGTCTTCTCGTTTGTATGGGAGATGACTTCTCCAAGCAGCACCTTTTTCCAGGATGTGCTAGAACAGAAATGTTCAATAAGTTCATTTCATCAGGATCCCCAGTTACTGGAGATAGCACTCGCTCTACAAGATGATACACAGCACGGCCCCTGTTCTTCCTGAGCACAGTGAAGCCCGCCTTCTAACCCAACCCGTGACATGGTTCAGCTCCTGACCCCGAGACATCATTCAGCACAGAGGAAGAAAGAGGAGCCGAGAGTAAATCGAGGGCCAGCTAGTCTGTTGGCTCCTGGCCAGCAGTGACTGGATTCTATTTTCATGGCAATCCTGGGTCTGGTGTACAAGTAATTGAAGCCACACCCACCAGCTACAGGGGCACAAGAGGCAGAAACACAGAACCGGAAGGCCAGGCTCTGGCAAATGGTCACAAGACTCAGCAGAGCTGCGGCACTGTGTGCTCCTTTAAGGGAAAGCTTTTCCTAAGAGGTGACAACCAAGAACACAGCTCACTGCCACATGCCACATGCCACATGCCCTCCAAACGGAAGGGGTCTGTAGCCAAGCCATTCTCTACACCCAGGTGAGTCTTGGCCTGCAGAGGTGAAGGCTTTGAGAGAAGACAAACCCAGTGTTCTGCAGTCAAACGACCACAGGGCTGTCAAGACTGCAACCAGGGAGCAAAAGGCTTCGAAGCAAGAAGGGGATCAGTGCTAAGACTCTCTACTTGGAGGAAAGGATGGAGGAGCCACTGGAGGCAGGAAATCTGGGTGTGCACGAAGTGGCTTAGAAGAGGGAGGTCGGACACCTGCTGAATATGCAAACTGAAAGTGCACAGGCAGACAGATACCAACAGGTCACCTCAGGTAACACGTGAACATCCGCTTGAAAGCCGATAGCTCAAAAGTCAGGATGTGACTTATCACACAAGAAAGCCAAGGGTTACAGTGTTCTTCAGTGTGTCATCTATAATGAATATCTAATTTAATCTTCATAACTCCCTACATATAAAACATACCATCCATTCAAAGAAAACAAAACCGGGAACGTAAAGGTCTTAGTACAAGGCAAAGCAGAGAGGCAAAGATGGCCACACACACCCATCAGCCAGAGCCCGCCGTGTCACTCACATGAGTGAGCCTAATCTGGGGAAAATAATCTGGGGTGACCTCTGTAAGCAGTGGCTGCTTTAGCCTGAAAAGGATGTGCAGACACCTCGTTCCCACAAGGTCCATACAGAGCACGGGAAGTGAACAGCAAGTGACTGGGAGAGCCGGACAAAGGGAAGAGGAAGGCAAGAACCGTGAGGAGCCACACCCTTCCTGCCCTCGTGCTGTGCGCCAGGCTGACCACAGACCTTCCAGGGCTCTCTAGGGAATGACTCAAGGAAGGAGGCACAGCATGCTCTTCTGTTATGGGCAATTATTTTTTAAAACTCTAATTTCCTTGTAAGTGACCCTGCCTGGTGCAAATCTGTGCTGTCCAAGAAGAGTCAACTACATTTCTGGTATGAAGACCAGGAGAAACTCTGCTTCTAAGTCCCCAGAGGCAGCGGCGAGGGACGCTGTGATCCCCAAGGCAGCTGCGAGGGACGCTGTGATCCCCAAAGCAGCTGCGAGGGACGCTGTGAGGACGGCAGGCATCACGCGGGAGTGCCTTGCTGCTGGGGCTGTCCATGCACACGCTGGACACTTGCCCAGCATCTGAGCAGCAGCAGGGTGGAAGCGGCTGTCTGAACCAGTCCTGGGCCTGGAGGAGTCCCTGTGCTGAGCAGAGCACAGTCACACAAGCTGACAGGCAGCTCTGGGATGTGGCTGGCAGCCCCGACCCCTAGAAAGGTTGTGGAGCCTGAGCAAGATGAACGCCTACACTGGGGTTCTTCTACCCAGCTCCTCTCACGGAAAAGGCCTTCAGCGGGACTGGTTAGGACACGGTTAGAGAGGGTGGTGGTTAGGAGCTTGCTTACTACAGGAAAAGCCCACCCACTCACAGATGTGCCCCTGAACAGTGTCAGAGCTGACAGTACTCAGTTACTCACAACAGTAAGCACAGGTCACCAGGGGTCACCTGGACAGAGTGGCAAGTTCTCGGAGCCACACACTCTGGAAAGCTAAGGCCACTCAAACCAGTGGGGCACAGTCCGCTCCTTCCCTCTAAACTCAAGCCTCCCAAACCCCTCAGTTTCACCAGGAAGTAGGTAGGCACAGCGTGTACATAATGCAGGGGAGACTTACAAGTGCTCGGCTTCCAGACACAGCAACCTGAGAGCCGTGAGCAGCCTCCAAGACGGACCATCCAATCCAAATGTCAAATTTCTACAAAAGAGAAGCAGGCAACACCAAATGTGTCACGTAGAAATGATTCCATGGCAAGCACCTCAGTGGCTTTGAACAAGTGCAATGTTAGGTCACCTCCACACAGGGGCGAGAGAATCATCAGGCTGTGGCTACTACGAATGAAGCTGGGTAACACAACAGTCTCTGTGGGGTTCACTCTGCACAAATGGAATCTGCTCTGACTGTTCTGGGCTGTGCTGGCTAGCTGATGCCCCGCCCACTATGGGTGGAGTCATCCCTGGGCAGGTAGTGCAGGGCTCTATAAGCAAGCAGGAGGAGCAAAACAGTAAGTCTTAGGGTTTCTACTCCTGCACAAACATCATGACCAAGAAGCACTTGGGGAGGAAAGGGTTTATTCAGCTTACACTTCCACATTGTTGTTAATCACCAAAGGAAGTCAGGACTGGAGCCCAAACAGGTCAGGAAGCAGGAGCTGATGCAGAGGCCATGGAGGGATCTTACTTACTGGCTTGCCTCCCCTGACTTGCTCAGCCTGCTCTCTTATAGAACCCAAGACTACCAGCCCAGAAATGGTCCCACCCTCAAGGGGCCTTTCCCCCTTGATCACTAATTGAGAAAATACCCCACAGCTGGATCTCATGGAGGCACTTCCCCATCTGAAGCTCCTTTCTCTGTGATAACTCCAGCCTGTGTCAAGTTGACACATAAAACCAGTCAGTACAGCAGCACCCCTCCATGGCCTCTGCACCAGCTCCTGCCTCCAGGCTTCTGCCCTGCTTGAGTTCCTACGATGTGAAAGTGGAAGCCAAATAAACCCTTTCCTCCCAGGCTTGCTTTTGGTCATGGTGTTTTTTCCCAGCACTAGTAACCCCTAACGAAGACAAGGCTAAAAGCCATTTCCAATCAATTTCAGCCAGTCACTGAACTTGGTCACAGGACCACAGCAAGAGGCCTGGTAACTACATCACACATTTACAGTGAGATGAACACTGAGAGGCCCTGGTCATCCCGGAGAGCAAACAGCCACTGTTGATGTATACCCAAAACCTGATTTTATCCAGAAAAGAAGTAAATGTAGTTCCCTCCCCCACAGCCTGCTCCAGGCTGAGAGCAGATGCGCTGGGGATCTGGTGTAGCTCACTGTCCCTGATGTTCTGCTAGGGACCAGCATGGCCTGTGACAGCCCAGCTCCACCCCACCTGACCTGGCCTGGGTCACTCATAGGACTGTTTCAAGCTTGACTCTCACCCCTTGAGTGCTGAGGACAACAAGCCCAACTTTACTACAGTCTAAGAGCTTAATAAACACCCACCTGACCGCCAACACAGAGGCAGGAGGGTCACACCTACAGAAACCAGAGCCAGGAGTATTCCCGTGGGAGATCCCTGAAGGGATAATTTGCAGACAGAAAAGCACTCACCCTGTAAAGCCATGATCCTTCAAAATGGATATCTTCTTGTGGACCTGCTTATCTGCTGCAGGGAGGAACTTAACCAGCATCTCTACGTTAGAGAGGAAACCATCAGAGACTTAGGATGGAATTCAGATAAAGCATATGCCCCTCTCCCTCCCACCAGCCACCCAGGATAACAAGAGTGTCTGCTAATTCACACCAAGTGTCCTCTTTAGGACAACTCGCTGAGGTCCCGGGTCCCTGAGGACAGAAGCGCAGAAGCGAGGCTCAGGCTGCCCCTAAGCACATCAACAGCCTAAGAGGAAGCCGCCAGAGGGTTAGCCCTGCTGGAGCCCAACCAGGAACAGGCTGCCTCAACACACAAGACAACGGCAAGACTGCTTTACACCTGATTCAAAGCAGTCCACACAGCAGTGACGTGAGGCAGCCACAGCCTGAACTGTGAAGACTGGCGGACGTGTCTAAAGGAGAGAGAAAGCAATGAATGGCTCTGTTGGTTTTTGAGGTGACAGAAGACTTCCGTTCTGTGTTTTATTAAGAAAAAAAGCAGGGATTTTGGGGTGTAACTCTGAGAGGAGCAGGGATATTGGGGTGTAACTCTGAGAGGAGCAGGGATTTGGGGGTGTGACTCTGAGAGGAGTAGGGATATTGGGGTATATCTCTGAGAGGAGCAGGGATATTGGGGTGTAACTCTGAGAGGAGCAGGGATTTGGGGGTGTGACTCTGAGAGGAGCAGAGATTTGGGGGTATAACTCTGAGAGGAGCAAGCCTTCCTTTTCCTTCAGAGAGGGCCTGCACATGCCAGAGCAGGCAGGCCACTGAGCCAACCCCCAGGCCCTACTCTATGTAAAAATAATGGCTGTTCCATGCGTACAGTCAGAGCCACCGCATGGCAACTACAAGGACTCTGGACAGGCCAATCTCAAAGCCGGCCAGCTTCCTAACTCACTGGACAAGTGCCCACTCACACTTTCCTTACGGAGAAATCACTGCATGCATTTATCATGTGTTGAGTGTACCACATACATACGGAAGGCCAGAGGGCAAACTACAGGAGCCAGTTCTCTCCCTCCACCCTGGACGTCCTGAACTCGGGTCACCAAGCTTTATGGCAAGCCCCTCTACCCACTGGCCCATCTTGCTGCCCCAGCCCTGGCTCTTGTGTCTCTAATCTAAGAAGCATACTTGAAATTCTGCCTTACAAAGGCAGACAGCATCTCCTGGGAGTTCCTATACTTGTCCCAGCCTACACAAATAAACAGAAGCCGGGCAGTGAAGCCTCTGGCAGCTTGCTCAAGGCTTAGCTGCTTCTACGTGAGTGCTGAGTAAGTTTCCACTCACGACAGGCTTACTCCCTCTGAAGCAACAATGACACGGCAGAACAAAGATGCCTGCTTCCTCCCAGCCGTGACAGCAGCTCTCTTCCCACTCCACCAGCCTGGTTCATCACCCTGAAGAACCAATCAATCAGTATCGATCAGTGGTGCTGATTTTACTTCAACACAGAAATTCCAATCAGGAAGGGCAGGCGGGCTCTGCCTGAGAAAACTGGATGCTGCCTAGGAGAGCTCTTTCCATTACAACAGAAAATAACCGTTATCAGCCAGTCCAACCTGCTGAGACAGGAACACAGGCATGAGGATTGCAGGCGGAGACAAAGCCATACTCCAGGAGCAGCCTCTGGTTATCATGGGGGCCATAGCAGATGAACACCTCCTGGTGCTTCCTATAGCTCGAGGCTGTTCTAATCTCATAGCACCTGGTTTTCTCATTGAATGCTGCTTTTACCTACAGAAGAAAAGTATGAGAGTCCTCTTTTTAGCACAGATCTAAAAGGCTCACCAAGCCACCATGGTAATTTCAGTAGGAGGCAGTGTGATGGTCTCAGCAGTGAGTATCCCACGGATGGAGAATCCAACTCCTGCACTTAAAGCCTGTTCCCGCCATCTTGCCCTTACCCAGGTGAGAGAGGAACCCCAGAGTCACAGATTCTGAAAATGACCAAACGTGACATCTAATGGGAGTTGATCTGTCACAAAGAGCCTAAGGGAAGAAACTACGGCAGTACTAAGACTGTAGTTAGCAGCTGCAAAGGCTTCACCAACTGTGGTCTTCATCACTGGTTTTTATTTGTTTATAGTATTTAAGGTAATAAAAGTCTTTTGTAACTCAGGACCCTCAGGCTCCCACCAACCATGGCTGTGACTTTCTATGGTCATCTATAGAATCACTGAGGTCCACACATGTCCACAAACAGCAATAAAATCCCAGTGAGGCTGCTGGGGAATGACTGAGTCCCTGTGTCCAGCCTCACATGCTCTGTGTGCCCAGTGTCACGGACTGGATGGGGAAAGGCCGTGCTCAGCACAGGGGCCGCAGGCCTGGAGGGCAGCGCAGTGCAGAAGCACAGCAGACATTTGCTAGAATGTCGTCAGGGCAGCATGAAGGCGGGTGGCCCGACACATCCACCTGAAGCAGGTTACACCTCCACTACCATTCCATCCTTGACTGAAAACACTTGTCCCTACATGGCGGGCTTCTGTAACTGCAGGACCCATCTCGATGCCGGCATCTCACCTGGACGTGTGGGCTGTGATTCAGCAGGTCCAGGAACGGAGCAAGCGCACACGTGTCTGGCTCTGCGGAAAGGCACTCCTGCCTCCTGGACCTCAGGTACACAGCCCTGGTGTTCACCGTGCACCAGGCCCACAGGAAGGCTCGGTAGCTGAAAACGCTGTCCACGGGCTCTGCAAACAGAGGCTGCAGGGTAGAGAAGAAGCCTCTAGAGGAGGCAAACAGGTCCTGCACTCGGGCTCTCTGCTCTTCCGCCTTCGCCTTTAAAGGGCTGGGAAGAAGATCTACCACTTCCGGCTCCAAACACACGGGGCAGGTGTATGACTTGGGTAAAATGTCCAGGTAAGCCTTCCAGAGGGACTGCCCGCCTGCATGCTTTTCTGAGACTAAGAAAGTACACAAGGCCAGCAGAGGAGACACAGGAGGCTTCCACCTGGTGAAATGAGAAGACAGATTGGAAGAGTTAAAGTGTGGACTCAGACAGTGTCGTTTGCCTCAGAGGGGCTGTGTTCAAGCTGTCAACTCTCCATTCAAGGCAACTTTCCTAGGGCAGTACCTCTCCAGAGTCGCCACTTCCGTGACTAGTAGGTAAGATTAACTCCGGTTTAAAAAAAACCACCTTGTTTCCAGCCTGGTTCTCCTGCTGAAGGCTTCTGAGTCTCTCTCACAGTGTAAAGATAAATAACACGGGGGTACAGAGGGTGGAAGGATAGAGTTGTACCATCCAACACAGTGAATGCTGGCTCGCGTAACTATTTCAATTTAAACTACTCATAGTTAAGTAGTGCTTAAAACTCATTCTTGCCGGGCGTGGTGGCGCTTGCCTTTAATCCCAGCACTTGGGAGGCAGAGGCAGGTGGATTTCTGAGTTCGAGGCCAGCCCGGTCTCAGAGTGAGTTCCAGGATAGCCAGGGCTACACAGAGAAACCCTGTCATGGAAAAAAAACCAAAATGAAAAAGACTCATTCTTTAGTAACACAAGGCACATTCCAGCCACTCCACAGGCATCTGTGGCTCCTGGATAGTGCAGAACAAAGCATCCCCACTGTTGCTGGGGATTCTACTGGACGGTGGCACCAAGACAGAACCGTGGAATCCTAAACTCCCAGGTTCTAATACAAATCATGTAGCTGCTGAATTACTCATAATTCAGTCCCTATGGCACAAACAGACTCAGAAACATTACCGTTATTCTTAGAAGCCCAAATTCCCATGTTACCACACATTGTACTGCGATCTCTGAGTGACTTAGAGAATAAGGGCCAGAGCATCTTCACTTTGCACAGGCACATAGAGAGCCTGGGAGGAGGGGGTACAGGGGTTCACAGAGAGCTGGGGGAGACTATAGTGAGCTGGGGGAGGAGGTATCCACTTGGTTATGGGTCAGCACCATCTTTGAACCCAACATAGAAATAATTTTTGCTGAGCCTCTCCCTCCTCTGTCTTCAGGGATGCTCTGAAACCAAGGCTCACCACCACATGACCAGGACGTGGCTCTCAACCTACAGCACCTATCCTCCTCCATTCCTAATGTCAAATCTGTTCAAAGTTGAAGAAGCCAAGCTGGTACAATAGGGTGAACCTGGGACAGTGGCCTAGCATCTGCCAGGCTTTCTAGGGTAGAAGGAAACGGCCGCACCGTTGTCACATACACCATCCCATCCCATGCTCACTTTCTAATTAGTAGGGAACAGGGTTCGCACCATATCCTAGGCAGCCTGGAAAACCTTAGAAACACAGTTCACTCTGAACTAAGAACAACCCTGGAAGATAATAAACCTTCAATCATACCAAGTATTTCTCAGCTAGCCAAGAGCTGGGTCCTCACGCCCTGTGCTGCCGAAGGGCTGTGAGCAGCACTGGCAGACACCAGGTGCAAGGTGTGGTCACTTACTTCTTAATGTAGGGCCCTAAGGAGCTTCGAATCACAGTGTCCGTGGTGAGCAGACAGCTCTCAGGCAGTGAGATAATCACCTGGCCCTCCTTGCCAAAGAGAAAGTAGAGTTTAGGATATAAACTCTGTGGAAGTAAAACCTCTGCTTTACCAGGACAACCAATGATGATTAGCATGGGCTTAAAGATTAGCTTTGATTAATAAAAGACCAACATCGAGGAGATAAGATCTTCTGGGGGCACTTCCTCAGGGTCAGCACACAGAGGCTGGGTCCAGTGGGGGAACCAAGGCCGCACATCAAGCTGGCAGCAGCACATGGTAAACAATGTGCAAGTTCTGAAGACACGAAGGGATCATGACTGGGACCCAGGAGAGGCCACTGGTGAAGGTGCAGCCTCTGTTGCAATTGAAATGCCAGGGCTGAAAGGCCATGTAAAGAAACAGGTTTGGCACTGTCAAAGGCCAGAAGAGGACACTGGTGAAGGTACAGCCTCAACTGCAGAGGAGATCCCGGTATCCTGGAGATGCCAGGACCATGAGGTGACCACGAGGGACTGCAGCAGGAGTGGAGTGGAGCTGGCCTCAGCCTACAAGACAAGCTGCATGTGCTATGGATGGCAGAGCCCAGAAGATCACGAGTGAGCTCCAGATGCCAGACAGCAAGCTACAGAATCAGGAGGTCCCAATGCAGGACTTAGGGTTTGATTAAGCATGATGTCTTATGCCTTGGTTCTTCTCTTTTGGAGTCAGACAGCATTTAACTTGTTTTTCTAAGTCTCAAAATTTTTATTATATCAAATATTTTCATTGCATTCAACAAAACTCATATCTCTTTGAATCAGGTTCAAATCTATACAACTACATCAGCCAACAATAAGTACTTTAAAAAAGAAAAAGAATTTAAACCACCAAAAGATACACTTATATATATTCACAACACATATAGAAGTGGAAGCCAATGGAAAAAGACAACTAAGTAACTGACATACAAAGTCTCAGGCTCGGCTCACATGCTCCTCTCCTGACTACACACCATCGATCGGCTCGCATGCTCCTCTCCTGACTACACACCATCGATCGGCTCGCATGCTCCTCTCCTGACTACACACCATCGATCGGCTCACATGCTCCTCTCCTGACTACACACCATCGATCGGCTCACATGCTCCTCTCCTGACTACACACCATCGATCGGCTCGCATGCTCCTCTCCTGACTACACACCATCGATCGGCTCACATGCTCCTCTCCTGACTACACACCATCGATCGGCTCGCATGCTCCTCTCCTGACTACACACCATCGATCGGCTCACATGCTCCTCTCCTGACTACACTCCTCAAACAGGTCTGAGGAGAGTCTTGCAAGACTTACTTAGAAGGTAAAGAAAAGTATTGAAGATGTGCTTAAACGTCTTATAAATAATATTAGCGAAGATGGTCTGGGTATTCTGTCTGGCTTCAGCCTCCTCCTCAGCCCTGCAGCTCGTGGCTGCCTGCAGTCTTTCTGTCTGGCTTCAGCCTCCTCCTCAGCCCTGCAGCTCGTGGCTGCCTGCAGTCTGTGTGGCTTCAGCCTCCTCCTCAGCCCTGCAGCACGTGGCTGCCTGCAGTCTTTCTCTGATGTTGTGCTCCCACTTTACTGCACTACGATCTATCTGTACAAGTGCTACCTGAGGGAAAAGCAAGAACTCAGCAGGATGGGTAAAGTCCCACAGCTCACTAGCTCTACACATTAGTGCTGTATTTTGATAATCCACCTTTTCAAGTGTCATTCCAAATGACAGTCTACCTCAGTGAGTCGAATGCACAGTAAAATGTTCACTTCTTGTATGACGAGTTAATTCCCTGAGTGGGCTTCTCCTGAACAGAGCTGTTCCAGGGAAAGGTCACTTCTTACCTAAAGTGTCCAGACCCAAAAAGCACTATTATTGTCTGTAAAAAGACAGAAATACCAAGTAATCTGAAGGATCTTTGATTAGACAGTGCTGAACTAAGAATGTTCTCAGCAGCTCAGAGCTCCCAGGCGTGACGTTCAGCTTTGGCAGGCCACATTCCTCCCTCGTATGCCAGCTCTGTCTGAAGAACAATCTTGTGGTGGTTCTTCACATCCTTTGTATGAGGATACAAAGCTTTGTATGAGGATACAAAGCTCCAGTTTCTTGTGAATGAGTTCAGAGTAACACTTCTTCATTCCACAGCGTCTGTACTTGGAATTCTTTGCCGGTGTTAGCATCCTCACAATGGGAAAGCACAAATATTAGGTCTGAGGTATAAGGTCTGTGACCGGGGGAAGTTGTGAAGGACTCGCCGCTCACAGGTACAAGCTGTTGGGTCTGCACCTGAGCAACCTGGAGAAGCCCGTGCTTCTGCAGATGCTGAGTCCAAGGCCGGCAAGGTATCCTTCAGCAGGGAACAGCTGGATGGTTTAGCTATCCCAGCACCTCCGCACTGTTTGTGGGGATAGCACACCAGGGAGATGCAGCACCTTTAACTGGCAGGTCTAATAGACATTTGAAAAGCTGCCTATGTCTCACGGCATTGGAAAGCATCCGCATCCAATGAACTGCGCTGCATTACGGATCCAGTCGGAAAGGCCTGCACCTGATAAAGAGCTGTATCGTTCCTTCCACTCTCAGAGTTACCAAAGAACCTCATCATTTGTCACTCCTCGTTGGCGAGCCAACCTCCCTACCTGTGACATCGGGAGACAGCAGGCCCATGAGGAGGTGCTGCCATGGCTCTTGTCACGCAGTGAAGCTGCCATAACCAGGTGCTTGGAGGTGGTGGCCGCCATAGCAGGCCATGATTCCCCCAACTACAGAGGTTTGGGAGAGCACATGTGTTTGAACAAGTCTATGGGGGCCAGGGAGTGGAATGTGATGGTTTGTATATTCTTGGACCAGCGAGTGGCACCATTTGGAGGTGTGACCTGGTTGGATTAGGTGTGTCACTGTGGGTGTGGGCTTAATACTCTCACCCAAGGTGCCTGGAAGTCAGTCTTCCACTAGTAGCCTTCAGATGAAGATGTAGAACTCTCAGCTCTGCCTGCACCATGCCTGGCTGGATATTGCCATGCTCCTACCTTGATGATAATGGACTGAACCTCTGAACCTGTAAGCCAGCTCCAATTAATTGTTATTTTTATAAGACTTGCTTTGGTCAAGGTGTCTGTTCACAGCAGTAAAACCCTAACTAAGACACCTACCCATATGCCCACAGGTCAGTCTGATGAAGGCAGTCTCTCAATTCAGGCCTCCTTGGCCCGTGTAACTCTTGTTTGTTTTAAGCTGACAAAAATTAACCAGTATAGTTAAACCTTTTATCCGCCTTACATAAAAATATGTCACCATTAAAGCATAACTCTCCTTGACTGTTTACCTCCAAGATCTCATGCCACAGTGTAAACTGTAGTACCACATTCACAGCCTTGAAGAAATCCAAACACTTTACAAGTTTGAAGTCTGGTTAAGATACTAACTCCATGTGAGCGTTCCTGTTCCCCGGCTGCCTCTCAGCCTCCATGTGAGTGCTCCATGTGAGTGCTCCATGTGAGTGCTCCCATTCCCTGGCTGCCTCTCAGCCCTGCCTGCTCGTCCCCTTGAGTGCAGGGCTCTGGCCTTGGTGTTTAGCCTCAACTTCAGGCATAAAGACTATCTGCTAGACGTCATCTCTAGTCTCTGGTGGCCCTCACCCTGTGGAACCTTGGCTGGACCTGGAGCTTGTTATCCTCACCCACTGTGGCACTCTGGTACCCGCTGTGAACCTGGTCCATGAGCTGAGGCGGCTGTAGAGGCAGTGCGGGCAGGGCACCAGGCTGTGACGAGGGGACTGGATGGCTGGATGGCTGCTGCAGAAGGACAGCAGGACCAGCATAATGCAAATAAAAGTCCTCATAGTCCAGGAAACCAGCTGGGCAAATTCCAAACTCTGCATCTCCATGGCTGATGTCAAAGCAGTCTTCAGATCGCCACTCCTTTCTCATCTTTGTTGACTGCTACAAACTGCTTTCTTCTGGGCTGGTTCCACTCCCTGTTAGCAGCTTTCCTCAGCATGTATCCCATGGCTCTGGCATCTTTAACATCTTTGAGTCTCCAAAGCAATTTCAATGTTACAGCTTCTTGTTTCAGTGTCTGGGATTCTACTTGATCTTTTGGACTTCTCCTAAGGGCTAGCATCACTTCTCCAGCTCTGCCCTCTGTAGCACTCTAAGCTCAGGTTGATCCACTCCACTACAGCTGCTGTTCTTGGTGATCATCCCATGGTACTGACATCTCCAATACACTGGGGTGTTCCACTCCAACTAGGCTTCACCAATAGCCTCTCATAGGCTCTCCTCATGGTGCCAAGCCTCAAATCCTTTGCATGACCCCTTCAGTCCTGGGCCATCAACTACAGCTGAGGCTGCACCTTCTCCAATGGCCGTCCATGACCTCTCACAGTGCCAAGTCTCAGCTGTTCTTCATGACACCTTCATGCCTTCAAAACCAGTACCACCAGTAATGTGTGACTCTTACACATTACCAAGTCCAGCCGCAGCATGAGGTATAACCTTGGCTATCTCTGGAACACAGCTTCTTTGTGCTCCCAGAAAACAATTCCCAGATTTCACCTCAGTGATGCTGGTCTCTTCTTAATCACCGCTAATATCTTAGCTCCAGCTGACCAGCATCAATTGTCCCAGTAGTTCCTTCCATTCTTAACTCTAGAGCCAGAGCCACATGGCTGAAGCTGCTGCGTTCTGCTGCTTGCAGGAACTAGAACATGACCCCTTGTACTATTACATCATCACTGGCTTTATGTTTTTCAAATCCTTCACTGCCTAAACTTGGCTATCCTGGATCTTGCTATGTAGATTGACCTTGAATGCAGAGATCAGCATGCTGGTCTCCTAAGATTAAAGGTGTATAACACCACGCCTGGATCTAAATTCAGCTGGGTAGGATCTTGCCCCAAGGTCCCACTCCCTTAATCTGTTATCTCCTAGAACACAGGATTTTGCTCCATTTCACTTACTGGTATGCCTTTAATACTTGAACCATATATTTTATATTTTTTTTCTTTCTAAGCTTGCTATGCTTGTTCAAACTTCTCTTCATAAGACTTAACTAGAGAACAAAGTCTCTGCTAGGCTTTTTGGAAACTTCCTTTGTCAATGCAATTAATCTGAGTCTCTTCACCTAAGCCTTAGGGAGACTTTTCAGACAAGGGCAAAAAGTAGCCACATTCTTCACCAAAATATCACAAAAACGGTCTTTATGCCACATTCTGAAATTCTTCTCCTTTGAAATCTCTTGGGCCAGTTCAACAGAGTTCAAATCACTCCCAGCAACAAAGTCCAAGGCAAGTCTTATAAAAACAACATTTAATTGGGGCTGGCTTACAGGTTCAGAGGTTCAGTCCATTATCATCAAGGTGGGAGCATGGCAGTATCCAGGCAGGCATAGCACAGGCAGAGCTGAGAGTTCTACGTCTCCATCCAAAGGCAGCTAGTGGAAGACTGACTTCCAGGCAACTAGGGTAAGGGTCTTATGCCTATACCAACAGTGACACACCTATTCCAACCAGGTCACACCTATTCCAACAGGGCCACACCTCCAAATGGTGCCACTCCCTGGTCCAAGAATATGCAAAACATCACATTGGGACACATCCTACTGTGGGTGATGCCACCCCTGGACGGGTTGTACAGGAAAGCAGGCTGAGCAAGTCATGAAAACCAAGACCCTAGGGAATAGCATTCTTCCATGGTCTCTGATTCAGTCCCTGCCTTCGGGTTCCAGCCAAATGCTCCTGCCCTGACTTCCCTATGTGATGGACAATAACTCACCCCTCCTCAAGCTGCTTTTGACAAGTCTTTTAGCACAACAGAGAAAAGACGAACAGGCTCATTATAGTATCTGTAACTATAATATAATATATATCAAACTGTACATATACTCCACATATAGCACACAGCTCTACTTTCAAACAGTTTCATAAAAACACATACTTCATAGTACCCGTGGCAGGTGCCATAGCGTGCAACAGCATCCCGAAGGTGAAGGCAGGAAGACTGAGAACTTGAGGCTAGCTTGGGCTACATACTGAATTCCAGGCCAGTCTGGGCTACCTACAAAAAAACCCTGTCTCAAAAAGGCTAGCTTGGGCTACATACTGAATTCCAGGCCAATCTGGGCTACCTACAAAAAACCCTGTCTCAAAAAAATGGATGGGAGGAAAGGAAAGAGACAAGCATGGTCAATGTCCACTTCACACATCAGCCCACATGCTGTGTGCATGGTCATTGTCCACTTCACGCTCTAAGCACCATCAGCACACATGCTGTGTGCATGGCCAATGTCTACTTCACGCTCTAAGCACATCTGCGCACATGCTGTGCGCGGGTCACCCTACCATGCACTCACCTTCCATGCACTGCTTTGGAGCAAAGTCAGTTATGATAATCATGAAAAACAGAAACTCGGGAGGTAGAGAGCTTGCCTTACAAGCCTGGAGTCCTGAGTTAAGTGCCTGGAGTCCCCAGAGCTCATGTGAGTGTGGAAGGAGAGAACCAACAACACCCAGTTGCCCTCTGACCTGCACATATGCAGTGGCATGTGACCTGCACATGTGGAAACCAGCTGGAGGACCAGGCTCCAGGGCCTCCTGACATCGTGTTTCCGCTCTGACAAGAGCAGCTACTGCCGACATCCCTCATACAATCTTAGGTTCCAATGTCTGTCACACAGCAAACTCAAGTTTCCTGGACAAAATCCTAACCAAATACACCATCTTGGGCCTCAAAATAAAGGAAAAGCCCTTACCTGCAATGAGGCTTTGCTCATCAGCCCTCTTCCTGTTCCTAGAAGAACCAAAACATAGAGGGTAAGTCCTACTGCACCTTGCAGATCCTGAGCCCCTTATACACTCAACAGCGCCTCCCAGCCTCTCCCTCCCAGGGAAGGAGGGAGCAGAAAAGCTCTTCTGGAGGATGAGCTGGCCTCTCTGTGACTCTGGGCTCCGGCCATGACACAGGACGCTGCTCACACTGCTCTCCTGGTGGCTGCTGGAGAACTCCACGTGCTAACCTAGGAACNTCTTCCTCTTCCTCCTCTTCTTCCTCCTCCTCCTTCAGGGACACAGACGCTCTGATGTAGATGTTCCTGTTGGGGCTGGGCTGCCATGATCTGTCAATCTCTGCATTGTGTCCAGCTGCGGTGTTCTGTGGTGGTTTGCTGTGAAGAGCGTCCTCTTCCATGAAAGTGGTAGGTACACTTACATATGAGGATTTGAAGTTAGGCACCACAGATGAGAAGAACACACTGTTTATCTTTCTGGGTCCGGGTTACCTCACACAACAGGGTGTTTTCAGGCTGCAAATCTCATGCTCTCGTTTCCCTTCGAAGCTGAGTAGAATCCCACTGTGCACATATCCACACTTCACTGCTGAAGGACATTAGGTTGTTTCCGTTCCCTGGCTACTGTGACAGAGCAGGAGTGAGTGAAGATGGCTGAGTCCTGTTCTGCTGAGTCCTCTGGACATATACCAAGTGCTATAGCTCAGTTGTGTGGTGAATTCATTTTTAGATTTCTGAGGGTTCTCCACGCTACTCTCCAGAGTAGCCGACTGATCTGCATTCCCACCAGAAGTAAACAGAGGGGATCTGCTTCTCCTCAAGGTCACCAGCGGTCCTGGCCGGTGCTTTGTTGATGGTGGCCATTCTGACTGGGATGAGACGAAATCTCAACAATGTTCTCAACTTGCTTTTCCGCAAGTGCCAATGAAGATGAGCACTGTTTAAGGTTTGTTTACAGACACTTGGGTTGGGTCACTGGTCCTGCCAGTCGTATGAGCTCTTTACAGATGGCTCAAAGGATGCCCCTCCCCTATTGATCCTGTGCCCTGTGTGCATAGACCCCTCCCCTATGGATCCTGTGCCCTGCGTGCATAGACCCCTCCCCTATGGATCCTGTGCCCTGGGTGCATAGACCCCTCCCCTATGGATCCTGTGCCCTGGGTGCATAGACCCCTCCCCTATGGATCCTGTGTCCTGGGTGCATAGACCCCTCCCCTATGGATCCTGTGCTGGGTGCATAGACCCCCTCCCCTATGGATCCTGTGCCCTGGGTACATAGACCCCTCCCCTATGGATCCTGTGCCCTAGGTGCATAGACCCCTCCCCTATAGATCCTGTGCTGGGTGTACAGACCCCTTCCCTATGGATCCTGTGCTGGGTGCATAGACTTTGTCTTTCCTTCATTGTTTTCCCTTTTTATTTTTTTATATATTTATGAGACAAGGTCTCCTTACATAGCCCTGGCTTACCTGGAACTCAGAGACTGGCCTGCCTCTGCCTCCCAAGTGCTGGGAATAAAGGTGTGCGCTGCCTGCCGCACCTGGCCCATGGCTTCATCTTATTTTATCTTTCTCCTTCTTCACATCTTTTTTTTCTCGTTGTCATTTCTTTCCATAGACCACCTCTCTTTGGACAGTCAGATAAAGTACACGCACAATGCTGACATAGGAAGCCTAATATACAGAAACTGATGTGTGACACACCCGCCTTCCTCTTGACTCTCACCTGGAAAGCTGGCGGGTACTAAGTCTGTGTCTTCAAACTTCCTTTCTTTCAGCCATTTTCGTAGCTCTATAAATTCTGATCTGTAGCTCTCATTCACTGATCAGGAGAGAAAAGAATACAGCACAATTAACACCACTGGATCTGCAGGCCTGCACTTCAAGGGTATAAATCTGATGAAGCAGAGCAGACAGGGAAAACACAAAGGGAACAAATCTCACTAAAAATGAAAACGATACAAGCTAAACAGAGAAGCCATTCGCAAAACGATTACTTCAATCCATGCACAAAAACATTTGATAAAATCTATTTTCGGTCTGGTAAACATTACCAGAAAATGAAGACAGTTTCCTAACTACCAAACCCAGAGACAAATAACAGAAGACACAGGGTGATGGCCAGACAGGAGCAGGATGGGGCAGGGAGGGGTGGGCGGGGTGGGGTGGGGCAGGGCAGGGCAAGGGAACAGCCCAGGGCTACCCAGCACTGCCATACAACTACCACAGCAACAGTGAAAGTTAAGTGACCTCCTCCTAAGAAGCACGCAAGGTATAGTAAATATTTAACCAGCATAATAGTGGAAATAATACAAAACATCAAATAGGAAAAAAAGCAAAATCATTTTCAGAAGATGAAGTATAATCATGGAATATCTGAGAAAACTATGAAAACAGCTACTAAAAATAACAAATGAGTTTAGCAAATAAGATATAAACAATACAAAAATAATTAGTTTTACTTCCACATACTAGTAATAACCAAAAATTCAAATTCCAAAAATGCTATTAATATAAAATTCTTCACAGATCCAAATGTATATACGTACCTATGTATGTATGTATATATATATATATATATATATATATATATATATATATATATATATATATGATGTATATGTGTATATATACACCAAAAGCTATAAACACCGCCAAAAACAAGGGACATGTCATAAACAGATTAATTAGATTTTATGTTTTTCATTATCTGTCGAAGCTCTCGTGATATTTGGAAATAGACCCTGAAGTGCATAACTGGGGTTAAAGTCATAAAGCGGCCCTTCCATGATGGCTTCCATGGTGACAGGTGGGCTTAAGAGAGGGGACATTTCTCAGTGGTACTATGCATGAAGCCACAGGTTTGACTGCCAGCACCCCTTTCCAACAAAAAGTAGAAAGAACACAGATTTCCTTGCCAGGTAAGGACAGGGTGAGAATCAAGCTAGCCACAAGCTGGGCAGACAGCTCTTTCCAAGTTATCCAGACCTTGATGTTGCATTTCTCGACCTTTCTGTTTAAGCTAGCCGGTACATGTCATTCAGAGAAGGTAGCCCACACTCAAACCTAAACAAAAACAGATTCTGATCAAGATGGATAAACAAGGCATGGTGGCATACACCTTTATCCCCAACACTTGGGAGATAGGAGGACCAGGATTTCAAGGCCAGCCTCAGTTCCTAGTAAATTCAGGGCTTAGGCTATAGTGAGGCCATGGTTCAAACTAGTAAAGAATGGATGGGTAAAACTTGAAACTATCACTATGGTAATAATTGGGTGTGTGTGTGCATGTATTTAGTAAGCTAGGCATGGTGGTCCATGCCTTTAATCCCAGCTCTCAGGAGACAGAGGCAGGCAGACATCTGTGAGTTTGAGGCTAGCCTGGTCTATATAATGAGTAGAAGCACAGCCCAGGATACACAGTGAAACTCTATACATACACACACACACACACACACACACACACACACACATATATATATATATATATATATATATATGCACACACATATACATATATATACACACACATACATATATATATACATATATATATATATATATGTATACACACACACACACACACACACACAAACACACGGGATGGAGAGATGGCTCAGTGGTTGAGAACACTGACTGCCCTTCCAGAGACCCCCAAATTCAATTCCCAGCAACTACATGGCAGCTCATAAATGCCTGTAACTACAATTCCAGGGGTCCCAACACCCTCCCACAGGCATACACGCAGGCAAAACACATACATAAAATGAAAATAAATTTATGTAAAAAGTATATAGTGAAAAAAACAATTAGAAATTAAAATACCAATCTAATATAAAACTCTAAAGGAGAAACAGAGAAACAAAAAGCAGATATTCAACACAGAGAAAACAAGACAAAAGAGGCAGATGCAAGAAATCCATGAAAGAGCCGGGCGTGGTGGCACATGCCTTTAATCCCAGCACTTGGGAGGCAGAGGCAGGCAGATTTCTGAGTTCGAGGCCAGCCTGGTCTACAGAGTGAGTTCCAGGACAGCCAGGGCTATACAGAGAAACCCTGTCTCGAAAAACCAAAAAAAAAAAAAAAAAAAGAAATCCATGAAAGGGCAGCGTCCACCAGGCCAAGGACGAGACCAAAGTATTTCACACCATCGATCAGGCACAGAGAGAAAGAGAGAGAGCAGAGCAAAGGGATGGACAGACAGGAGGAGGCAAAGGGATGGAGAGACAGAAGCAGCGCCCCAGGAAAGAGCCACAGAGAAGAAAGTAGAAGCAGTGTGTAAGGCACATTTCACCCTCTCACAGCACGCAGGGACATCACTAACAAGTGCTCCTTAAGAACAGCGCTCTGAGGAGCACGGTGAGCAGACCCTCCTCCACACAGGGCTTCCTCCCAGGAGCAGCACCCTGTACCTGCTCTTTCACCAGAGCTTCGCCTTCGCCTTCTGACCCTCTCTGTTCTTCCTCTTCGTCTCTGCATGCTAACCTGGAGCCTGTGTATTGTTCAACTGAAAATAACGATAGGCTCAGCCTTCCCTTCCAGCTGGACGAGAATCACAGACCTGGGTACCTTTGAATATACAAATATTTATTTTGGTTAATGTTTTCAGGATTTTTTTTTTAATATTTATCTTACATATATATAAGTACACTGTCGCTGTCTTCAGGCACACCAGAAGAGGGCATCAGATCCCATTACAGATGGTTGTGAGCCACCATGTGGGTGCTGAGAATTGAACTCAGGACCTTTGGAAGAGCAGTCAGTGTTCTTAACTGCTAAGACATCTCTCCAGCCCCATGTTTTCATTCTTTAAGGGAAAAAAAAAATCTTTTCTTAAAAGCTTTGAACAACAAACTTTTTTTTATCTAGTGCTCAATTGGGATCCCTACTTCAACAAGTTACTTGTTACTTCAACAAGTCCCAGTTATGAGGGGGGGGCCTCTAAAACAGCTGTTCCCAACCTGTAGGCCACAACCCTTTCGGAGTCATCTATTAGATATGCCTCATATTGGACACTATGATTCATAATGTAACAAAAATACAGTTATGAAATAGCAGCAAAATTATTTTATGGCTGGGGTCACTATATCATCAGGAATTGTATTTAAGGATAGCAGCATCAGGAAGGTTGAGAACCACTGCTCTAAAAGGAGCAAACACAACCATCTGGAGGCCCTACCAACTAAATTCTCAGAGCTAATTTCCTAGACATATCCTCTGGTGACTTTCACAGCTCAATGCTAGTTAACATTTAATATATGCTACTTAACTGTGCTTAAGAACACACAGGGACTGGAGACACAGCTCAGTGCACAGAAGAAAATGAAGGCAAAACATCTATGCACATAGAATAATAATACAAAAAATACACGGTCATTATGAAGCACCCATCAGTTCATAAGTCTTAGAAAAAATAAATAAGCCCCACTCAGTGTAAAGTGGATTTTTACACACTAGGCTCTAAAGTTCAGTATAATTAAAATAAGCATTCACAGCAGACTAAAGAGAGCACAAGGCAGAGATGACCAGAAGACATAAAATGACTGCTCCATTCCACATTTGCCTCTCAAAGACCAAAAAGGAAAGAACCGGGAACAGACAAGAGTGTAGACCAACTGTAGAAACTAACAACAGAAACATAGGCAAGCGTCCTTGGAAGATACATGCTAACATTTAAAACCATACAAGAAATACTGAGTAAAACTAAAGTTGAAGGAAATTCTAATTTAAAAGATGGAGGGCAGGGAGGGGCAGCTGGAGAGATGGCTCCGTGGTTAAGAGCACACGGGGCTCCTGCAGATCAGGGTTCAGTTCCTAGCACCCATATGTGTAACTCCACTGCCGTGGGATCCAATGTCCTCTTCTAGCCTCCCTATACACTGCAAGCATGTGGTGCGCTCATACCTGTAGGCAACATACCTATATACACAAGATAAGATAAACCCCTTTGGGTCCTGCCTCTGAGCAAAAAGAATGGCTCCACTCAGTAACAAAACGCCCTGGAGAACAAAATTTGAAAGCATTCTTAAGAGGAGCCTTTACTACTTGCATCCTACCCTGTACCGTATAGACGAATACTAAAGTGGCATAAGTGACTTACACCCATTTAACATGTGCTATATCAATGGAAATGATTTTAAAATCCACTTTAAAAAAAAAAAAAAAAAAAAGGGCAGGAAAGGACCGGCCGCCAAGCCGCCCAGGCAGTTTTAAACTACCTTCGCAGGAAGACTTGCTTTACGAGTCAGTCTGGAGTCAGACGCCAGGTCGGTCCTGGAGCCCACGTGTGGTGCACAGGGGCGCGCAGTTCCACCGCAGGCCTGTGCCCTGCGCGCCACCGGGGCCCCAGTGATGGCCACACGCTACAGCGCCGTCCTGGCTCGCAGTCCTGGACGGACCCGACATCTATGAATCCACGCCACTCGCACCAGCTAACCAACCCAGGCCCGCTGGCCGCACACCACGCCTGCGCAGTAGTCGCTCTGGTCCTGACTTCCGGTCCGGGAGAGGTAACACGCGCGCACTGGAAATTGGGGTCTGGAGCCACACAGAACTGAGAAAAGCCAACGGAACCCCGCTCCTGTTACTCAGGCAACGCCAGGCCCACCGGAAGTGCTCCTACTTACCTTAGGAACCGCGGCGAAGCGGGTTTGCGAACGCCAACGGCTTCCCTAGCGACTGAGAAAGCGGCTACGTGCAGCGAGCCAGCGCCTGGGCCGCGCGCATGCGCAGCTCCCAGTCCTTCACCCTGAGTTTAGCTGCTGACCCCCGCTCCAAAGAGCCAACGGGAAGTCTTTCCTCACTGTGTCCTTTCTTCCTCCGACTTCCTGTCCCCTCCACCAGACTGGCTTACCTGATCCTCACCTTGCCCTGCCCTCCAGCTGCCAGGACCCAGGCGGCTGATTATCCCAGCCCGTCCCTGCCTTTCCTCTTATCCACTATGAAGGCATTTCTGTTACTGGAATTGTTAGGGTCAGAGTAAAAGTAAGAATTAGACTTATAGGAAGAGATAAAAAACAAGAATTTAGGGGCTGGACAGATGGCTCAGTGGTTAAGAGCACCGACTGCTCTTCCGAAGGTCCTGAGTTCAAGTCCCAGCAACCACATGGTGCCTCACAAACATCCGTAATGATATCTGACGTCCTCTTCTGGTGCGTCTGAAGACAGCTACAGTGTACTTAGATATAATAATAAATAAATCTTTTAAAAAAAAAAAAAAAAAAAAAAAAACGAGAACTGTCTCAAACAGCGAGAAGCAAGCTTTATTCAGAGAAGTGGATTTTCTAGTTCTAGCCCTGCATGTCGCGATCCAAGCACAGGACTGTCACATAAAGACCAAAAAGGTCAAGAAAAGGTATATTTCATGCTTTAAGCTGGAGTTTTTGTAGCTAAGGATGTGGAAGGGAGAAAGAGAGCTAGCTAGGGACAGAATGAGAAAGTTAGCTGGGTTTTGACACTACAGCGCCTGTAGTCCCATTTTTCAACCACTGGAATATCTGATGTGTTAGAATGGCGGGTCGCGTCTCAACAGCACACTAGGCCAAGACAGTTCCACGTGGAAGAGGTTTTATTGGGAGAGAAAGACAAAGTGGCGGCAGAAAGAGAAGAGGGGAGAGAGTGACAGAGGGGCGTTCTCCTTATTTATATGCAGGTAAAGGTGGGGGTGGAGTGGATGCTGGGAATATGCTGTAGGTCGTGCTGTAGCCTATGTGATGTCATAGCTTTGGGAGGTCCTGATGCCAACAATGTCAGCTACTTTTTATTTCTGCTATCTCTGAATCGCCAAGTTTGAATTCAATTTCAGGGCCTTGAATTTTTTTTTTTTTTTTTTTTTTTTTTTTACGCGGGGTGGGGAGGACAGTGTTTGTTCCAGATCCTTTATATGCAAAGGATAAGGGCGACTTCTGTCTACCTAGTTCCTGCTGGCAGGGGTCATCATTTTCTAGGGGTTTGACCCGGCATGACTCTAAAAGAAGTACTGCTTTGACTTTGATTTGTATGAAGAACTGAGTAATGTCAGTGAAATGATCCAAGAGAAACTTCTGTTAAAAAAACAAACAAAACAAAACAAAGAAAAAAGTTAGGGCTGAGTATGATGGCGCATGCCTTTAATCCCAGCACTCTGGAGGCAGAGGCAGGTGGATCTATGCTAGCCTGGTCTACATATCAAATCCCAAGACAGAGAGGGCTCCACAGAGAAACCCTGTCTCGAGAGAAGGTGAAGGGGGAAAAGAGGTTAAAAGGCAAAAAGGTCAGGATAAGGAAGATAAAGAGGAAAGGCGGGAGAATGGGGAGGAGCCAGGATGGAAGAAGAGGACTGGATTTTCACTATCTGGTCTATGAGCCTCTGGGCCTCATACAAGCCGCCTCTGATTGGTTGCTGTAAAGACAGCATTGTCCCTTGAGGAGAGTGTAGAGCCCTCTGTGGGAGGCAGTGAAGAGGTCAGTCCCCACCATGGTGGCAAAGAGTCAAGTTCATCTTGAATGGCTTTGATCTGTCTTGAAACATCTTTAACAGATTGAGGCAGTTTCTAATACAAGGTGCAAATAATAAACCAAGAGTGATCAGGGGACCCTAGCTTGTCTCCCAAAACCTCCCCCACCCCCGGTGGTCCTAATTATCATTCATTATGCTTTTCTGCAGCTTTGTTTTAAGACAGCAGGACCTGCACTGCCCTCAAGGTTCCTTATACACCACGACTACCCCTGAGTGGCTCATGTACTGAAATAATTCAGTGAACATCTGTCTCACTCCATGTCTTAGTCAGGGTTTCTATTCCTGCACAAACATGACCAAGAAGCAAGTTGGGGAAGAAAGGGTTTATTCAGCTTACACTTCCATACTGCTGTTCATCACCAAGGAAGTCAGGACTGGAACTCAAGCGGGTCAGGAAGCAAGAGCTGATGCAGAGGCCATGGAGAGATGTTCTTTACTGGCTTGCTTCTCCTGGCTTGCTTAGCCTGCTCTCTTATAGAACCCAAGACTACCAGCACAGAGATGGTCCCACCCACAAGGGGCCTTTCCCCCTTGATCACTAATTGAGAAAATGCCTTAGAGTTGGATCTCGTGGAGGCATTTCCTCAACTGAAGCTCCTTTCTCTGTGATAACTCCAGCTGTGTCAAGTTGACACAAAACCAGCCAGTGCACTCCAGCAGCAGCAGAAAGTCTCTGGGGGTGTGGAGATTGCAGACCAAATAGTAACTGGTATAAAAGAGCAAACCACAAACACTTAAGTTATCCTGGATGACAGAGCAGGTGTCAAACCATGCATGGTGTGACCACACCTATGTGACACTCCTGAGCGCTGAGAGGACAACAGAGGGGTGTTTGCTCAAGCAAGACCAAGAGGAAGGGTCCTTTTGTGCCTTGACTATGATGGACACAAAACCTAAAATGGCAATGAAATCATTCAGGATGAATAAATTTACCTGAGATCACAAAGAGAAGTCTGAATAAAATTGGAAGCTTGTCTTGCTGTTGATATGTGGTGTTTTACTATAATCTGGGCAGCTCACAACCCCGTGTGACTCCAGTCTGTGGGATCTGATGCCCGGTGCCGTCTTCTGGCCTCTGGGCATGCACATGGTACGCAGACGTGTGTCAATCAGGACGCACATACACCGTTTTTTGCTTCCCGTGATTACGTGGGTTCCAAGGATTGAACTCAGGCTGCTGGGTGATCAGGGTTCTTGCCCTCACTGGTCAAGCCATCCCACCCTGGGTAGCATTTTTTCTGATTATTAAGGCTTCTGCAACTGACTAGGAGCTTACTTTGAATGGCAATTTACAAGCAATGTATATGATGCAGTAGAATCTTTTGAAATGGAAATCTTATTCCTGTCTCCTTTATTTTACTATATTCCTAATACAATGACCTTCATGCACACAAAGAGAGGTCTTCCTGTGGGGTCAGTATAACTAAAATGTCTTACTTTAATCTAAACGGCCACTTGTTTCTAATAGCAACCTACTGAATGGAGAGGAAATGAAACTTGACCTGGAGATCCCTATAGCCGGGATGTTAGGAACCAGTGACAAAATCTGTTTCCCAAGACTGAACCAAATTTAATTTTTTGAGCATACGGCATCATGTCATCTTAAAAAGGGACTAAAGGGTGCATCGTGGTGCTATTTTGAGCCAAGAAGAGCAGCATCCCCTGAAGGCCCACACATCTGTACACTTCGATACTAGCATCCAGGTAAGACAAAGCAATTAGAAGTATCTAAAGGGATACCACAGGCTAGTAAGGAATGTTTCCTGCCCAAGGATTGATTACCCAATAGCTTTGCTTTGGTGTCCTAAGAAGTGAATTCAATGCAAATTGCGATTCCTCATCATTCTCTCCAAGTTTATCCTACAATTCAAGTTCCTACGACTTAAGTGGCAGCTTTATGTTTTTTTTTTTTTTTAACACCAGAAAGAAAATGTACAGAGGTCCAATTTGCAAGTTGGGGAAAACTGTGAAAAATTCATACAACAATGAGGAAGACCTAGTCCCGTGGGGCAAGCTGAATGCATGATTTCCAGGTGTACAGCTGCGTAACCTCTCTCACCAGCCTTCTCCTGAAGTCTTGCCTGGCTACTGGCTTCAACAGGCCTTCAGGAAAAAGCCTGAGAAGTCAGTCATTTGACCTGGCCGGGTTTTTTCCTGGCTGTTGTGTAACCCCCAACAGCATGATGCATAATCTGAGATAACAGACGACCTGACACCTTTCTTTGCCTGGTAAACTTTTATAAAAACAACCGGAGTTCAGGTAAGGTGAGCCACTTCCTAAATTCACAGCAATTTGACAAGAGGCCACTTTAACAGAAGCACTAAAGAACAACCACACTCTCCCCCACCAGCCACGCCCCCGTGAGGAGGGGCTTAAACTGCGCATGCGTACTGGGTCCGACGATATCTACACCACTTTCAGTCCCAAGTGAACGCCTGACTTGAACCACTCTCCAGCAGCTTCCGAGAGGCAGAGTTTGCGCCAGGTTCCTTGGTCTCCGACGGTCTCCCTACTCACGCAGCCATGTCTTCCGGCAGACCCGTGGCGCTGGTGACCGGTGCTAACAAAGGAATCGGATTCGCGATCACTCGTGACCTGTGTCGGAAATTCTCAGGGGACGTGGTGCTTGCAGCGCGGGACGAGGCGCGGGGCCACACCGCAGTGCAGCAGCTTCAGGCAGAGGGCCTGAGTCCACGTTTCCACCAGCTGGACATCGACAACCCGCAGAGCATCCGCGCGCTGCGCGATTTTCTGCTCAAGGAGTACGGCGGCCTGGACGTGCTGGTCAACAACGCAGGCATCGCCTTCAAGGGTAAGCCATGGGATGTGGAGAGGGAAGGTGGCTTCCCCAGAGCCTGGTGGCAAGATGGGCTGTGCCTCTCTGGGAGCATTACTAGGACCAGGAGCACTATGCTGTGGGACTCTGAAACAGATCCCCTTGGAGAAACAGGACAGGGTAGGGGCTGCAGGGCTGCAGGAAAGCACAGCTTCGATGGTCGCCATAATTTCTAGGTTTTCGTCACCCAGTTGTTGAGTAATTGAATTGGACTTGGCAATACTTAAGTGGAACTATATCTGATAGTGAAATAAACAAGAGATTGAAGAGAGAGAAACAGACAGAGGGAAACGGTGTTTCATTAAGATCCTGATATATACAAACTTCCCACAGCCTGAACCAGTGGTGGTGTCTTTCAAGCACAATAGAATATTGTCAGATTGACAGTGAGGCAGAGCTATAACTAAAACGCAGACCTTTCTTGGAAGTGGAACTCTACCGCTCTGGGTTAGGTCTTTAGGTTTCCACTCAGCTAACTCGGTTCTCTTCCCCCCCCCCCCAAAGTTGCTGACCCCACCCCCTTCCACATTCAAGCAGAGGTGACAATGAAAACCAACTTTTTTGGTACCCAAGATGTCTGCAAGGAGCTGCTCCCTCTAATAAAACCCCAAGGTGAGTCTCACGGGTGATTTCCTCTCCCTACTACCCTGCATCTCTGCCTCTGTGAGGCACTGCTCAGACCTTTGATCTCAATTCTTTTGTGGCCATTGACTCTCTCTTGGCATACACAGCTCTTCTTAATCTTCAAATAAGATTCCAGGATCCACTTCTTCCACATCCTCACCCATTAGGGGGCTTTAGGATTCCAATAATGTCTGAAACATTTTGCACACATACTGACATCCCACTGGTCACAATGGCCTGTCCCCACTAGTGCTAAGAGTGTACCCAACTAAATCCCTCAGCCCAGCTCCACAGCAGGTCTCAGCTGTCAAGATGTACCCTGTAAACCCTCTGAGGAGGCCTCCTTTCTGGAGCAGGCTCCTTTCCAGGGCTTCTATGCCTCTCTACAGAACTCCTCTCCTCCCAAAAAATCCTTCTGGAAGGAGTTCAGGCCTTTAGCAGGGCTCACAGGACTCTATAATCTGACCCTTCCTTCTTCCGGGGCTCATGTTATCGCTCCAATAACATAAAAAACCTTTGTGCAAAACAAACTATCACATTAAGTTGTTTCTCGTGAACTGCTCTCCTACCCCAAGTCTTTGAATAGCCCATGAATGACAACAGAGCCGCTTTGGAAATGTGAGTCTCCAGTATAGAGTTGACTAAGTATAATTCTCTCTGAACTCTTGTCCTCTCTCCTGTCTTCCCCTCTGACCAGACCTCATGGACATCTGGCTTCTCTGCTCACTCAGACCTGAAAGGCAAAAAAGCAGATTCTATGCTACTTAAATGCTGTTCTGTGTGTCCCTGTCTCAAATGAAATCTTTCTGATACAATGTCTCACCAGATGTAAATTACTGCTCTTGTATGTGCATGGTGATGTCTTTTTAGGCAGAGTGGTGAATGTGTCCAGCATGGTGAGTCTCAGGGCCCTGAAAAACTGCAGCCCGGAGCTGCAGCAGAAGTTTCGAAGTGAGACCATCACAGAGGAGGAGCTGGTGGGGCTCATGAACAAGTTTGTGGAGGATACAAAGAAAGGAGTTCATGCGAAAGAAGGCTGGCCTAATAGTGCATATGGCGTCACCAAGATTGGGGTGACAGTCCTGTCCAGAATCCTCGCCAGGAAACTCAATGAGCAGAGGAGAGGGGACAAAATCCTTCTGAATGCCTGCTGCCCTGGGTGGGTCAGAACTGACATGGCAGGACCAAAAGCCACCAAAAGCCCAGAAGAAGGAGCAGAGACCCCTGTGTACTTGGCCCTTTTGCCTCCAGATGCAGAGGGCCCTCATGGGCAGTTTGTTCAAGATAAAAAAGTTGAACCATGGTGAAGCCAACTCTCTCCTCCCACTCCCTTAAATCCAGACTTGGTGAAGGAAAGGACATTTATAATCTAGTAACACTTCTGAAAAATAAACATAACATTCTTTAAACGCACAGATTTTTACAGATGTTTTTTATTTGTCCTTTATTTTGTTCATATGAATGTCTGGAAGGGTGCTACAACTATAGAGTGCTCTGGGGTGCCAGGAGAGGCAGAGGATGCCAGGAACTGGACATAAAGATGGTTGTAAGCCTGTTCATGTGTGCTGGAAAGGAGCTCTGGCCTCTACAAGAGCAGCCAGGGATCTTCCCTGCTGGGCCATATGTTCAGTCCTCATTTCTACAGATACCTTTCAGGCAGAACTGCCTTCATCCCAGGTGTTTAATTAAAACAGAACTCAGGCCAAGGGATGACATGGTGTGACTGCAGACAATGAACATCTCAGGAGCCAAAGCAGATTGCAGATGCTTGTGCACCCTACAGTATATTCTATCAGCTCAGGGGTGTCCTTGACAGTCACTGTGTATGGAAAACCTGAGTCTTGACAATGCTAACACAAAGCAAGGTGCTCAAAAGGAAAACAGATCATTTCTTCTTGGAGAATTTTTTTGTTATTGTTCCGAGACAGTTTCTGTATGTAGCCCTGGCTGTTGTGGAACTCACTTTGTACACCAGGCTGGCCTCGAACTCAGAAATCTGCCTGCCTCTGCCTTCCAAGTGCTAGGATTAAATCCTGGGGGCATTTTGAGTGACCATGAGGTTAGCCAACAACATGGTGACCTTGGAAGCACTTTCACAGGGTTTTATAGTTTACAAGACTAAGAAAGCTATTGATCAAGGCAACCTTGATATCCTTTGATGGGCACAGAGTGAGACACTTAGAGTGATCTATAGGCCCAAGAGGCTACCTGAGGACCTAGTTCCTAGATTACTGGGAGCTAGTATTCTAGAAAGTCGGAAGCTTCTAAGAAGTTTTTATTTATTAACATGAGCTGTTAGTTCAGAGTTGGGCAAGGACATGCTGTTCTGAATGCTTGACCTAGTTCAATATAAAGTCATTAACCTCCAAACTGGCAGAATTCCAGCCTCTCCACAGCAACCTGTCCTTCAGTCTCATCAGACTCATTCTAGGAGTCTGGTTCACAGCCAGACGCAGATTCTTTTCAAGAATTTTTGTTCACTGCGAACAGCAAAAAAAAAAAAGAATTGAAAAGTGAGTGGGCATGTACAGGAAGCAAACACATAGTGGGCAGGCTTTCTTTTGTGTGATTGTATGTGGGCTGTCATGTTCACATACAAGATGTGTATGTGTGCTGTCATGTGCATATACAGATGTGTATGTATCTGTTTATGTGCACATACATGATGTATGTATGTGTTTTCATGTGCACATATGTGATCTCTGATTTTATGTACATATAAAGAGGTGTATGTGTGTTTATATGCACATACATGATATGTATGTGTGCTTTCATGTTCAAAAACTTCATGTGTATGTGTCCTTTCATGTTCACATACATGACATAAATGTGCTTTCGTGTACTCAAACATGACAGCCTCAAAGTCATTCCACAGGTGCTTGAACCTGCTCTGATCAATTTTGGTTCTTCATTTTGTTTCAAAATTCGGTTACTTTCTAGACTAGCAGGCCAACCAGCTCCAGGGATCTGCTGTCTCTGCCTGCTTAGTGTGGAGATAAAGCCTATGCCATGGGACCTGGGCTCTGACTCAACTTGTAAGGCAAGCACTTCGCTGACTGGCCTGACTCACTCCTCAGCCTGCAGGATGACTTCTAGGCTATTTTTTTTCTTTCAATTATAAATCTGCGGAAATCTCTCCAACCATGGGAGAGGCTAGGAGGCATGTACTAAATTTTGTTCACTTTTTTATCTGTAGAAAAGATTTCCAACCATGGCCAAAGGCTAGGATCCTCCTCAGCCACAGAGTATATGCCAGCTTGCATGAGGCACTGGGTTGGGTCCTTAGTACAAGGAAGGGCAGGAAGATATTCTGGGCTTTACATACTTAATGCATGAGCTGACACAGGGTGACTAAGGGTCACTCTGCCTCTATCACATTGGCTATCAAGTCAGGGAGATAACAACAGGATACATGTTGCCTTTTAGGTGTGCAAACCTCACCAGGTATGCAGACATGTATAGGATAGGGTGTCATGCCACTCTGCCATTGGGGATGACACAATCCTCAAAAGTGAAGCATATGTTCACTTTCTATCACAAGGGAGCTTGCAGAATGTGGACATGCCCATGACCCTGGCTCTGTCAGGAACGCTTCATATTCCTCAAGGCCTCTGACAGTCTCACTGTGGACCAGTGATTTCCAGGCTGGAAGAGGAATCATCATCCCTGAACAGAAAGCAAGGCCTTTCATAGGCATTCAATGCACAAGGTTCCTCTCACAACACAGCTGCTCACTTCCTCTTGGTTATCTTATATTTTTGTGAACAAACACCAGAATATCAAGATCAAATATCACAACCACAGAGTTCCAAGTGATAGTCTGAAAATGTATACTCCAATCCAGAGATATTTGTCCTTAATACCTTAATAACAGCTAGCATTGCAGAGGGTTTAAAGAATGCACTCGAGGTCAAACTCCTTGATCAGCCATGGCACCTGGGAGTATAATTATTCAGGATTTTTAATGGCTTAATGGTTTCTTAGGCCAAAGGGTAAGATACATAATGCTAAAATGAGAGTTTTAGAAAAGGGTAAAATTATGACTCTCATGGATACAAGATTAAGCTTCTATTAAACACATGTATGACTTTTTGTATGATAAGAGGGATCCAGACAGATGTGATCCAAAAATAAAGAGTAAAGGTTCAAGTTTACATGGAAAAGGCACACTGAGTTGAAGGATGAACACAGACAAAATCCAGTGTGTCCATGGTGTAAGAGAAGTCACTTAAATCCCTAGTAATAAGAACAGCATTTAAGTATCTGTCAGGCCTTACAATTCACAAGTTGTAAACACTGTGAATACGGCCAAAGTGCAGTGCTGAAATCTTCCTGGAAAACAGTCACCACTCTTGAAGGATCTTGATGAATCATCATGGCCAAGGGAGACCTGGAGAAGGTTTGTGGGAGTGGACAAGTAGAGTCCTAATTGCCCTGCTCTCTAGTGCTAACTACCTCATGAAGTCACTTCCTCGGATTTCCTACAGTAATCCCTCTAACTGGAGACTTCCTCTTTCCTTTGAACTTTGTAGGCTTATGCATGGTACACATTCATACAAGCAGGCAGACACACAGACAAACAGACTCACACACACAGACATACAAACATAGAAAAACACAGACTCACACACACAGAGACACACACAGAGAGATATATAAACACACACACACACACACACACACACACACACACACACACACAGATATCTCTAGTTCCATGGTTGCCAACACCCTTTCTAGAAATGCAGGCACTTCACAAAAGTGGTGAACAAACATACATGCAGCAAAAATACTCATGTCAGAGAAAAATGTTGATACAAAGTATGAAACAATAAAACAAAAGCAAATATATATGTATATATATATGTATATATATATATATATATATATATATATATATATATATCATAACATATCAAAAGGTTAAATAGTCTGCCTACAACTACACTGACAGCCATCTTCTTCTGTTCTACTACAATAAAAGCAGGGCCATCCCTCCATTTCCCCCCATTCTCTCATACATGCAATCTATTTTTCCCAGTAAATGCTTATGGGCACACACACTCCAACACTGCTCTACCAGTGTCTGGGTCTTCATTGGCGTGTTCTCTGGTCACTGATTAAAGATAGAGATCAACACTGGCAAGAGCTAGAATCACTCAGGTCCTTGCAAACAAGACACCACCCTCTTTGACATCCTTGACTGAGGGGCAGGAGAGACGCCTCAGCTGTCCAGTAGGTTCTGAACTTGCAGAGGACATGAGTTCAGTCCCTAGCACCTGTGTCAAGTGTATCACAAGCACCTGTAACTCCAGCTTCAAAGAATGTGACCTCTCTTCAGGACTCTGTAGTCCCTGCACTCATAGTCTCTCTCTCTCTCTCTCTCTCTCTCTCTCTCTCTCTCTCTCTCTCTCTCAGAGTGTGTGTGTCTCAGTCATTCACACACACACAAGCACACCATACACCACACATACCTCTTGAAATAAATGTATAATCAGCAGGGCAAAGTGAAGTATATTTTTAATTACATCATTTGAGAGCAAATCAAGTATGCCACTGCAGAAGTAATTGCAAACTTACACCACCTGATGCCTTTTATGAGGAAGAGAGAACAGGCTCAAATCAAGGTCCTCTCCCAGGAAGAGTGAGAACAGAAGATAAGACATGAAGGAGAGAGGACATCGCCATGCCCAGAGAAGAAACCAAAATACTCACAGGAGAGCACAGAGAGAATGCCTATGACACCAGGAACAAATCAACTCCATACACATCAGTGACCTGCACCCATTTAGTCAGGAAATACAAGAAAGTCAGCGATTCTCAATGTCAGGACGGCAAAGGTCACAGCTCTACAACTCCTGGAGGAACAAGGAAGTCATGGTGTGAGCAACTTCATATCACAAGATGAACAAATGAGGGAGACATCCAAAGTCTGAACAGCACTCAAGAAAAGTTAGAAACATAAGGATTCTCCTGTAAAATAAACCTGCTTCTTCTTCGTCTTACACTGAACCAAGGTGACCCAGGGAGCCACAGATAGTCACATTGCAAAGAGTAGGTAGGCATGTGGTGCCAGCCCCAACTGATAGAGCTACAGCACCATCTCTACTCCTAGGACTTGGGAGAAAGACTGTTCAAGCCAGAGGTCTGATGCTACATGGTCTCATCTAGACCAGGACATAGATAACTGAACCTGTGAAATCTCAGTAGTAGGCTTGCCTATATAACACCTGACTGAGGTAAGCACCAGTTGTCCTGTCAGCATGGATGGGAATTCACAAGGTCCAACATCTAGATAGAGAGCCACAGGCAGTCAATGAAGAGATACAGGCATCAATGAAGAGATACAGGCAGTCAATGAAGAGATGCAAACTAGTCTTCTTTTAGCCAAGCCAATGATAGGTGATCCCATCCAAAGTGGTCAGCCCTAAACATGTGTGCACATACACAACACTGATGACTTGAATCCTGTGTGTGTGTGTGTGTGTGTGTGTGTGTGTGTGAGTGTGGTGTGTCTGTATTTGTGGTGTCTGTGTGTATGTATCTCTGTGTGTGGTGTCTGTGTGTGGTGTGTTTGAGTGTATTGTAACATAATAATTACAGAAGGAGGGATGATAAACTTGAGAGAGAAAGGGGAAGCAGGTGGAAATAGGGAGTGGGAGAGGCAGAGTAGATGCAAACACAGTACTCATATATGACATTCTCAAAAATAATAAATTTTAAATATGAGCTTCAAATAATCTCTAAGTACAAAAACAAGACTATTGGCCAGGACATAAAGCAGCCACACACAGATGCCTACCTTCTTTATCTCACCTTTGACTCCATTTTACAGAATGACAGAAGCAGAGGCAGGTGGCCAAGTTCTGTTTGGAAAAGCCTGAGTCACAGTGAGATTGAACTTATCCTTTGACACACACGTGGCTTATACCTCAGAGTGGGGGGAGGAGTCACATTGCACATGGAATCCTGGACGAATCTTTGGGAGGTCTCATCCAGGAAAGATTTGATTGGTATGCACACAATGCATGGGAGAACTCCATATATAACTTATTAACTGAACTTGGGCAAAGACAAATGTCCGCCACAGTCCAGTGAATGCCTTAACACAGATAAAACTTGGTAACACACTCTCCAGGGAGAGGTAGGCTGGCAATCAACCCAAGAACTGTGTCCTGCTCACACACTGTAGTTTAACTTTTATAAACACTATTTGATTCTGCAAATCCCAGAGTGGTGGTCGCTTCCCCACTCTCAGTGTTTCTGGGTGACATAAACCATTAGCTACTCAAGGGGGAAAGAGCTGCAACTCTCCTCAGAAGGGAGAGACCCTGCCCAGAAACAGATACAATGCTAAGGGTGGCCAGCAGAGGGCAGGGGGACAGGAAGGATAAAGACATTCCCCAATAGGCATCCTAGAGCATGCTACCTGGCCCTCTCTGTGCACACTTTGCTTCAAGGACTTTTTAAAAATTTACTTACTTATTTTTTGCCTTTGAGTCTCTTTTTTTTTCCATTTACTTCTACCTTTTTTTTACCTTTAGTATTTTTTTTTACCTTTAGTATGTTTTTCGCATTTTTAATTGTGTACCTCTTCTACTTTTGTGAATATTTTTTCAGCTGGGATTCTTTCCTTTTCTTTCTTCTCAAAGTTTCTCAATGGCATTTACTTTATTTTGTCTGCATGTGCACACGTGCACATGTTGCCTTTCTCCTTCCATCATGTGGATCACAGGAATGAAACTCAGCTCCTCAGTCTTAGTAGCAAGCACTTCTGCCAGTGGAGTGAACTTCACACACCAACAGCCCTTAATGTAAAAGGCTTCAGCTCATCCATAAAGGGATGCAGACTGAATGATTGGATTGAAAAACAAACAAACAAACAAAACACACAAGGCTTAACTATGCATTGACTCCAAGAAGCACACATCCCTGTCAAAGACACAAGCCTAGAGTCAAAGAATGGAGAACAGTGGACCTGTAACTGGAAGCTGCTAACAAGACAACATGGCTATCTTTCCATCCAATAACCTAGACTTCAAATAAAACTAGTCAGAGGAGATGAAGACCACTACATATTGATCAGGGAAGCTATTTGTCAAGGTGATATAATGATTAGAAACATATGTGAATAAAGTGTTGGGTCTCCAAATTTAATGAAACAAAACTAGTGGACATACAAGGACAGATAGGTCCTGATCCCATCACAGAAGATAAGAATAAAGCCCACACTCTACATAGGACATCTAAATTAAAAATCAACCAAAAGCCTACAAAGTTAAACTATAGCTCTGATCAAATGGACTTCACAGATATGTAAGAAAATGCCATCCAGAGACAGGAACCCTACCCTAGCCAAGGAGCTGATGACGGGTGAGAGTTGCTAAGGGAGGGAGTCCGGGTTCTTTAGAAATGTGTTGACCTGATAGGTTGATCACGCTCCAGTGCATGGCGCCATGTTCTGCCCACATGGGCGGCACTGACTCATGGCTAAAGAGAGGAAGGAGGAGGAAGGGAAAGAGAGAAAGGAGAAGGAGAAGGAGAAAGAAAAGCAAGACCTTGAGATTAGCATGGAGACAGAGGGCTGTTAATTGGGATAAGTTAGAGAGAGGCATGGGGGTATAAGAGTATAAGAGTCTCAAAGTAAAAAAGGTGTAAAACATTTTATAAAGGAATATGCCAACCCACAGAAATATACTCTTCTCACCATCCATGGAACCTCTAAAACCCAACCACTAGGACCTGAGAGATGGTTCAGGAGTTAAGAGCACTAGCTACTCTTGCATAAGACCTCAGTTCAGGTCCTTGATGCGTGGGAGATGACTCCTCCTTCTGGACTCTGTTGGTTCCAGGCATGGTCATTGTGCACAGATATTCGATGCACGCAAAACACTCATACATATTAAGACAAAAAACAAACAACCAAAACCAGACTATACAAGAAACCATAAAGAAATACTAACAAATAAAATCTAATCTAAATAACTTCCTTTGTCAAGTCAGATCATAGTGCAGTCTTAGAGGCCATGAGCATTGTCACTCTGGCAGAGGACCCAGGTTCAGTACCTTGCACCCACATTGTGCCTCACAACCAAATATAACTCTATAGTTTGGGGTGGGGTGGGGGGTTTGTTTGTTTGTTTGTTTGTTTTACAGTAAGGAGATGGGCAAAGAAGGAGATCAGATTTGAGGTTTGGAGGAAGTAAGATGCACATAAAGGAACCAGAGAGGAAGGAGAGAGGGAGAGGAAAGACAGCCAGGCTGTGACACAAAGCCTTTCTTGTCTTACTTTTGAGACCCAGTCTCTCTGGTAGCCCTGGCTATCCTGGAACTCAATGAGGAGACTCAAACCCTGAGAGAGATCACTGCCTGCCCAGCCACCAACTCTAACCCTAATTCCAGGGGATCCAACTCCTCTTCTGGCCTCTTCAGGCACAAGGAAAACTCTTGGAACACTTACATATATGCAGACAAAATACTCATGTAAATATATATATATATATATATATATATATGCTTTTAGAGAAACAGTAAAGAAAACAACCAACTGTATGGTAACTGAACAACAATCTCTTTACTGAACCATGAGTCTTAGAAGAAATGAGAGAGGAAATCTTTAAATTCATAGAATCAAAGGAAAATGAAATCAGGACTTGTGAAACCCTTTACAATACATCTAAGAAAGTCCAAAGACAGGATATATATATATATATATATATATATATATATATATATATATATATATATATATATATATATATATATGTGTGTGTGTGTGTGTGTGTGTGTGTGTATATATATATTCATATTTACATTAAATTAGGCAGATGTCAAATGAATAACCTAATAGTATGCTGCAAAGCCCTACAAAGTCAAGAACAATACAAACACAAAAGCAAAAATAGCTTACTTCAGCAGAGTTTAATTTATGAAGACTAAAAAAACAATAGATAGGATCAATAAGAGGTTTGGCTCATGAAGAAAATAAACAATTGAGAAAACTCAAGCCAACTTGCAAAGAAGGAGAGATGACACAGTAAGATTATAGGTGAGGGGCTGGAGATAGCTCAGGGGACAAGAGCACTGATTGCCTTCCATAGGACCTGCGTTCTATCCCCTGCACCCACATGATGGCTCACAGCAGTTGGGTACATGATGCACAGACATGCATGTAGGCAAAACACCCACACATAAATAAGTCAATCTCAAATAATTTTAAAAGATTAGAGATAAAAGAAGAGGAGTTCCTACAGATTCCAATTAAATACACAGACTTATTATGAAATGCTGTAACAAGTCATACTGCAAACACGAGAAAATCCTGGTGAAATAGGTAAATTCCAATACCCACTGTTGGGGTTCAGGAGTTGCTTCACAAACCACATGGACACCAATCTCAGTGAGACAGGGATACTTTATGGAGCATATGCCCCAGGACTGGTCAACCAGATCAGAAAAATGATCATCCAGATTCAGAAAAATGATCCTGAGTTAAGATTCTACATTGGTTTTAAGTCCCAAATCCACAAACATCTGTAGCAAGTTATTCCACTAGTCAGGATTTAGGGGTAGGCAATTTCCATAGGAACATGTCTTTATTGTACACTTATACTGCTCCCATTGGTTGGGGCAGTCAAAGGAGGCAGGGGACTTGCCTTGTCTAATAAAGTTCATGTCCTCTCTTACCTAATAGGACTTGTCTAACAATCATGTCTTAACTTGCCAACTAGGATGTAAGTTACACACGTACATGTCTCTTTCTGCCAAGTAGGATGTCAGTTGCCAGGAAGGTCTTGGGAACCTGAACTTTACAAGACCACTACTCAAAATGGAAGTCTTATTCCAAATGCTTTGTGTCTCTCTTATGTTAGGGGTCTATCCCAGGGGCAGCTTGTATCATAAAATCTTGTACACAGGTACAGGAAGTGCTGGTGGAAGTTGCTTCTGGTCCAGTCTTTTTGTGAGTATGACCAAGCCCGCTCAGTCAGTCAACAGGTTCTCCAGTGCAGGAGTGAGGATTAAAAAGAAAAAAAAGACAGTTAGACAACATTGTAGCGTGTCCCCAGTCAATTCTGAGACTGAAGGCAAATTTTTATTTTCCAACCCACTTTTTATACCATTTTAATTACATGCAAATATATTGGTCAAGCAGTGCAGTAAGGAACTAACAAAGCAGCATGGAATTGTATGTGCTGTGCTGCCATGACAGGTGTTTAAAAGGGCTTGTCATAATGACCAAAACACTTGAGCCCACTTCCTTGTCCAGCCCAAAATCTTGCCTGAAGCCGAGTTCTGCTCCACCCTAAGACTAAAATTCTTGCCTTACCTTACTTTTCTATTACAGCCTAAAGTTAGATTCTTGCTGAAACTTACTTCCTTATTATGCCCTAATGTCAGAGTCCTGCCTGAGCTTGCTTCCAACGTCCAATTCCTGTCTGAAGCCCACTTCTTTGTCCTTAGCAAATGTCAGACTGCTGCCAAGAGGCACCCCAAAAGGCTTTCCACATGGGGAACTATGCAGAACAGTTCCACTGACTTCTGTGATTGGTTTTCAGGGGCACAGACAGAACAGAATATGTAATCAACCCTGGCATTAGTAAGGTTCCAGTAACAGCAGAAACATATGAGAAAGCTTCCTTATAATGGCAGGCTAGCCAAGTCTTAACACCCACGACATGCCAACATTAAAGCAAAATGATTTAAATAACTTAAACCATCAACAAGATAAGGAATGAACTTTTTACAAAAACCTCCAACAAGGCAAGGAAGACCACATGACTTCAAAGCAGAATTCTCCAAACCTTGAAAGACACCACAGAGATTAGTGTAAATATGAAAGAGGTCATCCTGAACACCTCAAAAAACAAAAAAAAAATGAAAAAGAAAAGTAGCCACCACAGCTGATGTGACCTCACAGTCTTGCTGCCCAATATAAAATCTGATTTTATTGAAAGAAGAAAAAAATGTGAAAGGGTGAGTTTCCTCTCTTGTCTAGCCCACCATCCCTGACCTGGACCCTGATTTGTGCTGACAGGTTCTGCTCAAGGCCGGTCTAGCCTGCAATAGCCCAGTACCATCCCACCTGACTGCATGGTAGAGATGGACTAGCTCCAGATCACACATCCACAGGCACAGGGCTGGTGTGAGCACAGGGCTGGTGTGAGCAAAGGGCTGGTGTGAGCACAGGCACCTTTCAAGCTTTACTCTCACAATCCCAAACAAGTGTTCCCCCTCTTGAGTCTCTACAACACTGAGCACAACTTTACTGTACACTTTAAGAACTTACTAAATGCCTCCCTGTCTGCAATATAATGACAGGAATTGTCACATCTATGTAAACCCTACATTTCTGTGTACTTGGGTATGTCATGTGTCCATGTGAACATATGTACATGTGTGCATGTATGTGTGCCTATGTGTATAGGCATGTTATATGTGCATGCATATGCTTGCATTGTGCATGTGTGTTTGTATGTGTGCATGTATATGGATGTGTGTGCATGTGTATGTCATGTTTGCATGTGTGCATGTGTATATTACAGGTATGTCTGTACATATGTGTGTCTGTGGGCGCACTCGCCCATGTGGGTGCTTGTGAAGTCCAAAGCTTTATCCTGTGGTGTCTTCCTCAATCTCTTCTCCTCTTTACTTTTTTAAAGGTTTATTTTATTTTTAATTGTGTGTGTGTGTGTGTGTGTGTGTGTGTGTTTGTGTATGTGTGTGTGTGTACACAGGCATGTGCAAAAACATGGCTGCTGATGCTCTCAGAGACTAGAAGTATTGGAACCTGATGGAGCTAGAGTTACAACTAGTTGTAAGCTCCCTGTTATGGGTCCTAGAATTCAAACTCTGGTCCTATGGAAGGGCAGCCAGTGCTCCTCACTGCTGGGCTGTCTCTCCCCTTCCTCCTCTCAGCTTTTTGTCAGCCAGGATCTCTAAGTGAACCTGTACTTTACCATTTCTGCACTGTCCTGATCTCCTGGCACTGGCACAAGGCACCATGGCTGGGAATCTGAACTAAGGTCCTCGTACTTATGTAGCCAGCTCTTTATCCACTGAGTCATCTCCCTGGCTCATAAACATTTCCTGAAGAAATAGTTTTGACATAGAAAAACTCCTGTAAAGCCAAGATGCTTCACAGTAGAATTTGTGTATTTGCTCATCTGATGGAAGACAATATTTAACAAGACTCTATTCCCTGAGAAGAAGAGGAAACAGTGAGGTGGCTCAGTGGGCAAAGGTGCTTGTCTCCATCCTGACAACCTGCGTTTAATCCCAGAACCCATGTGGGAAAAGGAAAAAAATAACTTCCATAAGCTGTTCTCTGAGCTACACAAACACACACACACACACACACACACACACACACACACACGCACGCACACGAATGAGAAAATAAGTAAACAACTGTGAAGGAGAGGAAGCAGAGGGTGTGCTAGGGAGGTGGCTCAGTGCTGGAGCAATGGTCTAGAATATACAAAGTCCTGGCTTTGATTCCCCATGCAGGTAAAATGAGGGGGGGGGGGGGACAGAGAGTTAAAAGCAGACAGAATTTAAAATATAATTCAGATAAAGCAAGGCTTGCCTCTGATTCAGCTCACTTTTCCATCCACTAGCCACCCTGTCTAACCAAGAGTGTCTCCCAGTTCATGCTCAATGTTCCCTTCAGCACAGCTCACAGAGACCTCTTGTGATTGCCACTTCGAGTTGTCACCTTGACTATATCTGGGATAAACTACAATCCAGAATTGGAGGGAACACCTGTGATCAAGATCTTGATGCATGTTGTCCATGAAAAGCTTAGGCCCAGACAAGGTGGTACATGCCTTTAATCTGGTCCACACCTTCTGCTGGAGGCCTACATAAGGATATCAGAGGAAGGAAGACTCGCTCTTCTCTGTCTGCTTGCACTTGCTTGTCTGCACATCAGTTGGAACCTACTTCTTCAGGATTCCAGCTTCTACAGAAGCCTCGTAGGACTGAGCAGCTTCTTGGACTTCCCATCCACAGCTGCCCATTGTTGGGTGAGTTGGACTTCAGACTGTAAGTCATTCCAGAAAATTCCTTTAATCTACAGAGACATTCAATACGTTCTGTGACTGAGAGAAGCCTGACTAAACCTGACTAACACATCTCCGGTTCCTGGAAAGCTGTGAGGTTTCTAAGGCTGAGGACACAAGAAGCCAGGTTGAGGTTCCCACTAAGCCCACCAACAGCCTACAAAGGACATGGGGAGCACCCAGGAAGAGGCTGCATAAGTAGTACATGGTGGGGGGTGTTTCAGAAGCACATTCAAAGCAGTCCAAGCCCCACTCACTGTAGCCAGAGAGTGAGCGTGTGAAAACTGGCAACACTATTTGGAAGGAAAGGAGCACTAAATTATCCTCCTGAGGCTGAGGTGATGACTCCACGGGAACAGCACTTGTGCTGTGTGAGGCCCTGAGTACATGCTGGAAGATGCAGCACATTGACAGGAAGCCAGAGAGAAGAAACCCAGGAATCTCTGCAGCCAGCCAAACTGGCAGACACAGCAGGGAGAAAAAAAAAAAAGAGTCTTTTCCTCAAAAACAAGGTGTGGGGTGGAGAGAGGACTCAGCAGTTAAGAGCACAGGCTAATATTTTCTAGAGGACCTGGGTTCAAGTCCCTGCACCCACAATAGTGTACACCCCCTTAGTGAACCCTGCACGTGTGTTGTACACAGACATGTATTCAAACAAATGACCATACACATAAAGTAAGTCTTAAAAGAACACTAAAAACAAGGTATTCTGGCACATGTGTGTATGCACACATACCATACATATGCACAAGTCATATCATATACACACAGGGTTTTTTAAAAGAAAATTTTCCATCTCATCTGAAATTATAAAACAACTAAAATGAAATTTGTTTTCAAATTCATTTGACAACTTTACATTTACATTCCCATTAATATTAAAGTTAATGAGATTCTAAAGCTGAGGCCATGCACTGGATGGAGCAGTGCTGATCCAGACCACTATGCCTGGCTCAAACCTAGTTTTCCAGAAGCTTCTAGAAGGTTCTATTTTGTTTTTCAGTTTTGCTCAAGGCTATTCTGTGGGCTGAAGTTGTATAAGTCCATTTAAGCTTACCCACAGCAGCTCCACACAGAACAACTTAGACCATTTTCTTTGTGGAGTAAAAACCACTTCAACATGTAGTCTCAGCCAGAAGTTTTATTTGAAGATATGTCTTCCAAAAAGAAAACACTTTATTAGTTCAAGGCCCTTGTGTCCTTTCCCCCTGTGTTTATACTCTTCCTGCAGAAGCCTACACAGCCACTGTTTTTCCTCCGGGATGCACAGAAGCACCAATAGACATGAGCCCAGTGAGAGCCAACTGTGTCCTGCTGCCCACTATTGCCTACACATGCCTGGCATCCTGCACCAGCCTCAACCACACACCTGCTCAGTTAACCCTGGGCTGGGTCCCCAGCCTCGTTCTAGGGTAAATCCATCTCTTTATTAGAGTAAGAGATATCTTTGGTGGTGGGGGTACATGCCTGTAATCACAGCACTCAGGCAGAGGCAGAGGCAGAGGCAGAGGCAGAGGCAGAGGCAGAGGCAGAGGCAGAGGCAGAGGCAGAGGCAGAGGCAGAGGCAGAGGCAGAGGCAGAGGCAGAGGCAGAGGCAGGCAGAGCTCTGAGTTTGAGACCAGTCTGATTTACAGAATGAGTTCCAGGACAGCCAGGGCTACACAGAAAAACCCTGTCAAGAGACAGAGAGAGACACACAGAGAGGGCAGGGGATGACGTCAGCCACAGAAGACACAGCAAGACTGCCCTAAGCAGTAAGTATGAGTATGTATAATGACTATGTGTGTGAGTCCATGTGAGTATGTGTGTGTGAATGTGTGTGTATATATGTATGTGTATACGTGTATGAGTGTATTTGAGTGTGGATAAATATGTATGTATGTGTATGCATGAGTATGTGTGTATGTGTCTGAGTTGTATGAGTATGAGTATGTGAGTATGACTGTGAGTGTGTGTGTGTGTGTGTGTGTGTGTGTGTGTGTGAGAAGAGACCAACAGGCAGAGAATACCCAACCATTCCAGGAGCCTCATGTTGAATTGGTCTCCATTGCTAACACAGCCTACCTGAATGTCCATCTATCTCTCTGCCTGCTTGGAATCCGGACCTGCCATCCATTTGTCCATGTGAAGCCTGACTGGCCCTTTGCATGTGCAGCTTCTATGACCCTGAGACTCACTCTGCAGCTCAGGTTCTCAGAGGCTCAGCTCAGCTCTGACCCTGAGACTTGACTCTTCTCAGATACAGAGTGCAGGCATTCTCTGAAGAGACACTTGTGGCCCCTCTTTCATCCTTTAATGAGGCACTTGTGTCTCTCTCTTTGGTCATTCAACCATTAAAATAATGATCACCAAAACACTGAAACTTCCCCTAGGAATTTCATGCTGACAGAAGGAGCTGTCTGCAGCCTGGTGCCAGCCAGAGCAATAGGAGGAGACTTCACACATCCAGGGAATTGAACTCAGATTGTCATGGTTAGCACCCAAGCATCTCTCCACTGCCTGCCCCCAGAAACCCAGTGACAGCATGATATGCCATCCCTAGCTGCCAAGATGTGACACATCCCTACTGTCACCACAGGTCACATAACCTCCCCCTGCACATAAGCTACATCCCTTATAAAAGGCCAGTCCCTCCTCTCTGAACTCTTTGTATCCAATAAACCTCCCATGTGAGATCTGTTCCATTCTGACTTTATGGTGTTCGTCACTTATATCACAGTGGCCATCTTGGCAACAAGTGCCTTTGCCAGCTGAGCTATCCCCCCTGCCTGGGTTCTCCTTTTAAATGAAAGATTTTCAAGTGAGTCTTCAGTTTTTCACCCTGGATCTTTCTCCATGGGTAAGGTCTTGTCATCAAGACCTTTGCTCTGTGCTTAGCCTCTCTTTAGATGATCACTTAGACAGTCAATAGCCAATTGAAAGTCTTTATTCCAGCTGGCTGGAACTACACTCAGGAATCTGGAATCTAAGTATAGGCCTGAGCATTTACAGCAAGGGGCTTTTAATGACCCAACCACATCTTCTTACCTGGCTCAGCTGCTGGAAGGGAGTTTCTGCACAAGCGGTCAGATGAGCAAAAGCTACAGCTTGAACAAAAGCTAGGTTGTTAGCTTGGGTTGGGGTTTGTGCAAGAAGACTAACAGAGGCTTAGATAAGTTGTTATCTGCAGGGAGAAGTTTTGAGCCAAGGGTTGAGTAGTAGCCAAGTTAGCTGGGGGGGTATCTTGGTTCCTAGAATAGAGTTGGGTAACCTTCCACAGAACTCCCCATCAAGGACGTCAAATTCTAATTAAACCTGAGATGGCCTGATCAAGAGTTCAAAATGAAGAGACAGCACTGCTGTGCTCTCTCACATCACCAGTGTCCTTAACAGTTATGAGCCCTCCCTTCACACCTACCCTGAGACATTAAGTGACATACTCCTGTATCCAGCTGCACCATTTTTATACCTTTCTGTCATGCTTTTGCTCTGAATTCTTATTAGGCACTGTGGTGGTGTGAATATGCTTAGCTGGAGGGAAGTGGCACTGTTAGGAGATTTGGAAGAAGTGTGACACTGTGGAGGTGGGGCTTTGGGGACTCATATATATGCTCAAGTCTGGACAGTGTGATCCAGACCCTCCTCCTGGCTGCCTGTGGAAGATAGTCTTCTCCTGGTCACCTTCAGATCAAGATATAGATCTCTCAGCTCCTCCAGAACCATATCTGCCTGGATACTGCCATGCTTCCCACCATGATGATAATGGACTGAACCTCTGAAACTGTAAGTCAGCCCCAATTAAATGTTTTCCTTTATAAGAGTTGCCTTGGCCATGGTGTCTCTTCACAGCAATGAAACCCCAGGTAACACACTGACCATGGGTCCGTTATTTCCTTCTTTAGTGAATATTAAAGTTGCATCCATATGGTCTACTAAAACAAATCATTTAAACAGCTCTATAATAAGGAATAAGATTGAAGCAATAATTTTGAAAAATCTCCAAACTAAAAATGTCCAGGTCTAAATGAATTCACTGGTGAATTCTACCAGGCCTTTGAGTTGACATTCGTGCTTCTCAAACTATTTCATGTACTAGAAATAAAAAGAATGCTGCCTAACTCTTTTTACAATGTCAACATTACCCTTAAACAAAAGTCAGCTAAAGACAATTAACAGTAGCTAAAGAAAATTCTGAAGAGACTAAGAAGGGAATACATCTCTACAAAGCTATACAAGACAAAAATCTATAGATTGCTTCTTGCTAAGTGAAGAATCACTTGTATTTACACTAAGACTGTACAGTTCCAAGAGCTTATTATAAGTCCTGAGGCATCATAATGTAGACTGTTAATCTCAGAACATTTGAGGCGAGTCTGGTCTACATAGTGAGTTTCAGTACAGCCAGGACTACACAGAGAAACACTGTCTCAAAAAGCAAACAAACAAGAAAAAAAATCTGAGATCCTAAAACTAAGAGGAAGATGTAAGACAAATACTTCAGGACATAAGCACACAATGGACATTTTCAAATATAAAGTAAAGTTTTGTCATTTACAGGAAAATGCGTGCAACTGGAGGTAACCCTATTAAACAGCAAATTAAGCCTCAGAAAGACAAACACTGCCTTTTCACATTTAGGGTTCGAAGATTTAGTGGAGATACCTGTGAGCAATGAAGATGAATCAGGGGAAGAGAGAGTTCTAACAGAAGAGCGACAGGAGAAGGGGGCACAGGGGAAATGTGATGTTCATGCAATCAGGATTAATTTAAAAATTTTAATGACAATTTAAACAAAGAAAGATGCATGTGAATGCCCCCTATAATACTTTATAAGGGTGTCCCTGTGTCCTGAAAGCAGCCATTCTGACCTGTAGGGGCAATGTTGGCTTTTCAGTGCCAGGGTGTGTAATGACTCTAAAATGTTCCCTACCATTTATGTAAAATCTAGTCAAGAATTAGCCAGCAGGCTTTCCTTCATTTGAGCAGTGAGTGGCCACTAGGTCCCCACTCATTCCTTACAGCTCATTCTATACTAGCTATAAAGACTTACTTCATGGCACCAGCTCCAGTTGGCCTCAGAGGCAGGCGCTCTGCACTCTTCCAAGGTCCCGGCGGGACTCCCTGAGCTATCTTGGGACCACAGATGAGCAGTGGGACACAACATCTGTTCCAATCCAATCACTTGGGACCTGAAACTTCAGCCAGGAAATTGACAAAGGCCCAGGGCAGGACAGCGGCTCCCTTCCGGTCCACCCTGCACCAGCTCAGGCCCTGAACCAGCTCCAGTTCATCTCAGGCCCAGGCACTGTGCACTCTCCCGAGGTCCCTACGAGACTTCCCAAGCCATCTTGGGACCACAGGCGAGCAGCAGAACACAACATCTGTTCCAATCCAATCTCTTGGAAATCAAGACTGCAGCTGGGAGATAAATAAAGGGACAGACCAGGGCAGCAGATTTCTTCTGGTCTGGACCAACGCCAGGTCTCCTCGGGCAGAGATGGCAGGAGGCAAATGTAAGAACAGAAGCAACAGAAACCAAGGGTACTTGGCATCACCAGAGCCAAACTCACCCACCACATCAAGTCCTAGATACAACATTACACCGGAAAAGCAGGACATGGATCTAAAGTCAATCGTCATGATGACGATGGAGGACTATAAGAAGGAAATACAGGAAAACACAGATAAACAACTTAGAGAATTTCAGGAAAACAATACCAAACAGGTGATGGAATTGAACAAAGCCATCCAGGACATAAAAATGGAAGTAGAAACAATTAAGAAAACCCAAAAGGAGATAACCCTGGTGATAGAAACCATAGGAAAAAAATCAGGAAGTGTAGATATGAGCATCAGCAACAGAATACAAGAGATGGAAGAGAGAATCTCAGGCACAGAAGATTCTATAGGGAGCATAGACATGACAATCAAAGAAAATGCTAAATGCAAAAAGATCCTAACACAAAATATCCAGGACACAATGAGAAGACCAAACTTAAGGATAATAGGAGTAGATGAGAATGAAGATTCTCAACTTAAAGGGCCAGCAAATATCTTCAACAAAATTATAGAAGAAAACATTCCATACCTAAAGAATGAGATGCCTATAAACATACAAGAAGCCTACAGAACTCGAAATAGGCTGGACCAGAAAAGGAATTCCTCCCAACACATAATAATCAGAACAACAAACGCGCTAAATAAAGACAGAATATTAAAAGCTGTAAGGGAAAAAGGTCAAGTAACATATAAGGGCAGGCCTATTAGAATTACTCCAGACTTCTCACCAGAGAATATTAAAGCCAGAAGATCATGGACAGATATTATACAGACACTAAGAGAACACAAATGCCAGCCCAGGCTACTATACCCAGCAAAACTCTCATTTACCATAGATGGAGAAACCAAAGTATTCCATGACAAAATCAAATTCACAAAATATCTTTCCACAAATCCAGCCCTTCAAATGATAATAACAGAGAAACACCAATACAAGGATGGAAATTCTGCCCTAGAAAAAGCAAGAAAATAATCCTTCATCAAACCTAAAAGAAGACAGCCACAAGAACAGAATACCAACTCTAAAAACAAAAATGACAGGAAGCAACAATTACTGTTCCTTAATATCTCTTAATATCAATGGACTCAATTCCCCGATAAAAAGACATAGAATATCAGACTGGCTACACAAACAGGAACCAACGTTTTGCTGCTTACAGGAAACACATCTCAGGAAAAAAGACAGACACTACCTCAGAGTGAAAGGCTGGAAAACAATTTTCCAAGCAAATGGGCCAAAGAAAAAAGCTGGGGTAGCCATTCTAATATCGAATAAAATAGAATTTCAACCCAAACTTATCAAAAAAGACAAAGAGGGGCACTTCATACTCATCAAAGGCAAAATGTTCCAAGAGGAACTCTCAATTCTGAATATCTATGCTCCAAATGCAAGGACAGCCACTTTCATTAAAGAAACACTAGTAAAGCTCAAAACACACATTGCATCTTACACAATAATAGTGGGAGACTTCAACACCCCACTCTCATCAATGGACAGATCCTGGAAACAGAAAATAAATAGAGACTCAGTCAAACTAACAGAGGCTATGAAACAAATGGACTTAACAGATATCTACAGAATATTTCATCCTAAAACAAAAGGATATACCTTTTTCTCAGCACCTCATGGCACCTTCTCCAAAATTGACCACATAATTGGACACAAAACAGGTCTCAACAGATTCAAAAATATTGAAATTGTCCCATGCATCCTTTCAGATCACCATGATCTAAGGCTGTTCTTCAATAACAACATAAGTAGCAGAACACCATCATTCACGTGGAAACTGAACAACATTCTACTCAATGATACCTTGGTCAAGGAAGAAATAAAGAACGAAATTAAAGACTTTCTAGAGTTTAACGAAAATGAAGCTACAACATACCCAAACTTATGGGACACAATGAAAGCATTCCTGAGAGGTAAACTCATAGCTCTGAGTTCCTACAAAAAAGAAAATGGAGAGAGCATACACTAGTACCTCAGCATCACATCTGCAAGCTCTAGAACAAATGGAAGCAAATTCACCTAAGAGGAGTAGACGGCAGGAAATACTCAAACTCAGGGGAGAAATCAACCATGTGGAAACAAAAAGAACAATTCAAAGAATCAATCAAACCAGGAGCTGGTTCTTTGAAAAAGTCAACAAGATAGATAAACCCCTGGCCAGACTCACTAGAGGGCACAGGGAGATCATCCGAATTAACAAAATCAGAAATGAAAAAGGAGACATAACAACGGATCATGAGGAAATTCAAAAGACCATTAGATCCTTCTACAAAAGGTTATATTCAAAAAAATTGGAAAATCTAGATGAAATGGATAATTTTCTAGACATATACCAAGTTCCAAAGTTAAACCAGGATCAGATTAATGACCTAAGCAGTCCTATATCTCCTAAAGAAATAGAAGCAGTCATTAATAGTCTCCCAACCAAAAAAAGCCCAGGACCAAATGGGTTTAGTGCAGAGTTCTATCAGACCTTCAAAGAAGACCTAATTCCAGTTCTTCTCAAACTATTCAACAAAATAAAATCTGAAGGTACACTACCCAATTCATTCTATGAAGCCACAATTACTCTGATATCTAAACCACATAAAGACACAACAAAGATAGAGAACTTCAGACCAATTTCCCTTATGAACATCGACCCAAAAATACTCAACAAAATTCTCGCCAACCGAATCCAAGAACACATCAAAATGATCATCCATCATGACCAAGGGATGGTTTAATATACGGAAATCCATCAACGTAATACACTATATAAACAAATCAAATATAAAAACCACATGATCATCTCCTTAGATGCTGAGAAAGCATTTGACAAAATCCAACACCCATTCATGATAAAAGTCTTGGAAAGATCAGGAATTCAAGGCCCATACCTAAACATGATAAAAGCAATCTACAGCAAACCAGTGGCCAACATCAAACTAAATGGAGAGAAACTGGAAGCAATCCCACTAAAATCAGGGACTATACAAGGCTGCCCACTTTCTCCCTAACTATTCAATATAGTACTTGAAGTCCTAGCCAGAGCAATTCGACAACAAAAGGAGGTCAAGGGGATACAAATTGGAAAGGAAGAAGTCAAATTATCACTATTTGCAGATGATATGATAGTATATATAAGTGACCCCAAAAACTCCACCAGAGAACTCCTAAACCTGATAAACAGCTTTAGTGCAGTAGCTGGATATAGAATTAACTCAAACAAATTGATGGCCTTTCTCTATACAAAGGATGAACTGGCTGAGAAAGAGATCAGGGAAAGATCACCCTTCACAATAGTCACTAACAATATAAAATATCTTGGTGTGGCTCTTACGAAGGAAGTGAAAGATTTGTATGACAAGAACTTCAAGTCTCTGAAGAAAGAAATTGAGGAAGATCTCAGAAGATGGAAGGATCTCCCATGCTCATGGATTGGCAGAATCAATATAGTAAAAAGGGCTTTTGTGCCTAAAGCTATCTACAGATTCAATGCAATCCCCATCAAAATTCAAACTCAACTCTTCAAGGATCTAGAAAAGACAATTTGCAAGTTCATCTGGAATAACAAAAAACCTAGACTAGCAAAAACTCTTCTCAACAATAAAAGAACCTCTGGTGGAATCACCATGCCTGACCTCAAGCTGTACTACAGAGCAATCGTTATAAAAACTCCATGGTACTGGTACAGCAACAGACAGGTAGATCAATGGAATAGGATCGAAGACCCAGAAATGAATCCACACACCTATGGTCACCTGATCTTTCACAAGGGAGCTAAAACTATCCAGTGGAAAAAAGACAGCATTTTCAACAAATGGTGCTGGTACAACTGGAAGCTATCATGTAGAAGACTGGGAATTGATCCATTCTTATCTCCTTTACTAAGGTCAAGTCAAATTGGTTTAAGGATCTCCACATAAAACCAGAGACACTGAAACTTATAGAGGAGAAAGTGGGGAAAAGCCTCGAAGGTATGGGCAGTGGGGAAAAATTCCTGAATAGAACAGCAAAGGCTTGTGCTGTAAGATCAAAAATTGACAGGTGGGACTTCATAAAGTTGCAAAGCTTTTGTAAGGCAAAAGATACTGTCAACAAGACAAAAGGGCCACCAACGGACTGGGAAAGGATCTTTACCAATCCTAAATCAGATAGGGGACTGATATCCAATATATATAAAGAACTCAAGAAGGTGGACACCAGAAAATCAAATATCCTCATTAAAAAGACGGGCACAGAGTTAAACAAAGAATTCTCAACTGAGGAATATCGAATGGCTGAGAAGCACATGAAAAAATGTTCAACATCCTTAATCATCAGGGAAATGCAAATCAAAACAACCCTGAGATTCTACCTCATACCAGTAAGAATGGCTAAGATCAAAAAATCAGGTGACAGCAGATGCTGGCGTGGATGTGGAGAAAGGGGAACACTCCTCTATTGTTGGTGGGACTGCAAGCTTGTTCAGCCACTGTACTGGCTAGGTTTGTGTCAACTTGACACAGCTGGGGTTATCACAGAGAAAGGAGCTTCAGTTGGGGAAATGCCTCCATGAGATCTAGCTGTGAGGCATTTTCTCAATTAGTGATCAAGGGCCCCTTGTGGGTGGAACCATCTCTGGGCTGGCAGTCTTGGGTTTATAAGAGAGCAGGCTGAGCAAGCCAGGGGAAGCAAGCCAGTAAAGAACATCCCTCCATGGCTTCTGCATCAGCTCCTGCTTGAGTTCCAGTCCTGACTTCCTTTGGTGATGAACAGCAGTATGGAAGTGTAAGCCGAATAAACCCTTTCCTCCCCAACTTGCTTCTTGGTCATGATGTTTGTGCAGGAATAGAAATGCCTCACTAAGACAGCCACTCTGGAAATCAGTCTGGCGATTCCTCAGAAAATTGGACATAGTACTACCGGAATATCCAGCAATACCTCTCCTGAGCATATATCCAGAAGATGTACCATCAGGTAAGAAGGACACATGTTCCACTATGTTCATAGCAGCCTTATTCATAATAGCCAGAAGCTGGAAAGAACAGAGATGTCCCTCAACAGAGGAATGGATACAAAAAATTTGGTACATTTACACAATGGAGTACTACTCAGCTATTAAAATCAATGAATATATGAAATTCCTAGGTAAATGGATAGATCTGGAGGTTATCATCTTGAGTGAGGTAACCCAATCACAAAAGAACTCACATAACATGTACTCACTGATAAGTGGATATTAGCCCATAAATATAGAATACCCAAGATACAATTTACTAAACACACGAAACTCAAGAAGAATGAAGATCAAAATGTGGTCACTTCTCCCCATCCTAGAATTAAGAAAAAAGCACACATTGAAGGAATTTCAGAGATCATGTGTGGAGCTGAACCAAAGGATGGACCAACCAGTGACTGCAGCAGCCGGGGATCCATCCCATAATCAGTCACCAAACATAGACTCGATTGCATATGCCAGCAAGAAAGTGCTGAAATGCCTTGATATAGCTGTGGGAGGCTATACTAATGCCTGGCAAACATGGAAGTGGACGCTCACAATCAGCTATTAGATAGAACTCAGGACTCATAAGGAAGGAGCTAGAGAGAGTACCCAAGGAGCTGAAGGGGTCTTCAATCCTATATGTGAAAGAATAACAGGAACTAACTAGTACCCCCAGAGCTCATGTCTCTAGCTGCATATATAGAAGAAGATGGCCTAGTCGGCCATCATTGGGAAGTGAGGCGCCTTGGTCATGCAGACTTTATATGCCCCAGTATAGGGGAACGCCAGGGCCAAGATGTAGGAGTGGGTGGGTAGGGGAGCAGGGCAGGGGATGGGGGAGGGTATAGGGAACTTTTGGGATAACATTTGAAATGTAAATGAAGAAAAGATCTAATAAAAAAAAAAGACTTACTTCATTTGCAGAGATATGTTATAAACTCTAGAGTCGGGGGGAGGTGGGGGGTTAGGTCAGTTCCATTTCTTGAAGCAACATAGAAAGCTGAGAGCCTTGGGAAGTGAAGAACAGAATGGTCAGACTTAACTACAAGAACAACTGAATGATGCTTGGCTGCCTGGTGGGCAGATGCCACCTAGAGCTCTAAGGTCTGTTTGGCGAAGTCCAGGCTTCCCATCTTGTGCGTTTCTTTTCCAGGTCAACAGACTATGATCATCTTTTTTTTTTTCTTTAAGATCTAGACTCATATTTCTTCCTTGTTTTAACTGTCTATTAATATGTCCCACACCCTGACTATTACAAACTATCCAGTTTCTCTTGAGGTAAGCTTGAGTCCGTGGGCAGTGCCAGCAAGTATACAACCCTGGTTGTACACTCAGCAATTCAAACGATTAGCCACTGAGAGACTAAAATGTCTTGCTGTGAGGTGGACACTTCCCGCATCACTAAATTAGACTTGCTTGTCTTGTTTGCTCTAAAGCCTGAGTCGTGCCAAGAGCAGTACCCAAAACTGCTCCGGTGTCTGGGCTCTGGGCCTAAGGTCCCCAGACACATGGTGCTCCGGATGCTCACACAGACAACCTCAAGTCCAGCAACATCTTAGTAGCCCAAAGTTGGCTGTTTTAGTTCTTCTGGTGGGTGCCTCTCACTGTCCAATCGGCTATGCCGTCCTTCAGCCGCGTTGCACTGGTGACTGGAGCTAATAAGGGCATCGGCTTTGCGATCACGCGTGACCTGTGTCGGCAATTCTCAGGGGATGTGATGCTCACAGCACGGGATGAGGCACGGGGCCTCACGGCGGTGCAGAAGCTACAGACAGAGGGCCTGAACCCACGCTTCCACCAGCTGGACATCGACGACCCTCAGAGCATCCGCGTGCTGCGCGACTTTCTGCTCAAGGAATACGGAGGCCTGGACGTGCTGGTCAACAACGCGGGCATTGGCACCTGGCCCAAAAATAAGCCACCAGGAAAAAGGGACTTCTTCCAGGAACCCCAGCCAGGTGGGTCTGCTCTTGTCCTGGCAGTGCAGGGGTATGGGATAGGCTTTGGCTTGTGGGAATTACAGCTGGCTCCTGGAGAAGAATAAAATAGGTTGTGAGCTTCAGAAAGGACAGGATGAATATTCCAGTGTTGTGGCATGTCTGAAGAACTCTCTCGAGCCTTAGTAAGATGGAGGGAGTCTTTACTAACTGCTAGTGTGTCAGGAGCCATCTAGTATATCGGCTAAGGCTAGCAGGTGGCCTTCCTGGAGGTGGCCCACCATTTTTGCATGGTCTGTGATGGGTGAGCTCAGTGGCAAGATCCAAAGAGACTTCACCTCAGGACAGCTTCTTGCAGCTGATATGCCTTTCCTGTCCTTATAAAATTAATATAGTAGTTCCTAGACATCGGATCACCCTAGTGATCAGATTTCCTGCAGATCAACATAAAGATGAACTTGCATGAATTAATGATTCTATAGAATTTTTTATTTGATTCAAATGATTTAAGAAAGAAAGTTTTTCTGGGCGGTGGTGGTGCACGCCTTTAATCTCAGCACTTGGGAGGCAGAGACAGGCAGATTTCTGAGTTCAAGGCCAGCCTGGTCTACAGAGTGAGTTCCAGGACATCCAGGGCTACACAGAGAAACTCTGTCGAAAGAAAGAAAGAAAGAAAGAAAGAAAGAAAGAAAGAAAGAAAGAAAGAAAGAAAGAAAGTTAGTTTTTAGAGATGGCCTTAGTTACTTTGCTAGAAAGATGTAACAAAGTTAGAGTCAAGAGTAGAATGTGCCCACTCCTCATAGAGTAACTAAAGGCTGCATAATAAGAAACAGAATAAGCTTTCATAATTAAACTAAAAGAGAAATAGATTGAGACAGATTTATGTGTAAGGAAAAACATCTAGGTCCAAGGATAAAGCCACAGGTGTGCACTACGATAAGGCAAGGCCATATGAAACTGTTGCTTTGAACTCATAATGAGCATATTAGAATGAAACACTGCTTTGAGCTTAATATCAGCATCCTCTGTAACTCCCCTTTGATCTAACATTTTATCTATGAGGTAATTTTCTAAAGAACATTTTTTTCTAAGAAGGCATAAAAAGGCCAGTTAAAAGAAATCAAGTTGGATGAAAGAGTAATCTGGCTGCAGCATCTGTCACCCCATTGGTTGCCAGGGGTGATCTGGATGGCTAGGCAGCTGTCCCCTTCCCCCCTTCACCACTCCATGTGTGCCCCTCCTGAATGCTTAACCAAAGAGGATGGCCTTCCCCGAATAGAGGAGGACTGGTCTTCAGCCAAGGGGAGCTGTGCTCCCCTGCTAGAACCTCCAAACAAGCTCTCAAGAAATAAAGTTGTTGTTTGGATAATTTGGCTTGGGAGGCTCTGTGTCAACCACCTATCCACCCACCCATCCATCCACCTATCCACCCACCCATCCATCCATCCATCCATCCATCCACCCACCCATCCATCCATCATTCCATCCACCCACCCATCCATCCATCCATCCACCCACCCATCCATCCATCCATCCACCCACCCATCCATCCATCCATCCACCCACCCATTCATCATTCCATCCACCCACCCACCCATCCATCCATGTCTATTTGTTTATATGTATATATGTAGGTATATATGTGTGTAAACATGTACAAATACTTGTGGAGTTGGTTGAAACAAATGTTGAGGCCCAGCCGAGTGTAGGTGTATGACTATATATATGTGTCTGTGTGTATTTGCCTGTATAGAACATCTTAATACTTTTCCTTTCCTTTCTCTCTGGTTCACAAATCGTTAACCAGCCTAGCCAGAGAGGCTTCTGGCTGCCTGGACAGAGAAGGGCAAGCAACCAAGTTTTTACTAAATCCCCCACTGCTAGGCAACAGTGTTAGTTGGCCAAGGCAGCGTTTTTTTAACCGCAGAATAAGGAAGAAAGTTTTTAGGATTTTTTTTTTTTAAGAAAGAAGTTATTAGCAACCATTCAGTATAGTTAAGAGCTAGAAGGCAAGAGACAGTATCAGTCTTTATGTCCAATGTTGTGTCCCACGTCAAACCATTCCTAGCCAGGTGGCTCCAGGCACTAATGGAAGTGTTCCAAGCAGATTAGCAGGAAGTTGACTTCAGTTTTTAACGTCACAAAACACAACTGTGACATATGCAGAAAAGCAGCCCTAAACACCTACAGCAAGCATTGTTTACAGAAGCAGAGAATAAGAGTTAAGTGGTCTGGCAGTTTACCCTTAGCTCAGGGAGACATTGTATAGGTCTAGAGATTCTGATCAAATAACATTATAAGCACTTGACTTTGGGGTCCTTTGCACATTCATGTCAAGTGGATGTTATGATTGGACCATACAACCAATTGGGTTTAGTTCCAACTGATTTGGAATAAGCAAGAAATGGGCAGGTGGTCTTTTACAATAAGACTCCTTGTGAGATCCTTCACTTCAGCTCCAAGATGTCATGTGACAAAATGCAGCATTATCAAACCAGGAACCCCTCAAAGGCACAATAATTACATATCAGTCAGTGTCTTAGTTAGTGTTCTGTTAAGAAGAGACACAATGACCAAGACAATTTAAAAAAGGAAGCATTCCATTGGGAACTTACTTACATTGTTTTGAGGGATGGTTCATAATCACCATATAAGAAAGCAGGCAGGCATGGTGCTGGAGCAGTGACTGAGAGCTTTACATCCTGATCTGCAGGCAGTAGGTAGAGAGAGGGGGAGGGGGAGGGGAGAGGAGAGAGGAGGGGAGGGGAGGGGAGGATGGAGGGGAGAGGAGAAGACAGGACAGGACAGTTTGGACCTGGTATGGGCTTTTAAAACCTCAAAGTCCACTTGCAATGCCACACCTACTCTAACAAGGCCTCACATCATAATCCTTCCCAAACAGTTCCATTCCCTCCATGACAACGCAATCAAACATATGACCCTGGTGGGGACCATTTTCATTCAAACCTACTGTGGTAGGTCTTACCTAACTATACTTCATGTACGCAGTTGGATCAAGCTCTGATTAATGAATACTCTGTTACTGTTCTCTTTCTCCCCTACAAAGGCACTGATCTCACCCATTTTCACATTCTAAGAGAAGCTGCAATGAAAACTAACTTTTTTGGTACCCAGGCCGTCTGCACAGAGCTACTCCCTCTAATAAAAACCCAAGGTGAATCTGATGGGTGATCTTCCCTACCTGGGGTCTGGCTGCCTGAGGTCTGCCCTCCTGGGGTCTGGCTGCTTGGGGTTTGCCTTTCTGGGGTCTGCCCATCTGGGGTTTTTCCAACTGGGTTCTGGCCTCCTGCAATCTGCCTGCCTGGGGTCTGCATGCATGGGGGTCTGACTGCCTGGGGTCTGCCTGACTGACTGGGGGTCTGACTGCCTGACTGACTGGGGTCTAACTGCCTGACTGACTGGGGTCTGACTGACTGACTGATTGACTGACTGACTGACTGACTGACTGGGGTCTGAATGAATGAATGGGGTCTGCCTGACTGATTGGGGTCTACCTGCCTGACTGGGGTCTGCCTGACTGACTGACTGGAGTCTGCCTGACTGACTGACTGACTGACTGGGGTCTGCCTGACTGACTGACTGACTGACTGACTGACTGACTGGAGTCTGCCTGCCTGACTGACTGGGGTCTGTCTGCCTGCCTGACTGACTGGGGTCTGCCTGCCTGCTTGACTGACTGAGGTCTGGCTGGTACCTCCTTGCTGGGTATCCATTCTACCACTGTTTCTACAGCACCCACTGACCCTCACCATGATCTGTATATCTGCCTCATTTTCCTTCCTAGTCTTAATTCAACACCCATTACTACAAGCCAATCTATGTGTCCAAGGTCCAACCTTCTGAGTGGCTTCTCTAAGCTTGGTGGAGCCTTCACCAACACCTACCCACTGAACCCACCACCCAGAAAATTCTTCCACATGCTTTGAACACTCCCAGAATCTCCTTCTCCTGAGATCCATCCATCCCTTATCTTTCTACCTCCTTATAACGTTACTCCCTAGCTCCAACCATAATTCTTTATAAATCATGTTGATAACCAGCCAGTTTGGTGAAATCACCATGCTTATCGCTCAGAGTCAGAACCTAGTACTGTGCCTGAGACTCCTGCATCTCTGTCTGTCAGCTCACCTCTACATAAGGCTCTGGGCTGCCAATCCACACAGCTGCAAAGTCTCCTGGGCCTTTTCCTTTTCGTCTCTATTGTCTTCATCCCTATTCCCCATCCAAAACCCTTGGATGGAAAACCCAAGTCTTTGGCACGCTTTGTAAAGATTATCATGATCTGATTCCTCTTTCCTCTGGGTTCTTGTTAGCTCCCCAATTACCTGCACAGGACAAACTCTCATATGTCTTTTATAAATTCTTCAAATAACATAAATAATTTGGCCAGTGAGCCAGGCTCTTTTTCTTTGTAAGCATCCTGTCCCACTGCAACTAGCTCCTCCTCCTCTTTCATAGGGGCAACTGAGTGATACTGACAGGAGCAGAATGGGCAGAAATAACCAGTATAAATTCTTTTCTACATTAGTCATTCAGAGTAGACCTGGAAAATCCTGTCTTATCACTTCTGTGCACTGTGGATGACACACTTGTCCCTGTATCACAGGACACCAATAAAGACAACCACTTTTAAAACATACATGCGCAATTTAAACTACTGCCTTTTGTCCCAGCCTACCCCCACCCCACCCCAAGATTTCAGTACTTCTTAAGGCCATGTTCCACAGACCTCAGAGGGCAGCTTTTGTCAATGTCTCTTGTCTGCTCAATCTGCCTCAAGCTTGCCTTGTGCTACCACGGTACTGTTTGTGTGTGCTCCTCTACAAAGGAACAATGCTGGTGTTCCCTCAAGTGTGAATTTTCCAACCGACAGCCCCTGTTACTTAGAACTCATCATTTCTGTGTTTATGTTGTGTATCTTAGGCAGAGTGGTGAATGTATCAAGCCTAATAAGTCTAGAGGCCCTGAAAATCTGCAGCCCGGAGCTACAGCAGAAGTTTCAAAGCGAGACCATCACAGAGGAGGAGCTGGTGGGGCTCATGAACAAGTATGTGGAGGATACAAAGAAAGGAGTCCATGTGAAAGAAGGATGGCCTAATAGTGCATATGCTGTGTCTAAGATTGGGGTGACAGTCCTGTCCAGAATCCTCGCCAGGAAACTCAATGAGCAGAGGAGAGGGGACAAGATCCTTCTGAATGCCTGCTGCCCTGGATGGGTCAGAACTGACTTGGCAGGACCGAAAGCCACCAAAAGCCCAGAAGAAGGAGCAGAGACCCCTGTGTACTTGGCCCTTTTGCCTCCAGATGCAGAGGGGCCTCACGGGCAGTTTGTTCAAGATAAAAAAGTAGAACAATGGTGAACCCAGCTCTTTGCACGACTCCCATTTGTAGCATGTCCTAAAGGGGACAGTTCTGATCTTAATTCTATGATGTACTGTGATTTCCTCGAGGGATGGAAATTATGAATGAAAATCAAGATGTAGTAAATTACTCTTTATGTGTATTCACTTATTGTGTGTGTTTGTATGTATATGTTAGACATGTAGGTGCATGCATGCACGATATATGTTATGTTAGACACATGGATGCATGCATGCATGGATGCATGGTATGAGCGTAGAACTTAGAAGAAAACCTTAGGCCTGGATGCTCAGGTCACTTTCTCTTTGTTCCAGATTTACAGTCCTAGGCATGGGTTTCATCAGGAGAAGGCCTTAAGTCAGGAGTTCTCAACATGTAGGTCACAACCCCCCACAGCGTCACATATCAGATATCCTGCAAATCAGATTGCATTATGATTTATAACAGTAGCAAAATTAGAGTTATGGAGTAGCAACAATATGCTTTTATGGTTGGGGGTTACCACAGTGTGAGGAACTGTATTACTGGGCCACAGCATTAGGGAGATTGAGAACTAATACCATAAATCTGGTGAGAAAGCAGCCGGGCACCCCCATATCACTCACACTACTTTATCTTGCTGTGTTTGTCACACCCACAGGGCTCACACTGAGGTGAGACTGTTCATGACTTTTCCTACCATCACATTCTGGTAAGTAACCAAGAGCTGTTCAAAATCCTGAATTGTTTGGGAGTACCCAGGATACCACTGATTAATAACTCGAAGGGAGCTATCCCTTACTTGGCACTGAAATTTTTATTTGGCAAAATATGGCTTCTTGGAGGAGCATTATCCCATGCATAGGTCAACTCCAGTTTAATTGTGTGTATGTGTGTGTGTGAGTGATAAGTGTAGCGGTAGGAGACTAATCTGCTCTACTCCCCTCCAGTGGTGTGAGTTCCTCGCTGGCCGCCCAAATGCTCTGGATTCTCAAATGAACGACACGAACACACACACACACACACACACACACACACACACACACACACACACACAGAGAAGCTTCTATTTTAATGTGCCTTAAACAGCACAATGGCTGGGAAACTCCCAAAGGTCCGTGTTGCTGACACGTCCCCTCTGATACTCCTGAATTATTACTAAAATTTACATTCCAACTTTGCCGCCCCAGACTCAGACGTGGTGGGGGTGGGGGCTGTGGCCACTCTTCCCTGGCTCTGACATGATTGTATGCTCTCTCTTCTACAGCTCTCAAGCCTGAATCTTATTCCTTTCCTGGCAATGGCGATTCTCTCTCCTTCTTCAGTCCCCTGGCCTGCAAGTCCTAAAGTCCTGCCCAGCCATTGGCAGCTGGCAACTGTATTTAACAATTAGAACCCACTGGGGACAGGGACCTTCTCTGTCTCACCTGCATGGAGGATTCTCATGCATTTTAAGAACTCACAATGCAAGCATTAAACCAAACCTACAACAAATATGTTTCCATGAGGTTTTTTTTTAATATCAGTATTATTAGTTATCTGTCCCTCCACATTCTCCTTTGACCTCCCCTCTCATCCCTCTCCTCACTCAAAACTCTTTCTTAGCCAGTGTTCTACAGCTATGAAGAGACCATAACATTGACAACTCTTATAAACAAAGACACTTAATTGGGGCTTGCTTACAATTTCAGAGGTTTAGTCCAGAAGCTTAGCAGCACACAGGCAGACATCATGGTGCTGGAGAGTTCTCTCTGGCTCCACTAGCAACAAGAAGAAAAACAGCCACTGGGCCTGACTTGGGCATCTGAAAATCTCAAAGCCAGTGACAATGAGGCTTTCAATGACACCACACCTACCCCAACAATGCATTCTTGCTTGTACTCAGCCTTTTTTCCACTCTCATACAGTTTAGGCCCTGTGCCAGGGAATGCTGTTGGCTGCCATATCCTGTATAATGGCTTAAATACGCAGAGCTCCCATAGATTCATGTGTATTTCAATGCTTGGCTATAGGGAGTGACACTATTAGGAGGTACGGCCTTATTGGAGTAGGTATGGCCTTGTTGGAGAAAGTCTGAGACTGTGTATACATGATTTGAGGTCTTTGAAGCTTAAGCTCCAACCAGTGTGTATTCAGGGCCTCCTCCTGGCTGCCTGCAGAACACAGTCCCCTTCTTCTGCCTTCTGGTCAAGGTGTAGATCTCTCAGCTTCTCCTGCACCATGTCTGCCTGCACGCTGACATGCTTCCTGCCATCTTAAAATGGACTAAACCTCTGAAACTGTAAGCCAGCCCCACTTAAATGTTCCTAAGAGTTGCCTTGGTCATGGTGTCTCTTCACAGCAATGAGACGCTAAGTAAGACATCCTGGGTGTCTCCTCATTCTAACAGTGCCTCTCCCTGAGACTGAGCATCCCAAACTATGATTAAATCAATCACTTAATCCATCACAACTTCCCATCCCATTGTGTTCCCTTTCCCCTTCAGATCGCCAGAATTCTACTATGTCCCCTTTATTAAGACCTTTCTCGTCCCCAACAACAGTCCTTTATTAGCTTCCTGTATTCTACGGGTGCTCCAAGTTAAACACACAGGTCTAAAGCTTTGATGCCAAGATCCTCATATTAATGAGATCACATAACATTTGTCTTCCGGGTCTCGCTCACTCACTGAGTATAATGTCTTCAGTTCTATCAATTTGCCTGCAAATTTTATAACTTCATCTGATGGTCAGCTTTAATTGTCAACTTGACAGAACTTAGGAACACCTGGGAAGGAAAACTCAAGGTGGGATTACCGACATCGGCTTGGCCTGGGGATGGGGGGCCAGTCGTTAGATATCTGATGAGAAAAGACCCAGGACATGCTACCTGTCAACACTCCCCAGGCAAGGGGTCCTAAACTATGTGAGAGTGGAGAGATCAGGATGAGTGCAAGCACATATACATTCATTTCTCCTCCTTCTTCGTTGTGGACTTGTTATAAGTAGCTATTTGAATTTTCTGCCTTGATTTTTTTTTTTCATGGTGATGAATTGTTACCTGAAATTGCAAGATGAAAAAGCCTCATTCTCCTTTATAGTTTTGGTTTGGTTTGGTTGGGTTTGGTTTGGTTTGGTTTGGATGTTGTTGTCAGAGTATTTATAAAATGAAATCAGAATGAGGGTTTCAGTGGCCTAGAATTTTACCACGTGTTTCAGGCTGGTTGGCCCATTCATTTCCAGGAATCTAATTGTCTTAATTAATCACTGGGATGACCCACCTCATGCCCAGCTTTTTACGTGGTGCCGTGGAATCTGTTCTCAGATCTTCACACTTGGGGGCAAATGCTTTATGCACCAAACTATCTTTCTACTCTATATGTATCTGCTCTGCAGATATTGTCTTCGACCTACCCTATACCTATCCAATCCTATCCCATCCACATACATCATGGACTGTATTAGAGTCAACCCTCACTTTCAGACATTTGTATCTCTTACTTTAATCTTGAATCCACAAATAAGAGAAAAATGTGTGCTATGTCTTTCTGAACTGGCTTATTTGCTTAACAAAATAAGTTCCAACATTTCCTGTCAATGATTCACTTCGTATTTCTTTATGGCTGAATAAAATTCCATTGTGAATGCACACCACATTGTAATTATCAATTCACCTGTTCATTGATTTCTAATTATATCTCAGATGCTGTGCGTAGCCATGATTAGTGTGAATGTACAGATAACTTGTAGTTTGTTTTCTTTATTCCCTCAGCTATTTGTCCGGGGTTGATACAGCTAACTCATATGGTAGCTTTATCTTTAGTTTTTAAAAGTGATTTTCATACTTACTTCCATGGTAAAGGCACACCATAGAAGGTTCATTTTCCCACAACAAAACTGTTTTCTTGATGATAGCCATGTTGACCTGGGGTGTCGGGAGAATATCAATTCAACTTTAGGGTTGCTGTTTTAAGACCAGCTCTGCCCAAGGCGAAAATGAATCTCACTGTGGTTTTATTTTACTTTTCCATGCTGGCTAAGGACAGTGATCATTTTTTGGAGTATTTATTGGTTATTTGTGCTTTATTGAGAACTATCTGCTCAATTCATTTGCCTGTGTGTTGATTGCATTATCTTTGTACTGTGTTTTGATTGGTTGTATTTCAAATTTTTAGTTTATTGTGTATTGATTTCCTTTGCTGCTGTTTCTTTTGTTCTCTTGTGGATACTGGGTATTGTTTTCTGGTCTACTGGAGCCCTTTTCAGAAAATGTTTACCTATCCCTGTGTCTTAAACTGTGTGCTTTTTGTTTTCCCCAATAGCTTTAAAATTTCCAGAGTTATTGTTAACGTCTTTGATACATTTTAACTGACTTTAATAAATATTTTTATTATGTTTTCAACTCAAAAAATCAAATCAGTGATCATGTAAGGGACACATGTGACAAAGATCAAACACCCTAACACACACACACACGCACACACACACACAAACAAAATATTTTAGAAAATACATTCATTCTGTGCTACGCTCAAAGGAAATGTAAGTTTGGAAGGTACTGGAAAGATTTGATACTTGTTTAGTGATTTGGAGAATTTGTTCTGTTTCATTTATATGAGTATACATGTTCATTTCTATTTCTAAAATTTTAACTGTAACAGAATATCTTGATCATATCCAGCACAACTCCCTATTCTTGGCACTCAGTGTTAGCAATCTGTCTAAGCTCCACCACACATTTACCTGACAACAGCCAGGTAGGCCTGGCCCACTATAAAAGGGGCTGCTTGCCCCCTCCTCCATCTCTTGCTCTTGTGTCCCTCTTGCTCCTCTCTTGCCCTCTTGGGCTCTTCCCTTCCCCCCTCCCTTCCCCTTTTCTCCACGTGCTCATGGTCATGCCTCTACTTCTCTTCTCCTCTCCTCTCCTCCTCCTCTGTTCTTCTTCTTCTTCTTCTTCTTCTTCTTCTTCTTCTTCTTCTTCTTCTTCTTCTTCTTCTTCTTCTTCTTCTTCTTCTTCCTCTCTCTCTCTCTCTCTCTCTCTCTCTCTGCCTTTATCTCTATTACTCTCTTAACTCCCCTCTCCATGCCCTGAATAAACTCTATTCTATACTATACTGTCTTGTGGCTGGTCCCTCAGGGAGAAAGGATGCTTCAGCATGGGCCTACCGAGGAACCCCTTCCCCCACACCTCACCACACCCCCTTAGACAGATCTTATATCTCTTTATCTTCATATAAACACATCACTCAGGCTTCCCGAATATGTTTCCCTTGCCACATCATGTCTTTTTTTTTTTTTTAAACTAACTGGGTTCATCTAGTACTGCCAATGGAAATATTAACTGTTCTTTATGGCTTGGTCTTGTGCAAGTCTTGACCCTGTGACCATAGCTACGGCGAGCTCATCAATACAATGGCCATGCCATGTCCAGGATTTCACAGCATTGCTCTTCCAGCTTGCAGTGTTTCCTGAGACTGTGACAGGCCAGGGGAGGGGAGGGAGTGGAGCCAGAGTTAGGGAAGAGAGGGGCAGGGGTTATTACACTAGTTTTGTTTAGGGCTGATTGCCCCTTATCCTGAGACTGGGGGGGGGGGACTGGGAGGGATGGAATAAGGAATGGGGTAGATAGGGGTGTTGTATGGGGTGGTTGGGGTGGATATGGGGCAGGCAGTTGGGGTGAGGATGGGGTGGGTGCAGTTGGCATGGGAATTGTCTAAAGCAGCTGATAGAAGAAATATTTTACTGGAGGGCTCACAGTTTCAGAGCATGAGTCCATGGCCATCATGTCAGGAAGCATGGCTGTAGGCAGGCAGGCATGGTGCTCAAAGAGTAGCTGAGAAGTCACATCCTGTTCTGTGAGTAAGAGGAAGAGAGTGAACTAACAGGGAATGGGGTAGAATTTTGAAACCTCAAAGCACACCCCAGTAACACACCTCCTCCAACAAAGCCATATCTCTTAATCCTTCCCAAATAGTTCCACCAAGTTAGGGACCAAGCATTCAAACATATGACGCCTATGAGACCATTCTCAATCAAACCACCACATTAGGGCTGGAGAGATGGCTCAGTGGTTAAGAGCACTGACTGCTCTAGAGGTCTTGAGTTCAATTCCCAGCACCCACAAGGTGGCTCACAACCATCTGTAATGAGATCTGATGCTCTCTTCTTATGTGTCTGAAGACACCTTCACACCATTGTTGTACCAGTTGGCATGCTATACTGTAACGTAGAGAATTCACCACTTGGTAATACCTCTATTACCTTTTTTATCCCTAGGTATCTGCATCCCATCTTATACCTGGATGGGCTTATCACCCATATAACTTCTTGGCTTTTTCCTGTTCTTCAGTTCACAATATTTCTCCTGGCATCCTCTGGAAGGCTAACTTAGTGGTCATACATACTTTTAATATGTTTCAGTCATGGAAAGTTTTTATTTATCTTTCAATTTAGATAGATAAGATTCCTGGGCACACTGGTCTGGGTTGGCAGCTGTGATTTTTTTTTTTCAGAACTTAAAATACATCTTTCCAAATCCTTCTGGCTTTCAGAGTTTCCATGGAAACATCAGCTTCAATTCTCATGAGCCTACCTTTGCATGTGACTTGAGCATTCTCTTCTATGACTACCATCAATAAAGTTTCTTGGGATTAAATCAAAGCTAGATAACAACCCAGGTGGCACATGTCTTTAACCTCAGCACTCCAAAGAATTAGGAAGATCTCTATTATTCTGAGATCAGCCTTGACAACATAATAAGTTCCAGGCTAGTCAGGATTATGTAGTAAGACTTATAAGAAAGAAAGAAAAAAAGAAAGAAAGAAAGAAAGAAAGAAAGAAAGAAAGAAAGAGAGAAAGTAGGAGGAAAGCTAAATTAAAATGCAGTGATTGGGAATGAGGATCATATCTATAGATTATAGTCTTCATTATCAGAATTGCCATTTTACAGGCATGTTGCCTGAATAGGTATTTGCTCAGACCATGCTAGACCTCACTCCCAAGAGAATCCTTTATTCAGTGAATGCATCTGACCTTGGTTTCTCTTTGAAGCACTAAGTGAATTGTTTTGATAAGGCAATTGGCCAAGTCACAGTTTGCCCCAGGGTGAACACATTATTAAGGCTCATCAAAACTTCCAGGAATCAAAACTATGACAAAGAAAAGCATTGTCAGTATTAGCTCTAGGAGAGCAAGGGGTTCCATCCCTCAAGTTGGCTGACATTTTCTTCCAAATTTTCCCTTGGACCAAACATGGAACTATGTGCTTTAAAACAAGCAATGGTTTTAAACCAGTAGATAATAAAGATGCAGATCTAATCCACATATTAGTGATGGAATCACTAGGCAGCCAAGGTGGTCTCAGAACACGGACTCTGTGAATATTAAGGAAAATTTATTCAACACTGGGGAAAAGAGGTTCCATTGATCCCAAATTTGTCACCAGGCCTCCATTTTAAAAGAAAAAGGGCCTGAGAACTTGAATTGCAGCTGAACCCAAGCTGAACCCAAGTTCAGAAAGAACCACATAGCTTGTGTCTGGCCCATACCCTAGAGTTACTCCCTAGCTACTCCTGAGCAACAGCCAATCAGGATTAGTCTAGTAGTTCCATTTTGGACTTTCAGACCATTTGTGGTTGTGCATGGTTTTGCTTCTGAGCACCCACCTGTCAGCTTATAACAGTCATTCAATTAGATGCTTGCCAGGTTAGAAACCTCCTTGCTTGTTCTCCATCTCCTATAAAACCTTGTCCCACTGAGGGCTCGGGGCTTCACCCCCCCCATCCTTTCATCAATGACGGTGTGAGCCCAAACTCAAGCTTGAATAAGGCCCTAGTGCATCCAATTGGCTCCTGGGTGGCCTTTGGGGGTTCGTGAATGCTTCCTGAACAGGTACAACCGTAGAAAAAGGTAATAAAGTCAGAATCAAGAATAGAATGTACCCACTCCTTCTTATAGTAAGTAAAGACTGCATAATAAGGAATATAATGAAAACTTTCATAATTATGCTATAAAGAGAAATAGATCCAGGCGGTGGTGGCACATGCCCTTAATCCCAGCACTTGGGAGGCAGAGACAGGCAGATTTCTGATTCGATGCCAGCCTGGTCTACAGAGTGAGTTCCAGGACAGCCAGGGCTATACAGAGAAACCCTGTCTCAGAGGGAGGGAGGGAGAGGGAGGGAGAGAGAGAGAGAGAGAGAGAGAAATAGACCTGGGACATATTAGTGTTCAAGGAGAAACATTTAGGTCCAAGGATAAAGCCACAGGTGTGCAATAGGATAAGGCAAGGCTATGTAAAAACTGTTGCTTGAACTTATAATGAGCATATAAAATGAAACACTGCTTTGAACTTAATATCAACATCCTAGTGTAACTCCCCTTTGATCTAACATTTTATCTCTGAGTTAATTTTCAAATGAACTTTTTGTCTAAGAAGTTATAAAAAGACCAGATAAAAGAAATAAAGTTGCTGTTTGGATGGTTTGGATTGGGAAGCTCTGCCCCATCCATCCATCCATCCATCATCCCCCAACCCATCCAAAGGTATATGTCTATTCGTCTATATGTATGTGCATAGGTATATTTGCATAGTTACATATATGTAATATGTAAGCAAACATGAATACTTGCGGAGTTAATTGCAACAGACAGACCCGGTCAGTGTGTGTGTGTGAGTGTGTGTGTGTGTGTGTGTGTGTGTGTGTGTGTGTGTGTGTGTGAATGTATATGTGTCTGTGCATATTTGCCTGTATAGAACATTTTCATTCTTTTCCCTTCTTCCTCTCTGGTTCACAAAGTGTTAATCAGACTAGCCAGACAGGATTCTGGCTGCCTGGAGCAGAAGGGAAGCTAGCTATAAATCATTTACATAATCACCCATTGTTAGCAACAAGTGTCAATAGATCTAGAGGCCTGCAGCTTCTGTCCTCAGATTAACTTAAAGTCAAAATAGGCATAAGTTATTACAGAAAGCAACCCTACTCTCTTGCAAGCCCAAGTATTGCCCCCACCTACACTCTTCCCCCTCAGCTGCTTCAGAGGGGACCTAGCCCAAGGCTAAGCTCCTGGCATCAACACATGAACATTTTAAATTATATTAAGAAAACCAGGTCTGTGACTTTACCAAATACATCCCGCTGAACAAAGAGTGCAACAGCCTTGCCTGAACCCCACAAAAAGAAAGATATGTAATAGTGCAACAGTGATAGTCCCACTGATCCCTTGTCTGAGTATGTGTGTGTCTGTCTGTGAGTGTGTGTGCGTGCTCACATGCACATGTATGTGTATGAGAGAGAAAGCACATATGAATGTGTATGTGTGTCACATGTATGTACTTGTGTATATGAGTGCATCTGTATGTGAGAGCACAGGTGTGTGTGTGTGTGTGTGTGTGTGTGTGTGTGTGTATTGTGTATATATGTTTGTTTTTGTTAATGTGTGTGGGTGTGATTGTGAATAAGTGTGCCAGGGCCACACTAGAATCGGCATCTCCCCCGTTCCATTTAAGGTCAAGGGTGTGAACGTTGTTCGTTAGTGTAGTTACTGAGCACTCTACTTGTTTTGATGCAGATTGGAAGGAGAAACAAAACCAGTAAGAATAAACCAACTGCGATTCCTCCATTGATCAGCTAAGTCATCATCCAAGAAGATGAAGAAGTGAACTCATGCACAGCAGAGGCAAAGGTTGCAGACACTTCCTCAAGAGAAGTGGATCCTGTGGATTGCTGTCAAGTCCAGGTGACAGCAGGCACAAGATAAGGTGAGAGCCTGTGATTGAGCAGTGGCAAAGAAAGGTAGTCTCAGAATTTTAGAGAGGAGGACAGAGAGCTGGAGAGAGGGAAAAGCAGGGAAAAAGAAGAAGAGACACAATGGAACCTATAAAAGAGGAAGAGGATCCAGAACAACACAGTCCTGGGAGCCATAAGTATTGAGGATTTTCTTTTTTTTTTTTTTCAACTTTTATTAGATATTTTCTTCATTTACATTTCAAGTGTTATCCAGAAAGTTCCCTGTATCCTCCTCCCTCCCGGCCCTGCTCCCCTACCCACCCGCTCCCACCCCTTGGCCCCGGCGTTCCCCTGTTTTGGGGCATATAAAGTCTGCATAACCAAGGGGCCTCTCTTCCCAACTAGGCCACCCTCTTCTATATATGCAGCTAGAGACATGAGCTCAGGAGTACTAGTTAGTTCATGTTATTCTTCCACCTATAGGGTTGAAGACCCCTTCAGCTCCTTGGGTACTTTCTCTAGCTCCTTCTTCCTTGGGAACCCTGTGTTCCATCTAATAGCTGACCGTGAGCTTCCACCTCCATGTTTGCCAGGCATTGGTATATTTTCCCCCGAGACAGCTATATCCGGACCCTTTCAGCACCATCTTGCTGGCTAAACACATGATACTCAAGAAGAAGGATGATCAAAATGTGGACACGTCACCCCTTCCCAGAATTATGAACAAAGCACTCATTGAAAGAGTTAAAGAGAGCATTTGTGAAGCTGAATCCAAAGGATGGACCCAATGACTGCGGCTGCCAGGGATCCATCCCACAATCAGTCACCAAACATAGACACTATAGCATATGCCAGCAAGAGGATTTTCTTAAATAGGTGATTAAATAATAAGTGGGGTGCATTTTCCCCATCTAGGAGTATAGCTTGTGTTTATATCAATTAGACTTTTGAGTTCATGGTGTGGACATTTTGTGGGATTTGTGACTGCTAACCACAGGTAGATGGCTGGGAATGTGAGCAGAATCCACAGCAAGAGAACTGCAAAATGGGCGATCTCTGCATGGGGTTAGCCATGGAGGCAGTGAGGTTGCTGGGGCCAGAGAGTAGCCAGCATTAGTGAAGGATGGTATATTTGTGACAGGCAAGAATCCAGTAGAAATTTATTCTTAGTCTGTGAGTTAGAAATTTGGAGGTTTGCAGTGACTGCTGCAGTCGGGGATCCACCCCATAATCAGCCACCAAACATAGACACTATTGCATGCGCCAGCAAGATAGTGCTGAAAGGGCGCTGATATAGCTGTCTCGTGTGAAGCTATACCAGTGCCTGGCAAACACAGAAATGGATGCTCCCAGTCAGCTATTAGATGGAACACAGGGTTCCCAAGGAAGGAGCTAGAGAAAGTACCCAAGGAGCTGAAGGGGTCTTCAACCCTATAGGTGGAAGAATAACATGAACTAACTAGTACCCACTGAGCTCATGTCTCTAGGTGCATATATGGAAGAGGATGGCCTAGTTGGCCATCATTGGGAGGAGAGGCCCCTTGGTCATGCAGACTTTATATGCCCCAGTACAGGGGAACACCAGGGCCAATATGTGGGAGTGGGTGGGTGGAGGAGCAGGGCAGGGGATGTGGGAGGGTTTAGGGGACTTTCGGGATAACATGTGAAATGTAAATGAAGAAAATATCTAATAATAAAAAAAAGAAATTTGGAGGTTTGGTGAGCAGAGCTGAGTCAAGTCACATGACTCTAGCATGGGAACCTTGAAACAAAGAAAAGAGCTCTGAGGTTCCCTGCAGTGAAAAGAGACAAGGTGGTGGCTCTGAGTCAGAGAGCCAGAGAAGAGAAGCTGCCTACATGTTCGGGCAGATATTGATTGAACTGTAAATTTATAAAATTGGGATTATTTGCTTTTAGGATAAATTTACATACAGATTTTGTCCAAATCGCATGGGGAATTTCGTCTGCAGTTCAGAATTAGAATAGGGAAACTGAACTGACTCCTAAGTAGAGAGCAATAATAATTGTCTGCTATGAACAGGTATTAAATAATAGATGTCTGTGGCTTCAGATAGAGAGCATAACAGATAGATGATATAACAGATATTAATAAATGGAAGTATGTGGCTCCCGGTATAAGACTCTGCTGAGCCTTGACTTCTGGGTAACTACCCTGAGAGAACAATGGCAGGGCCAGGGATCGATGCAAAAGCAAGAGGAATTTATTGTTCCAGTGCACTGGGGTTGTCCTGCACTCAAAGGAGAGGTGGAGACCTCAGGCGGCCCCTTCAGCAAGTTTTTATACAGTTTCCAGGGATGGAATAGAGCATCAGCAACTAGGCACAATATGATTGGCAGAACAGTGTGCCCTTTAAACTGATTGGCCTTTAGGGAATGAGGTAGTAGGGGCTTAATCAGCCTCTCCCTTCCTGCCTATGTGCTCTCTGACCTGTCTCTTCCAGGAGAGGAGGGGTCCCGTGGAATTTTCCAATGACTCTGACTGACCTTTTCATAGGTAAAGAGCATAACTGATAGATGGTCTACAGGAAACTCTTGTTCGTTGTTCATGGGCTCTACAGGAATTTGGGGTTAAAATCCTGGTTTGACTAATTGCCTGCTTCTTATTAACAGGTATTAATAGAAGTGTGATTAAATTGTTTTTATAGTCAGAAGGAGATAATACTGATTTTCAAAATGAAAATGGTTGTTTTATTATTACTCTGGGAGAGAGGGCAGGATACAAGCTTTCCTGGTTGCTGATTGAAGGATATGCTATGTTGGGAGAAAGGTTTTGTCTTTGCCTTTTTAGAAAAGGTGATTAGTGTCTATACACCTTCCAGGGCTATATGGATCAGATATGACAAAGGGAGATAACCCCCCTAGATTCCAGAGAATCAAACAAAAAAGTTATCTTGACAATATTAAAATTTTGTTTTGAGATGTGTATACTACAGGATATGTAGTATTCTTGAGATTTGTATACTACAGGATATGTAGTATTCTTGGTGGGTCTCATCATCAAACATGCTGAACTGACCTGTTGAACTCCTGATCTCTTGGACTTTCAGCCAGATCCAGTCAGGACACAGACATCAGAGACTATAACAATTGTTTGGTGCGGACTTCTTTTTTGTTTTTTGTTTTTGTTTTTTGTTTTGTTTTTAGAGACAGGGTTTCTCTGTATAGCCCTGGCTGTCCTGGAACTCACTTTGTAGACCAGGCTGGCCTCGAACCCAGAAATCCGCCTGCCCCATGCCTCCCGAGTGCTGGGATTAAAGGCGTGCACCACCACGCCTGGCCCTGGTGCGGCCTTCTTAAGGCCAACCAACTCCTTCATTTTTCCCAAACCACTCCCCTTTCAAAATATCTCAACGCCCATATTCATTATGAAGAAGTTATGAAGAGTCATCATCCCAGTTCCCTGGGCTTGGGGACTGGAGGTGGTTATTATAAAGGTTTTCTTTCTGGGGAAAATTTAAATGATCAGAATTTGATAGGGTGGATATAGCTAGAATTGATTGTATAGCCACAATCTCACTTGGTAGAAATCTTTAAGTTGAAGTTATAATTTCTTCATTGGTATAGAATTTGTTTTGATGCAAAATAAGGGTTTCACTGGTATAAATTTCTTTTATTGTTAGAAATTTTTTTAAAGTACAAGGCTTGGACCCAGTCCTTATATAACTGCCTTTACAAACTAATCTGAGATGATTAAGCATGAGTCAAGGACCAGATAGCAAATTCTTGGCTCTGAGTTAATTGCTAGGGGACTTACAAGATATTTTACTAGAAACAGCTGAGAGTAGTTAATGGACAACAGTCCAGGTTACTTTCCATAGATAAATGGCTTTGTCAAAAACATCTGAAATCCACAGAATGTGACATTTAATGTTATTTATTCTTTTGTTGTTGAGACATATCTACTCCTAGCAGCTCCCCTTTTGTGGATTCAAAGAAGAAATTAAGCATCTCTACCTCCAGGTGAAGTAGTACATTGTGGCTATGTAGCCACTTGGCAGAATTTGCCTATTCATTTACAGACAAAATAGTGTCCAGAAAAAGGACACACTATGTGGAATAGTCGACTGATAATTTCTGCCAAGTCAGAGTAATTAGTGCTTCAAAATTCTGCATTACAAAGGTCTGTCAGATGATCCTGGGCCAGAAGGCTGAAGGCTGATGCTCCAACTTCCTGACTACAGGATCTGTATAGGTAGGCAGCTCTCTCTACAACTTGTCTCAGTACTGGAAGCTATGTTAGGCTTCCTATATTTGCAGATAATGTTGGTCATTCTTGGATTTCTGAATGGGTTGAAAGGCTACTTATAGTCTCATAGCCAACGCAGGCTATTTAGCATTGAGAGAACATATTTGAGAAGACAGTTTTCAGATAATATACAAACTAAAGCAGGACACAACATGGATTTATAAACATTTTTAAGTTTGGATAGATAACAGCATGTTCTATTTATTTGACAAATATGATGGACTGGGTGTTAGGTGTATCTTATACTTTATAATTTACCAAATTGTAATAGTTATGTTCAATTTATATTTGAGAGGAAAGAGCCTTTTAAATGGACAAAAAGAGGGAAATGTGGATTGCTGTCTATATGCAGGTGAGGGCAGGCACAAGATAAGATGAGAGCCTGTGATTGGGCAGTAGGAAAGGAAGGCAGGCTGAGAATTTTAGAGATGAGGACAGAGGGGACAGAGGAACAGAGAAGAAGGAAAGGAGAGAAAGAGATAAGATGAGACCTATAGGAGAGGAAGAGGAGCCAGATCCACACAGTCCTGGGAGCAGTGAGTATTGGGGATTTCTTAGATATGTGATTAAATGATAAGTGGGGTGCATTTGCCCCATGTAGGTGTGTAGCTTGTGCTTATATCAATTGAGTTTTGAGTTCATTGTGCAGGTGCTTTGTGGGTTGGGAATTTACTAATATAAATCTGACTGAGTTTTGATTTTACTGGGTTACAATCCGCAGCAAGAGATCTGCAAGATGAGTGGTGGCTACATGGGGCTAGCCATGGAGGGGGTGAGACGGTCGGGGCCAGAGAGTAGCTGGCGTTAGCATGGGATGGTGCATTTTAATATTTCCTGTTACACTCTAGAATTACTAATATCCATAATCTTAAGATGCAGGGAATCTATATCCAATTAGAATTGCTCCAGCGCCCCTTTAAATGAGACAGAATTTTAGACCAGTGCTAGTCAGAGGTAGGAGATTCCAAGGGGGCTACACAGGCCCAACAGAACAGTGAACAGCATTGCATTGAGAACCTGATTTAATATTTTGAATTTGATTCCTCACAAAGAGGACTGCTTCCTCTGGAGCATTAAGTCTATCCAGAAGTCCCCTGTCAATAATTTCCTGGATCATGAGTGCTACTGGCACATTCTTGGATAACTGGGCTACATGGTATGCTGTGTGAAATTCTTTAACTAAGAATGTAGTAGAGGGCTGGTGCTCTTCTGAAGGTCCTGAGTTCAAATCCCAGCAACCACATGGTGGCTCACAACCATCTGTAATGAGATCTGATGACCTCTTCTGGGGTGTCTGAAGACAGCTACAGTGTACTTACATATAATAAATAAATTAATCTTAAAAAAAAAAGAATGTAGTAGATAAGGCAAAACTAGAAATCATACCTATTAAGTCTGTGATCCCCAATATCAAGGCTGCAATGTACATGCCTACATTTTCCTGCCATATGTGTTGTTGATAGGGAAAATTAACATTACTATGTATGGGTTTAGACTCAATGTAACTTTCTGTGACTGTAACTTGACTGTGTATCTGACATGTACAAGGGATTTCTGTTGTGGTACTTCATCAACCTTCGTTTGTTATGCTTCCCAGTTAATGGTTCAGATCCTTGGTATGCAAATAGAGACTTGCTAATTCAATTGCATGAAGAAATTTTGAATCTAAAGATGCTAAACCCCTACAATTTGATGCTGCAAAGGTTGCCTCTGAATGGTTAGAGCAATTAAGAAAGAGAATGCTTTCCTGGTTTTGTTTATTCATTCGGCCTTCTCAGTACTTGTCTAGGGTACTCTAATGATTACAGGATTATGCCAGTTACTACTTGTGATTAAGTGTGTTCTCCATTCCTTTTTGATCATATGTGCAGAGTTCCATCATATACAGCTGGAAATAGTAACCTATTAGGTTACATCTCCCATTGCAGAGGCTAGTAGTCAAAGACAGGAAAGATTCTCTCAGAGGCTGATCAACCTAAGACAGGGCACAAATGCCAGGATCGGTGTTCTGTTCTGATGACAGGTAAGATTCACAGTTCTTGAGGGATGCCTAAGACAGGCACAGTCTTCCTGCATCAGTAGCTGAGACAGCTTTGAATTGTATAACATAAAAAGGGGAGAGATATTGGGAACCATTTTTGCCTGCTTCTGTGGAAGCCTGCCTGTCAGGCAGAGTCAAGGCAAGCCAGGGTCTTCTGGCAGATTTCCTGGCCTGCTGACTCATGGAAGAATAAAAGGAGCCACACTTGAAGCTCAAGGTGAGGGGATGAACGTTCTGTTAATCTTGGTTGTCTCTGCATGGGAAGAGATATCCTATGTATGTCAGCCTTTGTCTCTGTTAGCTTGTGACCCTGTTTCTCACAATACTATAAAGTACATAAAGGCTATAAGAAATACATTCAGGGCTGTCATGGTATAGACCTGCAGCCCTCCCGATTTCTAACTTTGGTCTGAGTCTTCTTTCCATCTTTTCTCTACTCATCCTCACTGCCCCCTCAGAGGACTATTTGACTTTGCACTGGCAGGACCAGTGCATATGCAAGAGACATCTGCTCTGGTACCTGAAAGACCTTTGATAACTTTTCCATGTATTGTTATCTCCTTAAAATGTCTATTTTTTCTTCCCTATCTACCAAATACACTAAATAACTTGAAGCAAAACTTCTTTTTATTGCCAGAGTTTGTATTGATCAAGCCCTAACACATAAGGGCAACAGCGACCCTCTGTCCTGCTTGACCCTCTGTCCTGCGTGACCCTCTGTCCTGCATGAATCTGTACTGTTTTTGTGGGCGGCTGAAACATGATTTTTATCTCTCCTGTGTAGTCAGAATCAGTAACCCCTGGAATTACATGTATCCCTTGTAGGAAGGTAGACCTTCTACCAAAAATAACCCTACACACCTGTGGACAAGACAGCATGTCCCCTGTGGGTATGGTCACTGGTAGAGAAGCAGGAGTTGATGTGACTGAGACAGTGGCACTGAGGTCCAGTCCTGTGCTCCCTGGGGTGACCTGACATAGGAGTCAACTGGCACCCTTGGTAAACCAGAGCAAAAGAATCCATGCTGACACCCTGTCTTAGTCAGGGTTTTACTCCTGTGAGCAGACACCACAACCAAGGCAACTCTCATAAAGGACAACATTTAATTGGGGCTGGCTTACAGGTTCAGAGGTTCAGTCCATTATCATCAAGACGGGAACATGGCAGCATCCAGGCAGGCATGGTGCAGCTGGAGCTGAGTTCTACATCTTCATCTGAAGGCTACTAACAGAAGACTGACTTCCAGTCAGCTAGGATGAGGGTCTTAAAACCCACACCCACAGTGACACACCTACTCCAACAAGGCCACACACTCTAACAGTGCCACTCCCTGGGCTGAGCATATACAAACCATCACACTCCCATTATTTAAGTGTCTGTGGCTGGGCTCTCTGAAAGACTCCCTGCTGAGGACACTTCTCTTTGATAGGGAGTGGTGTTCCACTTTTTTGAAATTTATATCTACACTCTTTCTGCCAATGGTAATCTTTCTGGCAGTGTGGGCACAATGTAGTTGGAGAGGCACCCCCTGCTTGGGGCACCACTCTACACCGATACTTCTCTGCTTTGGCCGTGAGGGAACTGGCAGCTTATGTGCCCAGGCTGTCCGCAGATGAAGCAAGGCCAGAGCTTTTGGATCTTTGCTTTTAGGTCCCCGTTTCTGAGATCCCCTGGAGAGCTGCTGCTGTTTGCCTTGCACCAAATAAGAGCATAAAGTCAGCGTAGAGGCTGACAAAATCCCTATTTCCAGAACTCCTTGCAGGCTAAGCAGGTCTCTGCAGGCTTTTTTAGCATTTCATAAGCTAATTGCCTCAACAAGACACCTGCTGCCTCTTCACTGGGACATATTTTTGTGACTGTGTCTGTTAGACAGGTCACAAAATCAGCATAAGGCTCTTCTCCACCCTGGCTGATGTCCACCAAAGCCAAGGCTTATTGTAACTTTTTTTTAAAGATTTATTTATTTATTTTATGTATATGAGTACACTGTAGCTGTACAGATGGTTGTGAGCCATCATGTGATTGCTGGGAATTGAACTCAGGACCTCTGGAAGAGCAGTCAGTTGCTCTTAACCGCTGAGCCATCTCTCCAGCCCAAAAGCCAATGTTTATGATGCAGAAGAGGGTAACTTCCTCCAGGCACTCATAGCAATATTCAACACAGCAAGCAAATTTTCTTTTGATATTCTCACCTGTGCCCTAGGGTCCCAGGATGCCCCTGTCACAGTCAATATTCTATATTTAGTCTCCCTATATTTTTCTCTTTTGAAGAGTAATTCTTTACTGAGCTCCTCCTCATACTCTGTTTTCCACAGCAAAATTGTCCTCCTGAGAAACAAGCCCTTGCTACATGTTGCCAGTTCAATTCCCAGCAACCACATGGTGGCTCACAACCATCAACACTGGCATCTNATGCCCCTGTCACAGTCAATATTCTATATTTAGTCTCCCTATATTTTTCTCTTTTGAAGAGTAATTCTTTACTGAGCTCCTCCTCATACTCTGTTTTCCACAGCAAAATTGTCCTCCTGAGAAACAAGCCCTTGCTACATGTTGCCAGTTCAATTCCCAGCAACCACATGGTGGCTCACAACCATCAACACTGGCATCTGCTGCCCTCTGCTGGCCTGCAGGTGTACATGCAGATAGAACATACGTGTACATAAATAAATCTTTATGGTATGTAAATACACTTTATGCTATTATCATACTAAGATTTCAAATTTCAGTTTTCACATTGATCGTTGTTGTGACAAGCTGGTAAAGCACTGGCTACTATTATCAGTCACAAGCTCAAGAGTTTAACTTTCCTCTGATTGTTTTCTCAATATACACTCAACAGTGCTTCTCATCATGCTAGAAACATCTCTGCGCAATCTATGTATTTAACCCTCTAGACCAGAAGAAGAAAGGGGAGGGGGAGGAGGAGGAAGAGGAAGAGGAAGAGGAGGAAGAAGAGGAGCAGGAGGAGAAGGAACAGGAGGAGGAGAGGGAGGAGAAGGAGGAGGAAAAGATTTGCACTTTTTAACCCAAAACCATTTGCATTGACTCAAAGGCATGATTATACTGCAACTGTTTCACAGATACCTGTTGGCTGGTTTTCCTACATTGTGGCTTTCAGTGCAGATTACAAACAATAGTAATATAAGCTTCAGAGAGTAGAGAAAGTCCTGACTTAGCTCCCCTTTTTATAGGTCTAATGGATTCAGATAAGTACTTCTCTCAATCAATGACTACACTTTCCTGCCTATTGCCTATTCCAGAGGTAGAAGGTCTAAATATTTCCTTTAAGTTCTTTAACCTTAACTTGGATCCTTAGTCATTATCTGTCTTGGCAGAGTTCCACCTGCCTGGTAAACACCATCCAGAAATCAGCTGTGCACTACAAAATGCTCCAAAGATGATCTATACCACACAGACCTCAGGTAGTAGTCCACCAACACCAGAAAGCCCTGGACTTGCTAAAAACTGATGGGATCCAGCTGATGTGATTACTCTTTATCTCTTCAGCTGGGTCATCACCTCAGATGTTTCTGATGAATGGTCCATTGCCTGAATCCCCTCCAAGGCTTTGACTATTATTCCAGGCTTCCTGGGGACTAAGAAAGACACCCAAACTTCAGCAGGAAGTAGTTACAGATCTAGACTACTAGGTCCAAGGAAAACTCCCTGGCAAAGGGGACAAAACGTTTCCCTATCATGCCTGTTAGCATACCAAGATGATATGGTCTTAAAAATATATGTTCTTACAATGCTAACCTGCCAGGGTTTTGTTTGTTTGTTTGTTTGTTTGTTTGTTTGTTTTGAGTTATACAGGTCAATCAAAGAAAGAGGCACTGTAGGATGTATTACAACTTTTGGTGAACGGAATGCCTAGGAGTTGTCCTAAGGAACCATTACCTAGGGCTGGAGAGATGGCTCAGTGGTTAAGGGCACCGACTGCTCTTCCAGAGGTCCTGAGTTCAAATCCCAGCAACCACATGGTGTCTCACAACCATCTGTAATGAGATCTGCTGCCCTCTTCTGGGGTGTCTAGGGGGAGTGACGGTGTACTCATGTAACATAAATAAATCTTAATTTAAAAAAAAAATAAAGGAACCATTAGCTAAGCAAATTCAGTCATATAATAATTCGAAGTTTTCCAGGAATATCTTTCAACTAAAGTCACGCTAAGGCTCTGAAACTCCCAAGGAACAGCAACCCAACGAATCTCAGCGAATCTCAGCTAACAATCATTGATTACTTACAAGCAATTACTACAAGACTGAGTGGCCATCGCTACACTAAATGCCAGGTGCAATGGCTCTTCTATAATTCTGCTGCGCCAACCAAACAGATACAGTTTGTAAATAGACCATGCATCTTTTGATGCATTACAAATTTCACCCCCCAACCCCCACCCCCTCCCATCAAGGATTTGACAGGGACACGTAAGACAGGGGGGATAATCAACCAGCCTTCCTCCATCTTGGGCTTAAAAGCCATCTTATATTAAAGACAAACTAGGTTCATCCCTGTTTATGATTAAACCCCTGTTTCTCAAGGATTGGGCCCCATCTGTAACTTTAACTACAAATGTGTAGGAGGAACAGAAAGGCCTTGCTGCCAGGGCAGAGGCCACTTCTGTATGCGAATCGATAAACAGCAAAGCCACAGAGGTAACTTCCCACATGAGGGCCAAACTGAAGCCTACCTGAGAGCCTAGAGATTGGTGACACAGATTATGACAGTTGTCACAACCACCTTGCGATGATGTCTTTGTTTCAGGAGGTCATTATAACTAATTTATTATGCTTATATTCTGCTTCTGTAACCCCGTTAAATTTTTTTCTAATGTATGAATGTTGTCTGCATATACACCTGCATGCCAGAAGAGGGCATCAGATCCTATTACAGATGGTTGTGAGCCACCATGTGGTTGCTGGGAATTGAACTCGGGACCTCCGGAAGAGCAGTCGTTGCTCTTAACTGCTGAGCCATCTCTCCAGCCTCAATGCCCATCTACTTTACCCACTAAATCCTACATTTGGAAGCCCCCTGCCCCTGAGCCTTGTTTCCTCATATCCAATGAAGCTTCCACCTTAGGGGGAAACAGCCTGTGTACATGAGTAACAAAGCTTGTTCTAATTAATTGCTAATTAATTTAATTAATTGTTTGGCCATGGTGATTTGGATCAGCAGTCTTTCTCCTTGAATCTCTGAGTTTAACACAAGAGCAAAGGTTACAGGACACTGGCGTCAGATGAGGTGGAAGGTATGTGCTCTCCTGAGCTACAGAAGGAATTGTCGGGTGGTTAAGATGGACTCAAGTGCAATGCTAGCACATCCGGTGCAGTTGGTCCTGGGGCATCAAAGGAATGGAGAAAGGACAGAAACATACACAGACAAGCTGGAACCTGACGGAGTATACCTCCTCCTTAACAACCAGAAGCACTTCAAGCTCATCACTTACAGTGCAGGAGGAGTTAGCTACTCTCCATAGGCAGTCTGTAGGCTGACCGGCTAGCAGACTCGGGCTAGAGGAGGGAACTTCAGCTGCTGGGTTTGCACATACCCATCAGCACTGGAACCTGAGAAAGTTTTGGCATCCTCTGAGCTGGCCTGGGAAGAGGCCTTTGCCATCCCATGAGTCTGAGGCTCTGGTTCATGGCATGGCCACACGAATATTGAAGATTCCGTATTCACTCCGGGCGTCTTCAGATCCTCACAAAAAGTACTAGCTTTGTCCACAGCTGGCAACGGTTTTGGCATTCCAGAACACAAAGTGCCCGGTGGCTTGCAGAGTGGTGGTGCCATCCTTGATCTTCCCAAACACCACGTCTGCCATGTCCTGGCAGCTTGAATGGAAACCTGGGAAGCATTTGCCACGGACAAGATCCCAGGCCTGTGTGCTTCCGCGGAGCCCTCCTCCTCAGATGTGTCCCTGTAGATGGACGTGCCTCCAGCACCAATACCCTGCTGCACAGTGCTCTGTGGACCTGTCCCAGGCTCAAATCACTGCAACCAAGCTCAAACCACGCCCAGACTCAAACCACGCCCGGCTAAGAAACCCTGTCGCAAAAAGAGGAGGAGGAGCCGGGCGTGGTGGCGCATGCCTTTAATCCCAGCACTTGGGAGGCAGAGGCAGGTGGATTTCTGAGTTCGAGGCCAGCCTGGTCTACAAAGTGAGTTCCAGGACAGCCAGGGCTATACAGAAAAACCCTGTCTCGAAAAAAAAAAAAAAAAAAAAAAAAAAAGAGGAGGAGGGGGCTGGCAAGATGGCTCAGTGGTTAAGAGCACTGGCTGCCGTTCGAGAGGTCCTGAGTTCAATTCCCAGCAACTACATGGTGGCTCACAACCATCTGTAATGAGATCCGATGCCCCCTTCTGGCATGCAGGTGTACATGTAGATAGAGCACATAAATAAATAAATAAATAAATAAATAAATAAATAAATAAATAAATCTGGAAAGGAAGGGAGGAAGGAAGAAAAGGGAAAAGGGAAAAGGAAAGGGAAGGAAAGGAAAGACAGCAGGCTCTAGGTATGGTGGAAAGTGTCTGTGATTCCTGAATTCATGTGGTTTCAGTAAGCCACCTTGCAGAAGAAAGGGGCAAGGAGGCTGGGATAGGGGGAGGGGATTCATAGCTTCAATGAGAATAGAAACAAGTTAAGATGTTCATCATATTAATTAAAAACTCTCCAGGGAATAGGGTGTTTTTCCAAATACACCAGATACAGAATTATCACATAACCCAGCTGTACTGTGCCTGCGAATATTCAGCATACCACAGGGACACTTACACCTTCATGGTCACTGAGGCCTAAGAACAGCAAGGTCAGGAACCAGTCTAGACACCCACTTAAAGGCAAATGGAGAAAGAAACCGAGGTTTGTGTACACGGTGGAGTTTTATTTAGCCACGAAAAATGAAATTATGCCATTTGCAGGAAAATAAGTGGAACTGGAGAAAGAACCTTGTGCTAAGTGAATAACTGTGCACAAGGGCAGATGCTGCCCATTGTCTTTATTTGAGCACCAGACTGATGTATGTGTGACATGAAGCAGAAGGAGGGATGTCAACGTGTAGAAGAATGGAACTAAAGGGAGTGGTGGCAGGAGAGTACTGGAGGTGACAACGGGCATGTCGATGGAACATGCTGTTTTGGATGACAACAAAAAGGGAGATTTCATCAAACCATAAAAACCCATCATCGTGGCCGGGCATGGTGGTGCACGCCTTTAATCCCAGCACTCGGGAGGCAGAGGCAGGAGGATTTCTGAGTTCAAGGCCAGCCTGGTCTACAGAGTGAGTTCCAGGACAGCCAGGACTACACAGAGAAACCCTGTCTCGAAAAACCAAAAAAAAAAAAAAAAAACCCATCATGACCCAGAAAATATGCATGCATGTGAGAGTGTCTGTCCGTTGTGGTAAGGCTGTGTGTGTGTCTGTCCCACAGCTTTCCCTCCACTGTTCAGTAGACATGGACCCAGCCAGCCAAGGTTTCCATAGGACACCTGGCATCAGGCAGCTTTGTCTTCCCACACGCTCTGCTCTCCAATTATTCTGTCTCCACTAATCTGTGCCTTTCTCTGAGATAATTATGGTTATGTAAAAGGCATCATCGCTCAGCTTTTGCAACTGTTTTTAAGAGACAGGTTTTTCCAGGCAAGAGAGCACAGACTTGTGAGTTCAGCACACACTTGTGAGCTTAGCACATGGGAGACAGGAGGATGACTATCCAGAGCACACCAGAGGGCAAAGCACGGGGCTCAGGAGGATGAAGAAAGAAAGAAAATACTGCTTTACTGACTTGCCCAGGCTGGTCTTGATCTCTTGATCTGAAGTCACTCCCCTGCCTCATCCTCCTCCCTTGACAATCTACAGGGCATGCACTACTATGTCCGGGTGTGTTTGAAACTATTTGTAAAATATGCCATTAGAGTTTATTCTCTGCTTCCAATAGAATTATTAAAGCTCAATAGCAAGGTCTTCAGAGAACCTTAACTAAATAGTTGGGATTAAAAGAAGTTTTTTTGCTTTTTTGTTTTTTTTAAATAACATTGGTCCAAAAAGGTATCAAAAGGTAAGATGGAAGGAGCTGATGGTGTATTTCAGCAGCTAACCATGTCTGCACTGCACTCTGGTTCCAGCACCCAACCCCCAAAATCAATATTTAAATGCCACCAGGTAGCACTTTAAGGGAAACATGTAAACTGTACTGCCTGCAATAGAAAAGAGGAAATATCTCAAACCAGCAACCTTGGCTTCCACTTCAAGAGACAAATGAGCAAATTAAGCCCAAAGTGGGCAAAAACAGGAAATAAAAATCATAAAATAAATTAAAATAATCAGAGGAAATGGAGAAAAGAGGATCAAGAAGAGTAAATGTTGGTTGCTTGGGAAATTTTCTTTTAAAGATGTTAAATCTCTGCCAGGGGGAGAGAAGGATAAAAAACCAGACGGTGGCCTGTGCCTGTGGACCCAGGACCCCGCATAGAAGCTGAGACTGAAGGATTGTTAGAACCAGAAGTTCAAGACCAACCTGGGCCACACAGTGAGGCCCTATCTCCAAACAAAACAACAGGGTTTTGTCAAAATTTGAAAAGTCAGAAACAGTGGACAGGAAGTGCCTATAATTCCAGCAGGACATGGAAGGGAGTTCAAGATCATCCTTAGCTGAACTCAAGGCCAGTCTGGCTAGCAAAAAGAGTGCAAGTCTTAGTAGGGAGGGAGAGAGACTGGGAGGGAAGGAGGGATGGAGGGAGAGAGGGAGAAACAATAGTACTATGTTCCTTTTAAAAATATTTTGTTTTGGGGGCTGGTGAGATGGCTCAGCGGGTAAGAGCACCCGACTGCTCTTCCGAAGGTGATAAGTTCAAATCCCAGCAACCACATGGTGGCTCACAACCATCCGTAACGAGATCAGGCTCCCTCTTCTGGAGTGTCTGAGGACAGCTACAGTGTACTTACATATAATAAAATTAAAAAATAAATCTAAAAAAAAAAATTTGTTTTATTTCATGTCTGTGTGTGTCTGTGTGTCTGTGTGTGCTTATGGATGCTAGTGTGTATGTGTGTGTGTGTGTGTGTGTGTGTGTGTGTGTGTGTGTGTGTAGGTTACAGACCACTTGCAAGAGTCAATTATTTCCTTCTACCTTGTTGACCTCAGCGATCAAACTCAATTCATTAGGCTTGGTGACGACTGCCTTCCCCCTTTGTTTAATAAGAGAACCACGCCCTCACTAACAACTTCCTACTTAAGAGGTGTTCTATGAAATCCTGCTGCTATCTATGGAACTGGATGTCCACAACACAGCAATCTCACCAGCTTCAGAGTATGTACTTAACACAGGTTTCCATTTTCCCCCAGCATTGACATAAAAACTGCAGCTCTCACCTTTTTTGTTTGTTTGGTTTTGGTTTTTGCTTCTGCTTCTGCTTCTGCTTCTTCTTCTTCTTCTTCTTCTTCTTCTTCTTCTTCTTCTTCTTCTTCTTCTTCTTCTTCTCCTCCTCCTCCTCCTCCTCCTCCTCCTCCTCCTCCTCCTCCTCCTTCTCCTTCTCCTTCTCCTTCTCCTTCTCCTTCTTCTCTTCTTCTTCTTTTTCAAGGCAGGGTTTCTCTGTGCAACTCTAGCTGTCCTGGAACTCAATTTGTAGACTAGGCCAACCTTGAACTCAGAGATCTGCCTGCCCATGCCTCCCAATTGCTGGAATTAAAGGCATGCACCACCACCACCTACTCTCAGCTCTCATCGTAAAGAAATTTATCCTAGAGCCATTTTGAGTGACCATGGCCTGGGAACACAGAATTAGGATACCCAATTCATGTTCCAACTCAGAAGTACTTTCCCGAGGGTTATAGTTTCACAGAGGACATCATCAGTCAAGGCAGCTTTGAAATCCATTGATGGGCCCAGCAGAGAGGCAGGTACAGTGAGATGGAGCTGTTCTGTAAGCCCAAGATGCTACCCTATGACATTCTTAGCTCTCAGATTGCTGGAAGCTAGTGCTCCACCGAGTCAGTAGCGTCTAAGAGCTTTTCTATTTATCATCACGAGATGTTGGCTCAGAATTGGCAAGGAGAGGTTGTTCCAGAAGCTAAACCTAGTCCAGGATAAAGTCATTAGCCTCTGAACCTACAGAATCCCAGTCTTTCCACAGCAACCTGTCCTTCAGTCTCTTCAGGCACAGAACTCCTTCCAGGAGTCTTGTTGACAGCCAGACACAGCTTCTTCTCCGGAATTCTCATTCACAAGGATATGCTAGGCAAGTGCTCCATCACTGAACTACACTCTGAACTCCCCACTGGTCTTTAGGAGAGAAAGCAGAGAATAGTTGTCCCAGGCTCTGCAGTGTTACTTTCATTGTTGCCTTGACCACATAAACAAACAAACAAACAAAAAAAAGCAATTTAAGTGCTAAGTGCGGGTTTATCCTGGCTCGCAGTTTGAGGGTCCATCACTGTGGGGTCAAGCTGTGTGTGGGGGTTGGGGGAGAGGGGTACCCGTGTGTGCAGAGGCCAGAGGTTGACAAATGTCTTCCCTTATTCATCTCTTCCTGATTCTTTGAGGCAGGGTCTCTCACTTGAACCAGACCTTGCAGACTTGGCTAATCATCTCGTCTCCGGAATCCTGCTTCCGGGGTTACACAGCAGCCACACAGCCCCACGTTGTGTGGTCCTTGGAGATTTAAACTCTAGTCCTCATGACCTTCACCCACGGAGCCAGCTCCACAGCCTTGGCTCAGCTCACTTTCTCCTTTTGATTCAGTCCAGCATCCCAGTCCCTGGAATGGTGCTGAGCTTAGGGTGGGCCTCCTACCCCAGTCAGCCTAACTGAGAAACTCCCTCATAGACATGCTGAGAGAGAGGTCTGTCTCCTAGATCCTCTCAAGTTAGCCATCACAGGCATGCAAGGCCCCCACAAAGCTCATCTTCCTGACCTCCGGGATCATTTGAAACAGAAGGTGGAGTCCATGCTAAGGCAGTTTGACCGGATCGGCTTGGGAAACGCTGAATCACTGTGAGGACTTAATTGGCTTTAAACCTCAGAATGCCTAGCCAAGTGAGATCAACACAGACTGGATTCTACCCAAGAAGGAAGGAGGTCTGATTGCGTGCCCACACTTAGACGCACCTGGAATTTTGTTCGTAGGTTCAGCATCTCCTTGGGAGATGATTCACATAGACCGAGACCAATACAGATATATCTGCATAGCCATGTACACTTGGAATAAACCAAAGACTGGCACTGAGGGCTCCCGTACTACTCAAAACAGTCCCATAAACATGAGCCTTCTCTCCCACGTGGGGGCGCACCGAGACCTCCAGACGCGCAGGGCTCGCTCGCCCACACCTGTTCAGTCTACTCCCAGGGACTGTTCCCTGAAGTCCCTGAGCAAGCAACGGGGTGTGTTAAGTAATCTCAGAGCGAGTTCCGCAGAAGCAAACATTTGCATTTTGCAGAGAACAACGAGTTCTCGCCCAAGAAAATTACGGATCATTTGTTTTCCTCCTTTTGAGGTTTTGCCACGAGTCCTGCTGACCCCTTCCTTTGGAAGCAGCGCTTGTCCCTGACCAATGCTTAGCTCTGAACCAGGATCTCTACACTGGCGGGCGGGCGGGCGGGCGGGAGGAGGCGGACCCTTCAGGAACAGACGGCTCCTCCTCGGAGGGGAGGGACAGGCTTCTCAAGGCCTTGCTCTCTAGCTGTCGCCGCGCCGGGTCCCAGAACCTAGTCCTACGCCACGGTTCTGACCACGCGTGACCCGCTGCCCAGCCGGCCCGGCCATCAGGTGGTCCGTGTGTCCCTCTGACATGTCGTCCTGCAGCCGCGTGGCTCTGGTAACCGGGGCTAACAAAGGCATCGGCTTTGCGATCACGCGTGACCTCTGTCGGAAATTCTCCGGGGATGTGGTGCTCACGGCGCGGGACGAGGCGCGGGGCCGAGCGGCGGTGCAGCAGCTGCAGGCTGAGGGCCTGAGCCCACGCTTCCACCAGCTGGACATCGACGACCCGCAAAGCATCCGCGCACTGCGCGACTTTCTGCGCAAGGAGTATGGGGGACTTAACGTGCTGGTCAACAACGCGGGCATCGCCTTTAGAAGTAGGTGTGGGGCTCCAGGAGGAGGTGTCCGGGGTTCTCCGAGGGTGCTGGGCAGTGAGCCTCTGGGATTCGGAGGCTGCGCCATCCCGCCTGGGTGCACCCGGCTCGCGCCCTGCTAGGCGGGTTCCCGCGTGCGGTGACTCGGGTGCGGGCCCGCCCAAGCGCCCTACTCCACGCCCCACCCGGCCGGCGGCCTGTGCTGGCCTGTGCTCTGCCGGAGGCCCTTCTTGAAACTTTCAGCTGAGCCTGTTTGCAAGAAAACCGGCCTCCTGGGAGGGGACCACGCCTTGTCAAGCTCGTCAGCTTTCTGTCCCACGCACGAAGGCTTTTCTCAGAGAAGGGTATTCCAAAAAAAAATAATACGGTTGGAGCTTTCGCTTCGCATGAAACAAGGGCGCATTCATAGATGCCAGGAGATATCTGCTGTGGACAGGAAATGGGTCGCCCGGACACAATTAGCGCGCGTTGGCACGATAGTGGGTTTCCTACCCGCTTTAATGGAGTGTTTTGAGAGGCTCTAGCAAAAAGGAAGCCGAGCTCTGCTTCCCTCCTCCTCGGGGAACTAGGTTTGTTATTAAACTTGCAAGTGCGGTTTGGAAATCATCTTCCTTTAAAAAAACAAGATCGCTTACTCTAACAAATGTCCAATTAGCAAAATTATCCAGTTGCCATGTGCTGGAACTAAAACAAACATTCCAGCTTCACTGAAAATGTTGAGCATCCAGAGAGTGACAGGGAGGGAGACTATTGTGGAGCCGAAATCTCTATCCGGTTGGCCCTGGACACCCCATAGGCACCTTGCCTGAGAGCCAAGTCACCCTTGTACCCGCACTTCCAAAGTCTGGCATGTGGGCTTTGGGGAAGGGGAGGGGCGAGTTCCCCACCCCAGCCACTCTCAGCCTCTGATGGAAGGTTTGGTGAATTATGGCCCTGGAAGTTCATGCTTCTTAAGTGTGGGCCATGTGTATGCAAACCTGAGGAGCAGCTGCCCCACCACACAAGCTGAGGTCTTACACCTGCCACACCAGAGCCTGCATCTTTACCCAGCCTCCAGGAACCGTATTCAAGCTTGAGACAGAAAGATCAAAACTGGGTGTTCTTGAGACGCCACATGAGCATGGCTGATGAGAACCTTGGGGTGTGAACCAGGAAGTTTTTTCCTTATGCTCATAAGAGCTTTAGAATGATCAAGTTCTAGTTTAAAGGTGTGTGTGTGCGTGCGCGAGTGTGCGTGCGTGCGTGCGTGCGTGCGTGCGTGCGTGCGTGTGCGTGTATGTGTGTAGTTTACAGATGTGTGTATCACCATGCTCAACAAGACTGTCCTAAAGTTAGTACACTTTCCCTTTAGCTCTTATGTGATGAGATCCAACTTCTCACATGAGTTTCAGGGGAAAATGTAATTCCTCTTTTTTTTTTCTTGTGCTTTTCAAAGTGGATGATCCAACACCCTTCGACATTCAAGCTGAGGTGACACTGAAGACGAACTTTTTTGCCACTAGAAACGTCTGCACTGAGTTACTGCCCATAATGAAACCACATGGTAAGTCCAAAGTAGGACTACTGTCCCTCGGGAAATAGGGGCAACCAACAGGAACCACCCAGGGCTGCCATTTGCCTGTGAGATGGAGGGTAAAAACTGCCTTATTTTATCAAGGTGCTGGCCTGTGCTTGAGCCTTTTGGCTGTGGTTGTCAGAACTCTGTGGTACGTAGTACTGATCAGTGTTCTTGGGGTCTGTGTCATGAGCTCAACCTCCATCACAGGATGCAGCATGGGCCCAGAGGTCTGTGACAGTCTTAGAGAGTCCCCCCTCTGCCCCCGACGTTGCAAGTGTGGGCCCATCCCTGACTCCTCATAAGTTTTTTTTTTCAAGTTTCACATAAGAAAGGAAAAGGTCTGTTAAAACTTAAAAAAAAAAAAAAACTTATGAGAAGGTGTTTTTCTAATGTTGTAAGCTGAGAGAATTTAAAAGAAGTCGTTTTTTGTGGGGAAACACCTTACCTCCAGCCCATGAGGGTTCAATATTTACTATTATTTATTATTAATTATCATTAATTTCATTAATTTCCTTCTAATGTATATTAGGTGCCTACCATTATACCCAGCACTGCTGGTAAAACTGGGCCCATCATATATAGAAGGACCATTTCATCCACAGAGCCTGGAGCTGAGTGGGGAGACATCTTCTAACAGACTCTAATGTGTGAAATGGCCAGCTTGATGGAGAGAGGCACTTCTCTGGGGATTTTCTTTTTCTAAGATTGGCTGTGGTTCTGAGGGAAAGGGCTGTTGTTTTGTTGTTGGTTTTTTTTGTTTGTTTGTTTTTGTTTTGTTTTAATTTATTTTTTGTATGAGTGCTCTACCTGTATGTGCATCTGTTCACCAGCAGAGGGCATCAGATCTCTGTACAGACAGTTGTGAGCCACCATGTGGTTGCTGGGTATTGAACTCAGAACCTCTCAAAGAGCAGTCAGTGCTCTTAACCTCTGAGCCAACTCTCCAGCCCCCGGCTATCGGCTATCGGAGGGGAGGGACAGGCTTCTCAAGGCCTTGCTCTCTAGCTGTCGCAGCGCCGGGTCCCAGAACCTAGTCCTACGCCACGGTTCTGACCACGCGTGACCCGCTGCCCAGCCGGCCCGGCCATCAGGTGGTCTGTGTGTCCCTCTGACATGTCGTCCTGCAGCCGCGTGGCTCTGGTAACCGGGGCTAACAAAGGCATCGGCTTTGCGATCACCCGTGTTTTTGCGATCACGTTTTTGTTGTTGTTGTTGTTGTTGTTGTTGGTTTTTCGAGACAGGGTTTCTCTGTATAGCCCTGGCTGTCCTGGAACTCACTTTATAGACCAGGCTGGCCTCGAACTCAGAAATTCGCCTGCCTCTGCCTCCTGAGTGCTGGGATTAAAGGCGTGCGCCACAACCGCCCAGCTATTGTTTTTTAAAACATAATTTTCAGGGCCAGAGAGAGAGAGTTTGGCGATTAAGAGCACTTGTTGCTCTTGCAGGAGACATAGGCTCAGTTCCCATGGTTTCCTGCACCTATATAGCTCACAGCCATTGGTAACTCCAGTTCCAGAGGATCCAACACCCTATTCTAACCTCTTTGGGCACAGAGCAAGCACATGATACACACACAAACATACATACATACATACATACATACAGGCAAAACACTCATACAGACACATAAAATAAATAGATATTAAAATTTTTAATTTTCTTAACATTTTAAATGAGAATTAACTCAGGATGTGTGAGTTGCCCCTCCCCGCCCCCCTGTTTTTTTAAACAACCAGGATCTAACTACAGTGTTTTCTGGCCTTGAATTTCCTGTGCAGACCAGGCTGGCCTTGAACCTCTGAGCCTCCTTCTGCCTTTACTTCCTGGCTGCTGGGATCCCAGGCATGCACCTCTATCCCAGCTTATCTGTAAGACAGTGTCAATCTGAAAACTGGAGTGAGAGCTGAACTTGAATCCCTGCCCGTTGTTTCTTAGTGGGTTCCCAGGAAGTCTCCAGGCCCCGCACACACCTGTGATCCCTGAACTCAGAAGCCCATCTTGGCCTTCACTATTTCATTCTATTGAAATGAGAATTACAGCATCAAGTGTGAGCCAAGCCATTTTGAAAGTTAAAGGAAAGCTCTGGGAGGGTTGGGGAAGGGGCAAGAGCCAGGTGAACCATGTCTTTAATCAAGCCTGCAACTTCCTGCCCTGAGGGAACTCTGATTGATAGGGCACCTGCCTAGGACAGGTGACTTGGCTACACTCTGTTCACTGAGAGACACCTTTCTTACTATGTTATGTACTTTGTTTAGCTTTTAGCACATTACTTTCCAGGTCTTGCTTACTCGGCCAAGACAAAAATAGCTTAAGCAACAATTAAGTCACTAGAGGGAGCTACTTGCCTGTTCAAAAAAAAAAAAAAAAGCTGGAAGTTGTTTCTGTATGCATGGAGACACAGACACACATGCACAAGCACGCATGTGCATACACACACACATGCACACTCACATGCACCCGACAATGCTGCAGCTGGTAGATGGTGTGGTGCAGTCCCTCTTAGAGCTGGCTGGACCATCTGGTTAATTGGATGATCTTTGATCACCCTCCAGCATCTCCCACACATGTGCCCCCAGATCAAAGAGAACACAAGATAACGTCCCCCTATAATATGGATTAGAATTTCCCCCAAGGCACCTTGCGGCTCCTACAGTTAAGTGTTTATTGTCTTCCTCCCTCCCTCCCTCCCTCCCTCCCTCCCTCCCTCCCTCCCTTCTTTCTCTATACACTTTGCAGACCTGAAACTTCATAGCCCAAGCTGGCCTTGAACTCACAGCCTCCCAGTTGCCGAAATCATATTATGAACCCTATTGCCTCTTTAGTAGCTGTGAACTTTTGCCAATGTGAATATTAACTCATATTCATGAATTGGTTCATTATCATGTTACTGGTATCTTAGATTAATGAAATTGGAACCAGGGTGGAGAATGGGTCTCCCTCCCGTGTGGATTGGATGAAGTTATCACTAAAGATACACTTCCAGGAGAAGCTGATTCCAGTTTAGGGGCTCAGGGATGGAGGTGGCTGCCTGTCGCAGACCCTCTCAAGTCCCTTGTCTGCGTGTGTCAGAGTTCTCTGAAGCAAGTGGGCAAAGATTCCGCGAGTGAGAGAGACCACACGAGAGAGTGTGTAGTTCTGAGTGTAATTGTGAGATCGAGCACCAAACTTTTATACAGCGGGGAAGAAACCAGGCGAGGTACATCCATCAAGTTACAATGACACAATACAATAGCAATGAATACATCAAAAGGTCTTACAGGAGCCAGGTATGTTTACAGTAAAGATAAAACAGCTCTGCCTAGGGTCAGCTAAGGAGTCCACTCCCTAGTCACAATTTGTGCCTTTTCCTTTGAGCCTTGTGAGAACTAATCAACAGGGGGTTCCGCACACAACCCCTGTTTACTAGGTCCAGGTAGATTCTAAAGAAAGAGTTTACCAGCTTGTTTTTAATCTGTAGTCTGTTTCTACCTGGCTGTAATTAAGATACCTTTCTCAGCGGGAACTCTATCTATTCCTTGAAGCGGTTGCCCTTAGCAAACATTCTGCAGGCCAGCTCTGAGCTGCTTCGGCTTCTTCCTATGTAATGCTAATTAGTCTCCCTGTCCCTAGAGAGTTATCTGAATTCCCTCTGAAAAATCAAGAATTCTCTAGGAGCATTGGAACGCTGGAAGTCTTAGCTTATGTCAGGATTCATTCTATGCTTAATATAAAAATTCCCACTGAATGATCTATGCACCAGACTAAATTCAGGGATAAAACTGGTTGTGAAAATGTCTTCCCAGGAGAATGAGTTCCTTTTGAAACTCTTGTCTCATGAGCACCTGTAGGCTTTTGGGCCTGCCAAGTTCTACACCGGGATGTCCATCACAGCTGCCCACAGCCCTAGCCAACTGTGCAACTAGGGAATTGAGAGCTCTCACCCTGAAGGAGAGAGGCACTGTCCCTTGGAGAGAGGCGCTGTCCCTTGGAGAGAGGCGCTGTCCCTTGGAGAGAGGCGCTGTCCCTTGGAGAGAGGCGCTGTCCCTTGGAGAGAGGCGCTGTCCCTTGGAGAGAGGCGCTGTCCCTTGGAGAGAGGCGCTGTCCCTTGGAGAGAGGCGCTGTCCCTTGGAGAGAGGCGCTGTCCCTTGGAGAGAGGCACTGTCCCTTGGAGAGAGGCGCTGTCCCTTGGGACCCAGGTGATAAGTAGGCAGATTGTGTGTGTTGAAGGAAGAGGTTTTTGGTTTTGTCTTTATTTTTTGATAAAACTGCCTGATGATTCTGACACCTGCCATAGTGACTTGGCTCTAGAAATAGTCACAATAGGTATGTCAGGTCTGGTCTCAGAGGGATATACTCCAGGCTTTTCTGTCATGTCATGACAACTGTTTAAAAAACGAACCCAGACACAATGACAACTAAAGGGTCTATCTGCTCAAGCTAGGTGGAAGTTACAGTTCTGAACAAAGGAAAACCTGGGTAGCTGATACAGGAGGAACTGAGGATTTCAATTTGCATAGTATATCCCACCCTGACTGAGGCTGGTCCTGGCCACCAAGTGGGATGTGTTTGTCTCTGTGGTATTTTTGACTTTGAGGCTTGGGTGGCCCTTCAGCCCTGGGTATCTGATTTGTGGCTTTGTTGTGAAAACATGAAAAAGACATGATCCCGAGGATTCCTTCCTCCCTGATGCAGTCCTTTAGTTTCCTTTTGGGTGGTCCCCAGCTACCACAGATCTGCAGACCCATGAGTCCACCATCTTTTTTTTTTTTTTTTTTTTTGGTTTTGGTTTTTTGAGCCAGGGTTTCTCTGTACAGCCCTAGCTGTCCTGGAACTCACTTTGTAGCCTTGAACTCAGAAATCCACCTGTCTCTGCCTCCCAAGTGCTGGGATTAAAGGCATGTGCCACCATACCCGGCGAGTCCACCATCTTTAAAAGCAAGGCTTCTTAAAGTTTTTCCACTAGTGACCTTTTCACTTTGGGAAAATTAATGCAACAGCAAGTATATGAAATTGGTAACCCAACATTTTCTGATAATGAACCATCAAGACGTTTATTTTAAAATGATTCTTTTAAAGCTGGGTATGTAGCTCAATTGTTACAGTGCTTGCCTAGCACACAGGAGGTCCTGGGTTTAATTCCTAGTAATATATAAACTGGATATGATAGCAAATGCCTGTATTCCTAAGGTGGAGGCAGGAGGATCAGAAATCCAAGGTTACCCTCAGCTACCTATAGAGAGTTTGAAGCACAACCTGAGCTACATGAGACTCTGTCAAAAAAAAAAAAAGCACATAGAATTTTACCTACCAGTTAAGATTAAGGCAAATTTGCATACTAATGAGATGCATGTGCTTCTTTATTTACTTAGACGTTTAGATCCTGGTTGAGTAATTGATGCTGCAGGATGCAGCAAATCTTCAACACTTTCCAAAAATCAATCATTTTTATTTTGCAACCATTGGTAGGTACCAAGAACACCTCTTGACATAAATACATATTACAGAATGTTGAAAGTATGTTAGGGCCATTTCAAAAGTACTTGGAAATTCTGTCCTAAGCTCAAGCCAAAATTCATTTCACTAAGCTTTTGAAACTTAAGTCAGCACCTCCAGCAATAGTCTTTAGAATGAAACATTCTAACATAATACAGTCCAAAGATACACTAACCTGATATCCCTGTGCTGTAGAATGAAACATTCTAACATAATACAGTCCAAAGTTGCACCAACCTGATGCCCACAGACCTTGGAATGATGGTGGGAAAATGTCAAGAGATTGGATTTAGCAATTGATCTATTGTTTTTCCATAAGAGCAGAAAAGTTGGTCTGTGCAGTAGCAAGCTACTGCAGGTCACCACACATGAGTTCCAGACTTGAGTAGAAGTGTTTTGCACCGTGCTTCTTAGCATTTAGTAGCAAAATGGCATCTAAAATGCACGTGCATGCTCAGAACCAAGGCTGCAGTAAAGTCCTATGACACAAAACTATTGAACACTGCCAGAAAAACCTCAGATTTAGAGTACATTTGATTGTGAAATCATTTTTAGACACTGCACATTTTAAAACTTTTTACTATTACATATATGCAAACATATATATGTGTACACATATATACATAATAGTAAAAAGGTTTTCAAATATATATTATATATAGTTATAGTTATGGAAGGAAAGCCTGGTCAGTGGTAGAGATGTTTGTCCCCTTGGAATACACACAAACAGACACACACATACACACACGTGGATTGTATGTCTTCTAGACTTAGACTTGCTTTCTATTTGTTCATGTATTTATTTCTTTATTTGAAGGGGTATGTGTGTTTATATGCATCATGTGTTCATGTCAGAGAACAAACCGTGGGAATCAGTTCTCCCCTTCCACTTTGAAGCCTTAGAATGGAACTCTGGGGCTGGAGAGATGGCTCAGTAGTTAAGATCACTGACTACTCTTCCAATGTAACAGGATGCTCTCTTCTGTTATGTTTGAGGACAGCAACAATGTACTGTTGCTACATAAAAGAATAAATACATCCTTTTTTTTTTTAATTAAAAAAAAAACAAACTGTGGAACTCAGGTCATCCGGCTTGGAGCAGTTAAACCCAAACTGCACCAAGACTGTGGTGCACACCTCCGTACCCTGTGAAATACCCTTTGTGATGGGCTTTCCTGGTGTTGTCTGTTGCAGGTAGAGTGGTGAACATCAGCAGTCTGCAGGGGTTAAAAGCCCTTGAGAACTGCAGTGAAGATCTTCAGGAAAAGTTCCGATGCGACACACTTACAGAGGGGGACCTGGTTGACCTCATGAAAAAGTTTGTGGAGGACACAAAAAATGAAGTCCACGAGAGGGAAGGTTGGCCAGACTTGGCTTACGGGGTGTCCAAGCTGGGGGTGACAGTCCTTACGAGAATCCTGGCCCGGCAGCTGGATGAAAAGAGGAAAGCGGACAGGATTCTGCTGAATGCCTGCTGCCCGGGATGGGTGAAGACCGACATGGCGAGGGACCAGGGCTCCCGAACCGTGGAAGAGGGGGCCGAAACCCCCGTTTACTTGGCTCTCCTGCCTCCAGATGCCACTGAACCTCACGGCCAGCTAGTCCGTGACAAAGTTGTGCAAACTTGGTGAACCTCTGCTCTGGAGCTTAACTGTTTGATAAACGTTAGCAGGAGAGATGAATGCAGCCTGGTGTGGTCTGATTCTTTCCCACATCGAGGAGGGAGGTCCGTTCCTATCAGTGGCTCTGCAAGCTGAACAATTCGCTGTGTCCACACTCAGCTCATCGTATTTTCATCCAGTTAATGTGCCTGCTTTGTTTTTCAAATTAAAAAGATTTGTTTTATTTTATGTATTATTTGTTTTTTGTTTTATGTTTGTGTGTCCGTGTACCATGTACATTCCAGGTGCCCATAGAGGCCTGAGGTGGTGTTGGATCCCTTGGAACTGAAGTTATAGGTGCTTGGGAAGGCCCCTGCCAGAACAGCAAGTGCTCCTAACAGCCAGCCTGTCTCCACCTTCCCCTCAGCCTGCCTTTATTTCACTGACTAAATCCAACATCCATTCAGCCAGGCTGTGGGTCCTACAATATTAACAGGCTCAGCAAGCTTCTGAGTAGCTTCCACAGGCCAGTGTCCCTTGCAGCCAGCCTCCAGAGCCCTGCTGCTGGGAGTTGTGGTTGGAGAAGAAGAACACCACACCGAGGAATCACCGAGCATTGCCCTTCTGCTTAAACACAGACAGGAAGTGGAGAAGGCAACTGCCTGGCCTTTTCATTTCAACTTCCTCTTTCTGTTGTTTTGTTTTGTTTTGTTTTGTTTTGTTTTGTTTTGTTTTGTTTTTGAGACAGGGTTTCTCTGTATAGCCCTGGCTGTCCTGGAACTCACTCTGTAGACCAGGCTGGCCTCAAACTCAGAAATCTGCCTGCCTCTGCCTCCCAAGTGCTGGGGTTAAAGGTGTGTGCCACCACTGTCCGGCTCAACTTCCTCTTCTATCAGGAGCCAATCTCAGCTTCACATGTGGGGCTGTGATGCTTTGGAGACCCTTGCCAACTGCAGCAGGCAGGAGAGCTCTCAGATTCGCTGCCCCTCCTCTGGGTCCCCATGGTTGAGTGACAAGTGTGTGACTTGACCTTGCTCTAATGAAAGCAAACCAGATTGACCTGGCTTAGGGCTAGTGCGGTGAGTGGCCATACCCCAGCAGTGGTGGTCATAGGGACAGATGCAAGCAGGCCATAGCCAGAGTGTATGTGGAGGGTGGGGTGGGATGGGGGAGGGACAGGTCAGCCCTCAAGAGGAGAGGTTACCGAGTGGACTAACTCCTTTCCCTTGCCTCAGACAGTTCCAGAGAGCATGAGCACCTAACGTGCTCTCTAAACTTGAAATTCCTCGTTACCTTAACTAGGTTGAATCAAACTATTGCTGGCAGCTCAGAGGAACTTGAATAATACAAATGCATTAAAATGTTCCATGGCACATTGTAGACAAACTATAATTAGGCCTGGAATCCAAAGCAAAGCAAAACCATGAACTCGGGAGGCAGAGGCAGGCGGATTTCTGAGTTCGAGGCCAGCCTGGTCTACAAAGTGAATTCCAGGACAGCCAGGGCTATACAGAGAAACCCGGTCTCCCAAAAGCCAAAAAAAAAAAAAAATTATGATTTATTTTTATTATGGATGCATGTGTGTGCATGCATTTATATGTGCATGTGTATGCATGTATATGTGTGTGTGTGTTAATGATATGTCATAAACCATGACATCTGCATGTCACAGATGTGGAGATCACAGGACAACATTCAGGAACTGTTTCTCACCACTGTGGACGTTGGGATCTAACTTAAGTCTTCAGGTTTGCATGACAAGGCAATTTTGGGAATTTTTTGAGATAGGGACTCACTCTGTAGTCCAGGCTGGCCTAGAACTACATAGCTCAGACTTGTATCAGTCCCCTACTCCAGCCTCTTGTGCTGTGATTTCAGGCGTGAGCTAGTATGCCTGCATTCACTCTCATTTTTCAAATGCAGACATAAAATCTCAGGGATGTTAATTAAATTGTCCTGGATTGCACAGCTACAGAGAGCCAAGGCACATCCAGGACTGTCTGAATGAAGAGCTCCTGGTATCTGACCATGGCCACATCTAATTTCTGCTATAGTTCTAGAAGCCGTGGCTATCTTTGTCAATATAAAAATTTAAGGGAGATTTCTGGGGTTTCTGCAACCATCACAGGCTGTAGAGAGACAAGCCCTGGGAGTTCAGCTCAACACTCAGTAGCTAGTATAGGTTCAGCGTCTGGCATTTGGCCCTCAATGGTTTATTTAAATCATCTTTAAGCACAGAAGAATTTGGTGAGTATTATTATTCTGGTGAACATAGGGAGAGGAAGGAATGGATTCTGTCCATCAGAGGCAGAGTTTAAGGGGGGATGGGGGTACAGTGGAGAGTAATCCAGAAATGTACTCTAGGCTCCTTTTGTTTTGGTTTGGTTTTGGTTTTGGTTTTGTTTTCTTATAAGGACAACATATATAAGGGGCTGGCTTACAAGTTCAGAGGTTCAGTCCATTATCATCAAGGCAGGAACATGGCAGCATCTAGGCAGGCACAGTGCAGGCAGAGCTGAGAGTTCTACATCTCCATCTGAAGGCTGCTAGTGGAATACTAACTTCCAGGCAGCCAGGATAAGGGTCTTAGGCCCACACCCACAATGACACACCTCCAACAAAACCACACCTCCTAATAGTGACACTCTCTGGGCCAAGCATATACAAACCATCATAGCACATTAATATGCACAATATTCAATGATACACTGTAGGCAGCTGCAGCTCCGTGCAGCCGCGGCTCTCCGTGAAGCCTCGGCTCCATGCAGCCAGCCTCTCCCCGCCATTACAAGATGGCAGGGGACCGGCTGGCTGTCAGGGAGGAGAGCCTAGTGCGCATGCACAACTCTCTTCAGGCTCTCCTCAAGCAATAGCCCCTCCTGAACAGGCAATAGGCAAATGAGGCGCGGCTTGTGGCACCAATGAAGGGGCCACATGCTAATGAGGTGTATCTTGGTGCACCAATCTGCAACCACTATAACACCCTCCCCCCTTCCCTGGGAGAGTATAAAAGCAGAAGCTCTGCTGCTGTCCAGGGTCCTGGGAATCTACTATCAAGGTGCTCCAGAATAAAGCTGACTGAGAAGATCCCGGTGGTGGTGTCTTGCTGGTCGAGGGAGGAGTGCCGCAATACACATACATCACAAACTACCCAAAACTTTTCCTTTCCATCTCAGAGATTGCTTCTTTACAGTTTTCTCACGTGTAAAGCATTAAATGTTTCCCACGTTCCCTGCTATCTGTCTGTTTATAGTGCCTTATCTATTGGGGCATTGACTTTGATTTTTGCTACTTTAAACTACTATCTGTGTCCACACCATTTAATTTTATGTCCCCAACAATAAGTAATAATGGCTACCTTGCTATCACTGGATCTTCTTCTCCCCTTCTTTATCTGTGCTCAGTTCATAAATGAAAACCCCCATTTCAACTTACATTTTTTCGACTCCCCCCACCCCTGTCTCCCAGGCCTTTATTTATTCTCTGAGGCATGGCCTCATGGTGCAGCCCAGGCTGACGTTCAACTCTGGTTCCTCTGCCTCAGCCTCCTCTCCTACTGCTGAGAGAACCGGCGTGTGCCACCCCACCAAACTACTTGGCCACTATTTGCATATATTTTTAAATTCTCTGTATTTGCTTCAAAAATCACTTAACAACTATAAGTTGTTACTAATTAGGAATAGAAGAAACTTTCTGTCTTCCTGGGGTGATTTGTATGCTGGTTATTTATTTATCTATTTGTAGGTGTTCCTGGTTTATGAAGCCTTTCTACAAAACCAGCTCCTTGGCTCTGTGGAGCATCTCTGAATTTTTTACCATTACCATTTTTTACATAGAGGAGCTTGAAATTTGACTTGTATTTTTTCTACTGCTTATAATTTCAGTAACTCTTTTTCTTTTATAATCAGAACGGAATTAACCCATCTTTTCCTTCCCTTTTGTTGTTGTTGTTGTTGTTGTTGTTGTTGTTGTTATTGCATTTATATTTTGGGAGTTTGTGTCAACATATGATGAGTGAGAAGTTTTTAAGTTTTCCAAATTCACCAAGTTGCATATCTGCTGCCTTCAGGACTGTGAAGTGGTGATCTATACTGCACAGCAACTTCGCCTTAGAAAGCTGGGGACTGAATGCCTGAAATTTGCTCAGAGAGTAGTTCCTTAAGGTTATTATTGTCACCAGAAAAGAGAATGGCAACCACATGAGGGGACACTTGTTCACTGTGGTGACTAATTACCATCTCTCAAGGAGTATCAGATCACCACAGTTCACACCTTACATCCACACATTATTCGATGTATCTCAATAGAGAAAGGATATTAAAGATATTCTGCCATGTGGGCCATCAGAGGCGATGGCCCAGTGGGTAAAGGACTTGCTGCACAGGCATAATGACCTCAGTTTGGGACCCTAGCACTCACATTAAAAGCCGGGTATCAGAGCACTGGACTATATTCCTAGTGCCAGAAGGAAGGGGAGACAAAAGGAGCCTTGGAGCTGGCTAGCAGGTCTTGACAAATCTGCAAGTACCATCTTCAGTGAGGGAGCTTGTGCCACAAAAATATGGGGGAGAGAATGATAGAAGAAGCTATTTGACTTTGACCTCTGGCCTCTACACACATATCCACATCATGCACACATATGGGCATGTACACAGACATATGCACACGCGCCCATACATGGATAAGGAATAATGCTATGAGAGTTCTAAGGAATGATGTTCTAAGAGTTAGCACTAATAAAAATACCTTTGAAGCTCAATCTCTTGGATTTTAGTATTGTATGATTATCTCTGTGAAGACTTGAAGGTGGTTTCCTTTTGCATCAGATGATGATCATCATGCCGTCTAGCTGATTCTTCCTCTTCACGCGTGCTCCACTCTGAGGCCCATCTGTGCTCTGTCCTAGGAGCAGTACATTTTTATCCATCAGTGTGTGCAGCTGATGTGGCGTGTGAGCAGCTATTTGGGAGGGTAACGGAAGCAGAGTGATCTGTTCAGTGGTTTGCACTCACATTTTGACTACAGGGTCTGATTTGGAGGTCTGAGAGATCTTGGCTGAAGTAACATGTAGCTTCAGTATTTATCTCAGCAACAGTATAGTCAGTAATTTCTGACTATGGAAGAATCTGGAAGCCACTTATAGAATGGGAGGCATCATGGAAGAAATGCAGATGGATAGAAAGCATATGTTCTGTGTCCGTGGCAGGACTGCATCATCATGGTGCCTTGGTATCTACCAAGAAAAGGCTAGAGCATCACGAACCAGCCTTATGCTGTCCCCATTCCAAAAGGCAGGGACTAGGCTCCTAAAGAATTACCAATATCTGTATACCCAAACTCAGTTTGTCCAACCAGCCAGTGTCTAATGAATGGTTTGGTTGGAGCTACAAAATGCAGTAGGTTCTGTGTCTGGTACTCTTTCTTTTTATTATTATTATTATTATTTATTTATTTTTTTTTTTGGTTTTTCAAGACAGGGTATCTCTGTGTAGGCCTGGCTGTCCTGGAACTCACTTTGTAGACCAGGCTGGCCTTGAACTCAGAAATCCGCCTGCCTCTGCCTCCCGAGTGCTGGGATTAAAGGCGTGCACCACCACCGCCTGGCTCTGGTACTCTTTCTTTTCTAAGACAGGGTCTCTCTACGTAGCTCTGGGTAGCCTAGAACTCAGACTTACAGAGGTCTGCCTGTCTCTGCCTCTGCTTCCTGTGTGCTGGGTTGTAAGGTGCCCTTCAAAGTCAACAGTAATGAAGTTCATTCAGCTCTACTCTGTCCCAGAATGAATAATGTGTTGGAGCTCTAAAGTTCAGATGAATGCTAAATTTGAAAATCTCTAATTAGTGTGATTTATCTTGTAAGGAACCTGCATTATTTGCAGATGGCCAAGGAGATTTTTGAAGTACGAAGTGTAATAATACAATCTGACCCAAGAAGACACTTTTTAAATTAATTAGACATGGTTTTTTGTTTTTTGTTTTTTGTTTTTTTTGAGACAGGGTTTCTCTGTGTAGCCCTGGTGGTCCTGGAACTCACTCTGTTTTAAACTAACTGATTAACTAAGTTTTGGCTATAATAGAAACCGAATACAGAGGTTTCATGTTCAAGGCAAGCGGTCTGCCATTGAGCTCTGTCCTATGCTTAGGTTTTCTTGTTCATTCTGAAGAACTGGCTAGGATGAAAAACTGGCCATTTTGGCACCCCCTTGTCTCTTAGAGTTAGCTATTACCTCAATCTGCTACCTGGGCCTCTTGCTGATGTTTGAACTAGTCAATCATGTGAAACCGCGCCAATTTCCCAACCCCCCACTCCATTTACTATATAAACTTCTAATTTTCGAGCCTCGAGCCTCGAGCCTCGTGGTCAACTCTTCCACCTCTTGCATGGGTTGGGTGTCGTCCCGCGGAGCTCCATGAATAAACCTCCCTCATGTGTATTACATCAAGATGGTCTCTCGTGATTCCTTGTGTGCGCAAACTCCTGAGACTCGAGTGGGGTCTTTTTCATAGACCTAACAATTCGCTTTTGTTTAAGATAATGTCCTATGGCTGTTCAAATGAGTATGATCCCCATTATATAGGCTTATATATTTCAATACTTGATCCCCAGCTGGCGGAACTGTTTGGGAAAGATTAGGATGTGTGTGCATCCATGTTTCAAAAGCTTAGACCGTTCTATACCCTAATCCTGTCTTGTGTTTATAGATCGGGACGAGCTCAGCTACTGCCTGCCTGCCTGTTGTCATGCTTTCTGATTTGACAGACTCTGTCTCAAACAGTAAGCCCTGCCCCATTAAATACTTTTATTTAGGGCTGGTGAGATGGCTCAGCAGGTTAGAGCACCCGACTGCTCTTCCGAAGGTGATGAGTTCAAATCCCAGCAACCACATGGTGGCTTACAACCACCCGTAACGAGATCTGACGCCCTCCTCTGGTGCACCTGAAATCAGCTACCGGAGAGACCAACCAGAGCGAGCGGGGCCAACCGGATCGAGCAGGTTGACCGGAACAAGGGAAAAAAAAATACTTTTATTTATTAGTTGCCTTGACCATGTTGTTTTGTCATGGCAATAGAAAAGTAATTAAAGCAGAAGCTGAGGCAAGTAGGGCAGGAACCTGGAGGCAGAAACTGAAGAAAAGACCTTGAAGGGACACTGCTTGCTTATACCCCATGGCTTGCTCAGCCTGCTTTCTTATTACAGCTGCTCAGGGGTGGCACCGCCCACAGTGGGCTGGGCCCTGCTACATCAGCCATGAGCACCTTAAGGGACGTGCCCATAGGCCAGTCTAATGGAGGCAATGCCTCCAGGAAGGTTCCCTTTTCCCGGGTGACTCTAGTTTGTGTCACCTTGACAAAAATTAACTAACTGGTCTAAACAGGTTTTCATGTAACTCAAGCTGGTATCAAACTTGAGATATTCCTGTTTCAGCCTTAGCTACATTTTCCCTTTTTTTTCTTTTTTCTTTTTCCTTTTGTGACTGTCTCACACAGCACAGGCTAGCCTCAGACTAGCTACGTGGCCAAGGCTGGAGGTGAATTCCTGATCCCCCTGACACTGGCAACCAAGTACTGGGATTACAACTGTGCACTGCTCTCAGTTCAATTCATATTTTTCTGAGAGGGGGGGTCTCCTGTAGCCCAGGCTAGCTCTGATGCTTCTGCCTCCCAAGTGCTAGGATTATAGTCAAGGGCAACCATACTCGGTTCAATTTTTCATGTGCATGTCTGTGTATGCATGTTCACATGTGTATGTGTGAGTACACATGCATATGCATGTGTGGAGGCCACATGTTGACATCAACTGTCTTTCTTGATCATTTTCCTCCATTTATACCTCAAGGCGGGATTTATTATTTGAACCCAGAGCTCACCATAGGCTAGCTATCTAGCTTGCTTGAAGATTCTGTCTCCACCTCCCAGCTACCGGGATCACAGTGGTCTGCTATGCCTGCCCAGCATTCCACGGGTGCTGGGGATTTGAACTCAGCTCCTTATTCTTACTCAGCAAGTGCTTTTACCTGCTGACCCAACACCCCAGCTATCTCCTTTTATTTCTTTTTCGGCAGGGAGGGGCTGAACCAGGAGAGTGTGTGTGTATGTGTGTGTGTACTTTTAGCTGTCCTGGAACTTACTCTGTACACCAGTCTGGCTTAGAACTCGTAGACATCCTCCTACTTCTGCCTCTGAGTGCTGTGATTAAAGGCATGTGCCACCCACCTGTCAGTTCTTAATATTGTATATTTATTGCCAATCTTGATTATAAATTGAGATGTTATTTTTCTTTCTTTTTTTTTTTTACAGTTTACAAATGTTGAGTCTGTCAAGCTTTAACCCCTTCATACCTGGATAGAAACACTAGACATGTAGATGATCTTATATACCTGCATGTGCTGGTTACACAAACGGCAATGTATCTGGGAAGAGGGGCCTTATCTGAGAAAAGCCTCCATCAGATTGCCTGTAGGCAAGTCTGTGGGCATTTTTTTGATTAGTAATTGATGCACGTAGGCCCAGCTCCCTGCGGGTGGCACCACCCCTGGGCAGGTGGTTCTGGAAAATATAAGAAAGGTAGCTGAGCAAGCCAGTAAGCAGCATTCCTCCATGGCCTCTGCTTCAGTTTTTGTCTCCAAATTCTTGCCTCAAGTTCCTGTCTGGCCTGAATTCACAGTACACGGTGCTAGGGACATGTAAGCAAAATAAACCTCTTTCTTCCAAAATTGCTCTTTGTCACAGTGTTTTATTATAGCAATGGAATCCCAGCTAGGGCACTGTGTTGGGACAGTGTCTAAGTCAGGGTTTCTATTCCTGCACAAACATCATGACCAAGAAGCAAGTTGGGGAGGAAAGGGTTTGGCTTACTCTTCCATGTCACGGTTCACCTTTGAAGGTTCAGGGCAGGAACTCAAGCAGGACAGGAACCTGGAGCCAGAAGCTGATGCAGAGGCCATAGAGGGTGCTGCTTACTGGCTTGCTCAGCTTGCTTTTTTATAGAACCCAGAACCACCAGTCCAGGTATATCCTCACCCACAATGGGCTGGGCCCTCTCCATCAATCACTAACTGAGAAAACGCTCTAAGGTTTGTCTGCTTAAAGACAGGTCTTACGGAAGCATTTTCTCCATCGAGGCTCTCTCCTTTCAGCTGACTCTAGCTTGTGTCAAGTTGGCATAAAACTAGCCAGCACAGATAACTCTTTCTAAACTTTTCATGGAATAGGTTAAGCAGGAAAAGGCTATCACTGAAATAACCTTAGTCGGTAGAAGGCGCTGTTTCAGCTGGCAGCGCTGCTGCTGGCGTCATCAAGACACAGACAGTCAATGTTGGAGTGAATCCTGCCAGCTCTCAGACCCCATCACTCTTCTCGTTTCGTAGCTGTAAAGCAAGCCATGTTCGATAGGTCAGTGTTCGAGGATGCTGGGACACCTTAACTCGGGACCCCCAAGCCTTCTGTTCCTGGTACCTGGAATTCTTCCTGCCTCTACCCCGCGGTGGAGATTGCGGGTGTGGTCCTGACGCAAAGCCCAAGGGTGCACGACTCTGGAAAGGCCCTGCTCCCAGAGTCCCGCAAGCCCAGGGTAACCTGCCTGTTACCTGCCTGAGACCTTACTCGACTACATCGCAAGGCCACGCCCATCACGGGCCCCCCATGTTTAGACAAGCTTCCAGCCCCCAAGACCCCGCCCTCAGAGACCCCACCCACCATGGGTCCAGCCGCATCTCCACGCGTCCAGAGCCCCGCCTTGAGAACCCAGGCCCCACCCACCCTGCCAGACCCCTCCCCTAACCCCTCGGCCTCCAAGTCTCCTCTTTCGGTCTCCGCCCTATATGACCAGGGCGCCGCCCCACGCCGCAGAGGCCAAACCAATGCCGCCACCAAGGCTCCGCCCACACGCCTAGAGTCCCGCCCACGAGGAGGGAGGTGCCGCCATCCGTTAAGGCTCCGTCCCCGTTTACGAGTAACGTCATGGCCCCGCCCACTTTGCCCCGCCCAGTCGCCGACAAGGACCCCGCCCCACACAGAGCGCCTGCCTACAGGTCCCGCTCCTCCCGAGGCCCCGCCTTCCGGCCCCGCCCCCAGCCGCCTAGTTCCCGGGAGTGGCGGCAGCTGGGCTGAGGCGCCGCGCTACCTCCGCGTTCGCGGTCTCTACCGAAGCTCTGAGCCGCCGTGTCCCGCAGCCGACGGGCTCCGTCCCACGCCCGCCACCGAGGTCCGCGGCCGCCGGTAAGTGTGGTCCCCGCGGGCCCGGAGCGGCGGAGGCGTAGAGCTCGGGCGGTGGCGCGTCTGCTGCAGTGCGGGTACGGCCGCGCGTGGGTGTGGGCTTCAGACCCGGCCTCCCGCGCCTGGCAGGGTCCATGCGAGCGGGCCTCGGGCCGCAGGTGGAAGTCGAATGGCCACCTCTGTCCGCCTAGCCGGCCCAGGGCGGTTCTGGAAGCTCAGCCTTTGTTGGGCAGGGCTTCCAGGTTCCCTAATGGGGTCCCAGCACCCGGCGTGCACCAGCCAGCCTGGCCCAGCGCCGCGGAGGAGGTGCTCACCCGGTGACAGCAGTCCCAGTCTCGGGAAACCTGTGTAGGGTTGTTGAGGACACCCCACCTTTAAAAGCTATTCCTGTGAGGTGTCAGGTGTCTTGCCTTCCCCCCCCCCCCAGTGCCATTTGATATCAGTGTAAAAGACCGAATTCAAAACTGGGCCAGTTGGTAAAGAGGGTTGATGCGCTGTAGAAGCAGGGACATTATCTGCAAGTAAATAGGAAGGCTGCTAATTGTAGGCTTTTACTGTGTTCATCATATTCCTTCCTTGTAAGCTTGTTTACAACCGACTTCCGGATCCAGCAGATGGCTTTTGGGTCTTCACCTGAGCTTAGAAATTAGGAATGGGTAAGGCGAGAGAGCTCCTACAAATGCTTTTTGTTTTAAGGTAAAGGTATCAGGTGTACGTGTGCATAGGGCTTTGTGTATTATCTTTTGTAGCCTCCATAGCGCTATCAGCCCACTGAACAGCGGTTGTATCTCACAAAAAAAGGTGTCGGAGATGGCTTGTGAGAGGAGCTGTTTAGAGGTTGACCTGGCCATTGTATAACAGAGATTCCCATGGAACTGAGCCCGAATCCTACGCCTACCACTAATCCCTAATATCCCAATTTTTCAGCAGTAATGTCCCTCGTGGGACTCCAGTGTGTTTCATAAGTGAAATTAGTGTAGAGCTGACACAGAAACCGTGTAGTGTTGTAATTCCCCAAGCCTGTATTTTGAAGGGGCTCGCTTGAAGAATGTCTGAGCTTAGCTGTGCCGTTGTGCCAGCATTGGGCCCTCACAGAGAAAGAACTGCACCTGCTACCTGTTCATACCTGGCTGACAGCCTCCTTGCCAAGGGCAGCCAAGCGCTCTCTGTCATCCCGGACACTCTCCTTCTCAGTGGTGCAGCTCTTCCTGGTGACATGAGAGTCCACACCTGTGGGCTCCGAGGACTCCTTTGCTTATAGCTCGGCTTCCTCTTTTTTCTCTTGTCCAAGCCAGACTTGGATAGCTCTGTTTGTGTGTGTGTGTGTGTGTGTGTGTGTGTGAGAGAGAGAGAGAGAGAGAGAAGAGAGTGAGTGTGTATGTGTGTAAGAGAAAGAGTGTAAGAGTAGTGTATGTGGAAGAGAAAGAGTGTATGTGAGTGTGTGTATGAGAGAGAGAGAGAGAGTGTGTGTGTGTGTGTGTGTGTGTGGAAGAGAGAATGTATGTGTGAGAGAGCGAGAGCAAGCGAATAAGTGAAAGAGAGAGAGTTGGAGCCAATCTTTGGGCTTCCTTTCTTAGGAAAGACATCCTTTTTATTTTGAGGCAAAGTCTCTCCTTGAGCCTGGAGCCCAGGTTAGGCCAGGCTGGTGGACAGAGCCCTGGGCTAGGATTACAAGTGTGTACCCAGCACATCCGGCCTTTATATCTGGGTTGTGGGGATGGTTCAGGTGCTCAGCACTTACCTGACTGAGCCACCTCCCCAGCCCAGACTCAGTCAGTATTCCAGCCTGTCACTTGTCACCTCATGTCAGCCTCCTTCAGCTGTAGTTATTTAAGTAGTCCCCCTAGTTAGACTAGAGACCCAGTCTTGCTCAAGAATCTTTGTTCAGGGACACTTAATAAACAAACTGTGCTTGGGATATTTCAGGGCTGCTGTTGTATTGGAGTTCACACTGAAAAATTTTTAGAGGAATGGGGGGTGGGGGTGGGGGTTGCAGGAAGTTCTTAGACTTTGTGGCTCTAGCGACTTTGTAGACTTGACAGAAGAAAAGCACTGCTGCCCTGATCACCTTTCCCTCGTGTTTCCACAAAGCAGGAAACCTGTTATTTCAGAAAGAAGCTTACAGGTCCTTTTGAGAGTGAATCTTGTAGATTCATTTGCATATGCAGCCCCAGCACTGTGGTAGGATGAGTCTCTCTTGGAACACACCCAGTACAGTGAAGGGAGCAGAGGGTGGAGCCTTATAGAACGAGGGAGGCCTTGGTAACGAGGAGAGAGAGCTTTACATGAGGCAGCAAGAGAATTCTCGGAGTGCCCCGTGAAAACCTGGGAGGGGGAGAAGAATGAGAGTGGGAGACTGGACACTTGCAGGACAGAGGAAAGAGGGAGGGCAGAGGACAGAGTGACAGACAGAGGCAGCAGGACAGAGTGGCAGGCAGAGGAAGAGGACAGAGTGGCAGCCAGAGGCAAAGGACAGAGGGACAGGCAGAGGCAGCAGGACCTAGTGTGAGTGTGGCAGGTAAAAGGAAGAGGAGTCTAGAGCCTTAGACGAGCCACTTTGTACAAAGTGGGAAAATGAGGGAAGAGAGTGCTGAGTGGGTAGAATTTAGGGTTTAGTTTAGTTTTTTTTTTTTTAAAGCGTTAATTTGGGTATAATTTACAGACCATCAAATTCACCAGGTATATAATTCAGCGATTTTCAGTGGAGTTACAGAGTTGAGCAGCTATCGCCATAATCACATTTCCATGACCTCAAAATGACCCTGTCTGTCTGTTTCTGGTCCACCCAGGCAACCACTAACCTGCTTCCCATCCTGAGAGACTTGCCCACCAAATGGAGTCACAAAATACATGATCTTGCTTGGCTGGCCGTTTCCACTAAGCTTATGCTTGCTTTCCCCCACCATTCCCTACCCCACAGAATCTCGTGACCCCTTCCCCTCACTCTACGTATGTCTGTCTGTCTCTGTCATGACCCTCAGGATCTCATACATCTTAGCTTGGTCTTGAATTTACCATGTCTCTGAGGTTAACCTTGAACTCTCAGTTCAAGTGAATTCTCTTGCCTCACTGCCTAGTGCCATGACTACAGACCTGCTTACCACATCTGGCCAGAACTTCTGTAACAAGGACTTTACCCACTGAGCCATCTTGCCAGTCCTCTTACTTGGTTTAGTCTAGTCATAGAGGACGGAATTGCTAAGTGGACCTCTTAGGTTGAAAGCACGCCCTTGAGTTTAATAAAGGCCCACTGATGGGAGAGGCCTTGTGCACGCAGAATTACCAGGCAGCCATAGGATATAACTTTGTTGGTTTCTCTCCTAGAATTAGTTTTGTCCATTAGGCAGATCCAGTATCCTTGCCTCTCTCTGCCCAGTGAGCTTGTGTCCCTCAGAATCTGTGAGGTGGGAACTCTTTATTTACCCAGTGCCTGGCCTAGAAACCTGGCTAAATCTTTGAATTGGATTGCCCAGTAAGCCCAGTCAGGTCTCTCGTGCTCTGAGTTGGGGAGGATTTGTGCTCAGGAGGTTTTGCCCTCATGTGTTTCCTGATTTCATGTCTAGATCCCTCCTTCACTGTGAGAATGTACAATGGACCCGGAGGAGCAGGAGCTACTGAACGATTACAGATACAGAAGTTACTCGTCAGTAATCGAGAAGGCGTTAAGAAACTTTGAGTCCTCCAGTGAATGGGCGGATCTCATCTCTTCACTCGGCAAGCTCAACAAGGTACTGGGACACTTCCTGTGGGATGGTGGTGTTGGGGACGGAGGTGTCTTCTAATGGTGGGGAATTTGCGGTGGTTAGAACAGCTAAAAAGACAGAAAAGAACAACCAGGGCTTCTGTCGCTCAGACTTACCCTTGCCTAGTTCATGTCACTACATTAACTTCTAGTGTCTTTGGAGCACAGAAGACGGATACTGTGTTGGTATTTTATAGTGTTGATACGGTGCAGTGGTCTTTTTCTTTTTGCTTTTTGGTTTTTCCAGCCAAGATTTCTCTGGGTGTCCTGAGACTATGTAGACCAGGCTGCCCTCAAACTCAGAGATACTAACTCTGCCGCCAAGTGCTGGGATTTAAGAAGTGTACAACTACACCTGGCTGTGATGCCTTTTTTCCTTGAGTCTGTGTACTGACAGGATGTAAGATAAGATTGCCAGTATTATTCAATTCTTCCAAGGTCATTCTGCGTCAGTTGAGGCTGTTTATGTTCCTTTTGTGCTGTACTTTTTCTAGAGCTGACTGGTGACTTCTAGAAGAACAAAAAGCAAAAAATAATGTGCATGTGTGCATATGTGTGGGAGTGTGTATGTGTGTGTGTGAGAGAGAATGTTTATGTGTGTGAGAGAGAGTTGTGGAGTTGTTTGTGTGAGAGAGAGAGAATGCGTGAGAGTGTGTGTGTGAGAGAGAGATTATGTATGTAAAAGTGTGTGTAAGAGAGAGTATGTATGAGAGAGAGTGTGTGTGTATGTATGTGAGAGAGTGAGAGAGAGAGAGGGAGAGAGAATGTGTGAGAGAGTGTGTGTGTGTGTGTGTATGGGGGGGAGAGAAAGAGAGAGAGAGAGTGTGTGTGTGTGTGTGTGTGTGTGTGTGTGTGTTTGGTTGTGGAGAAGGATTGTGCTCTGAGAAGATCCAAGCGGATCAAAGGGGGCTCCCGCTATCTCTTTTTGACCTTCCTGTCCTGCCCAAAGGGAAGACTCTGCAGGGACTCTCAGAGACCATTGTGGTATGCAGTGGACAACCACTGTGGTGAAGAAGAAGAGGTTATGCCATCACTTGGCTTTGGAGCATGAGTATCAGGTGGGAGTTGGAAGATTCCCATCTCTGTTCAGGTCAGGGGACTCCAGCAAACCCCACTGAGGGAGGGTGCTTCCCTTTATCTTTCCCAGGTATAGGGTAGAGGGTTGGTGAAGAACGGACAGATTGAGCCAGGTACAGTGCCTGAGCAGCTATTATGTCCACTCCCATGTGCCCATCTCAACACCTTCTTCCCTCTGAGGCCAGAAAGCAGCTCTCAGAGTGCTTGCTTGGCTGGCCTAAGGCCCTGGGCTCCAGTCCCAGCATGGGGTGGGGGTAGAGCAAGCATCTCAGCCTGGCAGATGGCTGTCCTGGGCTTGGTGAGATAGGAGGTTACTACTCATTGGCCAGGAACCTCCTGGTCTCCTGGAAGGGATGTTTACATGGAAATGTCACAGGCAGGTGCTCAATAGGAGAAACAAATTTCTACTCCTGAGGTCTGTCTTTACATAGGATACAGAAGCCTGAGCTTCTGTGGTTGGACAGCTCTAGCCATGCTCTGGTGAAAGGGTTACTCTGAGAGGCACAGCTGGAGACTGAGGCACATCTTGAGTCCTGTTGGGTCTTACCACTCAGAGCCTGACCTACCCAGTGTCTAAGAGCACACACCAGGTTCCCTGCATAGGGAAGTGAAGAAGGACCGGGAGCTGAAGGCAGCCTGCAGCACAGGAGAAATTCAAACCAGCCTGAGCCGTTGTGCTGTTCAAAAACTAACAAAGGAAGACAGGAAAGAGCACTGTGCCTGTTTATCTCAGAAAAAAAGCAGTTGTGATCCTCATTTCTACCTTTCAAAAAAAGGATTTATTTTTAATTTTAAAGTGTGTATGCTGGGGGTTGTGTACAGATGAAGAGGCTAGAGGTGGCAGGTCCTCCCTGTGCTGGGGTAACAGGTGGTTGTGACCCACATGATGTGGGTGCTGGAATCAGACATCGTCAGAGCAGCAAGCAGCCTGAAGCACAAGCCATCTCTCCAGCCCCTCCTCTGTGGGTTTTTAAGACAGGGTCTCGCACAGCTCAGGCTGGCTTTGAACTCACGGTATAGCTAAGGTTGGCCTTGAACTCCAAATGCTCCTGCCTCCTCTCCCAAGTGCAGGGATTTCAGGTGTTTATCCCTGCATCTGGCTGTTTTTCTTAATTGAGATCCAATGCATTTGTCCACTTTAAAGTGTGCAGTGCATGCTTTTTAGTACATTTTACAGTGCCATGCCACCATGGAACTTCTCATTCCAGAAAAATGTCACCTTCCAGAAGGAAACTGCCCCTGAACCACCTGTCCACCTACCTGCATGCTTTATTCTGCTGTCTCTCCCTAGGGCCCTTGCACTCAACCAAATTACGCAGTGCTCAGTCTTGAGTGTCTGGCTCATTTCACACAGCGTAACATCCACAAGGAGCCCCCAAATTTATTTATTATTATAAATAAATACACTGTAACTGTCTTCTGATGCATCAGAAGAGGGCGTCAGATCCCACTACATATGGTTGTGAGCCACCATGTGGTTGCTGGGATTTGAACTCAGGACCTCTGGAAGAGCAGTCAGTGCTCTTAACCTCTGAGCCATCACACCAGCCCCAAACTTACCTTTCTGCCTACCCTTCCCCACCCCACCCACCATAGTGCACTAGTGTATGTGTCATAATGGGATTGAGCCCAGGGCTTAAAGCAAGAGACCACTCAGCTACAGTCCCAGCCCTGTGCCCACATGCCTTGTTCTCTGCTGCTATCATCAGTCAGTGGGCCAGAATATCCAGCTAAAGGGTTTGCAAGACTTGAGTAAGGCAGAGTGACAGGAACAGTCTGCTCTTGGCTCAGCGTGTGACAGCTGTCGTTTGCGGAGAACTTTGCATTAAGGAATCCCTGTGCCATGTTGTATAGTATTTGTTCTAGGCCTGGTGGTGCTGGCCTGGCCTTTTAGCACTTGAGAGGTTGAGGAAGGAATGTGGAAATACGAGGCCTGGGCTCCAGAGTGAGCTCAAGGCCAGCCTGTGCAAGTTAGTGAGACCCTGTCCCAGAATGCAAAGCAAGGGAAGGGCTTAGCTACAGCTCTACGGTAGCACCCTTGCCTAACATGTGAGCCTGTAGGTTCAATCCCCACACTGTCATGCAGAATAAAATAGAATACTTGACATCCTTGCTCGGGCCTCAGCCAGTGGAGGAGGACTCAGCCGACCAGCCTGACTCAGGAGCTAGGCTGTTGTCAGGCTCTCTTACCTTTTCCTGTCAGTGTTGTGCAGTGGAGAACAGGGTGTGCCATCTCACTGCCAAGGAGCCTTACTCCTTTGCCCAAGTGAGGCCGCTGTGATTGTATCGCCAGAAACTGTTAGCTAACTCGCAAGCTAACTGTTAGTTAGCAGCTGTTAGTGGCTGCTGCGTGTTGAATTGTACTTATCAAAATCCTCACTTCTGGTCCCTCCGAACATAACTGTATTTGCAAATAGACTTTTTACAGAGATGATCAAGCTGAAGTGCAGTGATTCGTGTGTGGCTAGAACCCCCGTGATGGGTATCCTTACAATAAAGGGCTTTCTTTTCTTTTTTTTTTTTTTTTTTTTTTTTTGAGACAGAGTCTCATTATGTATCTCTGGCTGGCCTCAAACATGCTGTATAAACCAGGATGCTCTCAGTCTCATAAGGTCTACCTGCCTCTGCCTCCCAAGCGTGGGAATAAAGGTGAGCACCACCACAGAAGCAGGACATTAGAGCCAGTCCTCAGGCCGAGGCAAGAGGACAGCAGGTTTCAGGACTGCCTGGACTACAGAGAGTCTAGTGCCGGCTGGGCAAGCCAGTGAAGACTTTAACCTGATAACTTAGAAGGAGATTGGGAGGGCTGTGGCTTACCCACTGTGCTCAAGACTTTGGGCTCAGCTCCTAGTCCTGAAAACAAAGAAAAAAGGAAGAGGGGACTTGGCCACAGATGTAGACATCATAGGTGATGAAGACAGGGCTCAGGACAACACACCTGCCATCCAGGGAATGCCACGGACACGGCAGACTACAGAGCTGCTGGGAGGAGCTGCTCTTCTTCCCAGAGGAGCCTGAAGTGTCACCTGAAGTGTCAGCCGAGAGTGACTTCAGCTGCTTTCTGGTACAGAACATCATTGAAGGCACTCAGTGCATAGCATACACTGTAATGGATTCATCAAAGGATGTCAGATGCCATAATAGACTGAACATCTCCAGTGCTAGGCTGTTGTAGCAGCACAAAACCTGGGTTCACGAGGAGTAGGAGGCTTTACTGCTGGGGCAGTATCCAGTGTGATACTGAGTCCTGACTACTATGAAAGAGCTAAATATGGGCAGTGGGGTACAAGGGGGCAGTGACTTTTTAGATGGAGGTGACTCTCTTTTAACGAGTAGCAGCTCCTAGACTTGTCTGACAAAACTAACTATGGAGGCGTCTGCCAAGGCCATCAGACATTCTGATGTATCTGACTCTAAAGAAATTTCCTTTGGTAGTTAACAAATTAACCAGCTAGGAGGAGGGGCATTTCTATTGTAGTCTTGAGACTACGGGGTCTTACTATGTAGACCAGGCTGGCCTTGATCTTGTAATCCTCCCTGCTCAGCCTCCTGGGTGCTGGGACTAAAGGTGTGTACCACCATGCCTGGCTCTAGGTGGAGAACTCTTTAGCAGAGCTAGAGAAAAGCAAGGGGAGGGGGCGGCCCTGTCACAGGCTGGTTGTCCCATGGGGATGTTGGAGACTGCCCCCTCTTTAAGTGTGGAAGGCAGTGGAAACAGAGGGCCCTGCAGCAGCCCGAGGACTTTGTGCTCAGGTGAAGCCAGGGTTCTTGGCTTTGGGGCAGAAGAGAAGTTCAGGATGAATCTGTATGCTGCAGGGATGGAGATGATTAAGAAAAGGTTTTTAACACATATTTCACGTGGGCAATAGGGAAACAAAGAGGGGCCCCGAGGAACAGGACAATTGGTACCAAAGGGTGGGTGAGCCTCTCGAGAGAGACCTGTGTTCGGGTGTCTTGGTGACAACTGTGTGTATGATTTGGTGGCTTTTGAAGTTAGATGGCTCCACGGGTGTCTAAGGAGCTGCTCTTTTTATTTTTCCTTTTTAGGAAATGGGATCCAGGGGTGGTTCCTGAGGTGTATAGGACAGGATTTCAGGGTGATAAGACAGAAATCCAAGGTCACAGGAATGCAGGGAGTCCTTACTGTGGTGAGACACGGGAGTTGAGGCATGTGTGGGCCATAAACAAGCTTCACAATTCAGAAAGTGGCGGGCTTTGCAGTAGATTCAAGGGTGCGTTCACTCTAGCATTAAGCATGGGTCAGTGCCATTTTAACATGGCTACAGGAGACTCTCCCTGGAAGGAGAAAACTGCCCTAGGTAGGCAACCTCCAGAGTGAACTTAGTTATATAAAAATTCTATCCAGCTGGCTCTAGGCTGCAGCCAGACTCTGAGGTGGGGGCTCCTTCCCCTTCCCATGCTCCTCTTTTCATTTCCCTGTCTTCTGTCCTGTCTCATAAGGATACCAGTGAGACTCCCTGGAGTAAGCGTACCCCACTTGCCTCACTGTATTCTAAATACCTTTGAAAGGGTCTGTCTTCTCATGCAGTCCATTTGAAGGTATTGGGTGTTAGGACTCTGCTCAGACAGATTAGTAGGTCTGACAGTTCAGATGACTGACCACAAAAGGTCAGTCCAGATAGTTTTTCTCACCCATCAGCGGAGGCTACGGTGTCATTTCTTCAAAGCTTTTCACTGCCCAGGAGCCTTGTGAAAACCTTTGCCTGTGTAGTGACACTGAGGACCTCCTGGTCTGGCAGTGACTTAGGGCAGGCTCCACCGCTCCCTTCAGGCCACCTTCCTGATGACTTGAGCCCTGGCTGCAGCACCTCAGAACTCCTTTAAGAAGGGATGACACTGTGGGGTGTCCTCCAAGTATGCATGAGCATCCTCGCAGTGTGAGGTCTCTCTTCCCAGCCCTGACCAGCTACTCCAGCATTCCTCACTCCCACTGCCCAGCCCTAATAAGGAGGGTGACGAGATGCCCACTCCAGCCATATGACACCAGGCTGTCTCTCTCTTCACCCCCAGTTCTCCATTGTTAGCACGTGGCACCGCGGTTTGGAGCTGTGGTGTTAGCTGCTTGCTGGCAGCCTTCTAATGCTCTCCTCTGTGGTGATCAGTTCGAACCCCTGCTTCCAACATGTGGCTGCAGCACTCAGGTCTGGTGTGTTTGCCTAGTACCGGGTTTGGATGACATCATGGCCCTTACCCTGGATTATGAGGGCCTTGCTGAGACTCTTCGAGGGCCTTGGTAACTCAGTTACCCAAAGAGCCACTCAAACATGACAAGGTTGAAGTGGGTCTTTTTGGGATGAGCCTTCTGTCTGCAGAGGCATCTACTGCACTTTTAATATTTTATAACCAGAATAGTCTTTATTTATTTTGTGCTTGAGTGAAAGAATTTTTAGTTCATCCTTTCCAGTCTGCTGGAGAGATACAAGTTGACCAAGTTCACACAGACAGTTGCCTCTCCAGTGACTAGTAACCAAAGGACAGCAGCACGTACTCCAGCAGGAGGTCACAGTGCAGGAAGCAGCTAGTGACCTGGTGAGTCCCTCTGCTAAAGACTCAACCCCCAGGTGACTCTGGAGAAAGCCTGGTTAGTAGACAATTTGAATGAGGTCATAGGGTGAGCCCTAATCTGATAGGACTGTGCCCGTGGAAGGAAGATAAAAGGTGCCCTCCCTCTGTCTACTCTCCAAGCACCCACGTAAAGACACAGCCAGAAGGCACTTATCTGCAAGCCTCCAAGAGACCTGAGCCAGCTGTCCCTGGATCATGGCCTGTGGTACTGTGAGGTAAATCTGTGTTGTTTAAAGCACACACTATACAGTATTTTTTCAAAGGCAGCCAAAGAGACTAATGCAGAAAGGTCGGAGTTAAACCTGGCTGCTTTTCAATCCATACAACTGTTTGGACATGAGCACCGACCTTCATGCTGGCATTTGAGTCTAATATAGGCGTTACTATTTGTCCTTTAGTGGGCCCCACCCCCGCCAAGCTTTATTGACACACAGTAACCTGAACATTGTTATATAAACCCAAGTCCTCGAAAAGACTACAACGGAGCCACGACACCAACACTTCACATACTAACTGTGATTTGGTGGGGTTTAACATGCACACAACCCCTTGAGACCCTCACCACTGTCAAGACTGTCTGTCCCCTCCAGAGGTTCCCTCCTGATATATTTCATAGCCACATCTCCAGACAACTGTCTGTCACCCTCCTTTCTGTCACTGTAAATGAGCTTGCTTTTTAAGAAGCTTTATATAAACAGCCAGGTGTGGTGGTAAAGGCTTGTATTCCCAGCAGCTGGGCGATAGATGCAGAAGACTTCAGAGTTCAAGTCCAGCCTCAGGTACATAGTTTTACAGTTAGACTGCGCTACCTAAGACTGTCCTCAAGGTAAACTAAACGAATATTTGTATAAATGGGCTTGTCCTCTGTTACTCCTGCTCTGGCCTTTCTCACTCACCCAGGCTGTTTTGAAGGTCAGCCAAGAGGTAGATATTGATAATTCATGTACCTTGTACTGCTGAGTAAGATACACAGATACACAGGATCCATTTCCAGGTAATAGACAGCTGAGTTCCTTCCAGTGGGTATGTCTTAATGTTTGTTTGTTTGTTTGTTTGTTTGTTAACAATTTGTGTGTCTGTGAGGATCCCCTGGAACTGGAGTCACAGACAGTTGTGAGCTGCCGTATGAGTGCTGGAAATTGAACCTGGGTTCTTTGGAAAAACATCCAGTACTCTTAACCATTGAGCCATCTCTCCAGCCTGTGTCTTAGTTTTGTAAACACGTGTGTGTGTGTGTGTGTGTGTGTGTGTGTGTGTGTGTGTGTGTGTGTGTGTGTGTACATGTACCTGTGCTTGTCTGGAGGCCGGAGGAGGAGCTGGAGTGGCTGGAGTTACAGGTTTGCTCATGAGCTCCAGACCCGAGTGCTCTCAGCTGCTGAACTGTCTCAGGCCCCCACAGCTAATGTCTTGGAGGCCACAGTTTGCCAGCATGATGCTCCATTCTGCATCCTGCCATGTATAGGAGCTGTAGCCCTTCCCTGCCTTCAGCACTTGGTGTGGGCAGACTTGAGCCTCTATTCAGAGGGAAAGAGAAGTTCATTGTGACTTTGCATTTCCCATATGATAGACAATTAGAATATTAACATGGGTCACTAAATTTATTTTAATCCCATAGACATAAAACACAAAGACACTTGGAAGAACCTTCCTTGTTGTATATGGTAACAAATAATTGGAAGTAGCTCCCAACAGTCAGGGAGCACCTCAAAGTAAATCATGATGTGACAGTAAAATGACCTGTGTGCCCTTCAGATGACGGAGGCCTGTGGTCTCACAGGAGAATGTACTCACAGTAAAATGGAGAGACAGAAAAACAAAGTGACAGTTTCTACAAAGCTCTCTCAGTCCTGCATGTATGTGCACACATGTGCATGCACACATGTGTGCATGTAACTGCAGGCTCCTGCAAGAGGTGGTTAGATCTCTTGGAACTGATGCTCCCAGCAGTTATGAGCTGCCCAACATGGATGCTGGGAACAGAACTCAGGTCCTCTGTAAGAACAGAACAAGCTCTTAGCTGCTGGGCATCTCTCCAGCCCCAGCACATTCAGTAAGGTTTAATGGCACGTGTGGCCTGCACTTACTTCTTCCAGGCACACTGGCTGAGCAAGTGGCCCAGCAAGCCTTTCCTGTGGGAGAACAGGCAGGTGCTGTCATTAGGCAGAACCCCACCACACAGTGGCTCTAGTGCAGGGCCTCTGGCGTTTCTCGCTGTCTCACCCCTGTGCCCCCTCCATTGTTGGTCTCATAAGGAATCTGTTCCTTTGTAACTGTGTCTCATTTCATCAGCTGATCAAGATGGGACGTGTTGGGCTGGAGAGATGGCTCAGCAGTTAAGAGTATGCAGTGTTCTTGCTTCAGAGGACGAAAGTTCAAGTCCCAACACCTACTCCAGGCAGCTCATAACCACCAGCTCCAACTCCAGGGGACCCAGTGTCTCTGGGCTTTGCAGACACCTATAATCACATGTGTCTACCCACGCATATACATTAGTTTTTATAGTAAATAGTCTTTAAAATGTGTGTGTGTACATGTAAATGATAGGGAACGTGTTTCTTTTTATGCAAGTGACAGATCCCCTCTTACTAGTGCTTCTGCTGGCTCCCCAGCTAGATGCCTTGGTGTCTTGGAGACAGTCTGATTGGATTGTTAGGGGAGGCCGGAGCACTGAGCTTGGTGAGGGAGCAGACTCCACGTTTCCGGTGTGGGGTGAGCGCCCCAGCTGTGTACAGAGGTCGATGGGAGTGTGTTAGGGGGTAGCCAAGACATAACATTCTGGTTCTCAGATTTAATCTTCCATTTTCAGTAGCACAGATTACTTCAGATGTGGCCTTATGACTTCTTGGGTCACCGAGAAGTGGCAGGAAGGCTGCAGGCCAGCTGCAGAAAGGGATTTCCTCTCCTACAAGGATAGAAAAGGACCAAGCACTTATTGTGTGGTTATTTTTGTTTCACTGAGAACGGGAAAATTTTTGTTGTGGTATTCTTTGTATTTATGTATTTATGTAAGCCTGGGGCAGACATCCTAGCTCTTGGCAGGAAAAGATGATAGGTTAAGAGTCAACTCACTCTTGTACTCGGTCACTTAAAAAACTGTGTCTTTTGAGGTGTCTTCCTTTGCATAAGCCAGAGACGAATCCTGCTCCTCTGCGTGGGAGAGCCTCAGCCTTAGGAGTGTGCATCTGGGGTGGTCTGTTCTGTGCACTGCAAGATGTTTGTCAACATCCTGGCCTCTTGTCCACTACATGCCAGTATACCCTCTCCCCTTCTCCACCCCCAAATGAAAAAGTCATAAATGTCTCCTGAGGGGCAGCATTGCCCTAGACTTTTGGTTTTATAAGTTACATTGTGTTTTCTTTATTTAAGATGTCATGGTTGGAGAGTCTGTCCATATAGCCAAGTGTATCCAACCAAGCCTGTCTGTTCCCCTTACCCAAGTGTATCCAACCAAGCCTATCTGTTCCCCTTACCCAAGTGTATCCAACCAAGCCTGTCTGTTCCCCTTACCCAAGTGTATCCAAGCAAGCCTGTCTGTTCCCCTTACCCAAGTGTATCCAACCAAGCCTGTCTGTTCCCCTTACCCAAGCGGGAGCCTGGGCCTCTGCAGAGATGTACTTGGCAATTGACAGTAAAAGTGTCTGTGTGTCCCTCAAAGCTGCAGAGTGAAGGCTAAGGGTAGAGATGAGTTTGCCTGGCCAGGTTCTTCTCCCCAACTACCCCTGAACCCCACCCCCACCCCCTGTACTACCAAAAGGGAAAGGAAAGAGTGAGGTTTGTTTAGAATGTAGCTCAGGGGCAGAGCCTTTGCCTAGAATGTCAGAGGTCCTAGGTTCAAACCTCCAAATAAAAAATTAAAACAAGTCAGTCTTCCTGTGACTCTAGAAAATAGAAAGGTACAGAATGCCTGCTGCCAGTCCCTGGACTTTGTCTACATTAGGTTGCAGCTGGCTGGTGGCCCGTAGGCTGGCTGGGCCAGGGCTTTTCCTGAGTCACCGCAGAGGCCGAGCACAGAGCCTTGTTGTGTTTCTGGGGATCCATGTTATTCCAGCGCCCCGTATGTCAACCACAGTGTCCTGCTCTTTGTTCCGAATGTCTTCTTTGCTCTGCATAGAGCAGTCCAGGCTCACATGACGTCATCGTCCTCTGCAGCACACCCCTCTGCGCTGGCACTGCCTCTTCCTTCCCAGCCAGCCACCAAGAGCTCTTCTTTTTTTTTTTTTTTTTTTTTTTTTTTTTTTTTTTTTTTTTTTTTTTTTTTTGGTTTTTCGAGACAGGGTTTCTCTGTATAGCCCCGGCTGTCCTGGAACTCACTCTGTAGACCAGGCTGGCCTTGAACTCAGAAATCCACCTGCCTCTGCCTCCCGAGTGCTGGGATTAAAGGCGTGCGCCACCACGCCCAGCCCAGAGCTCTTCTTTAACAANTTTTTGTTTTTTTTTTTTTTTTTTTTTTTTTTGGTTTTTCGAGACAGGGTTTCTCTGTATAGCCCCGGCTGTCCTGGAACTCACTCTGTAGACCAGGCTGGCCTTGAACTCAGAAATCCACCTGCCTCTGCCTCCCGAGTGCTGGGATTAAAGGCGTGCGCCACCACGCCCAGCCCAGAGCTCTTCTTTAACAAACTCCTGACCCAATGCAGACCGCTTGTTTCTGAACCAGGAAAGTAAACGTCAGAGAGAAGGAAGACCAGGATAGGATCAAACCAGACCAAAGCTGATGAAACCATGTCCCCCGTGTGTTCACGGAGAGCTGTGACCTTCACTCCAGCCTGGGACTCTCAGTTACATCCCTTGACATTCTTGCCCCCACTGGTGTGCAGCTGCAGAGATCTCTGGACGGTAGTGTGGGGGAAGAGCTGACACTCAGTCCCACTGGCAGTGCCAGCTGCGTTCTCCTGTGTGACTTCCGGAAAACACTGTGTTCTACGGTAAGTAGTGCTTTGGGGACTAAGGCCTCTTTAGGATTTGTAACAGCTCTGTCCCCAGGGTGTTCTTTCTTCTTTCCTGGCTCAGGCCTTAACAAATTGATCTACATAAGCTTGCTTCCGGTCTGTTAGACATGTCATTTGTATGTAGATAACAGTATGTTTAAAAAGGAAAATGGCGACTCTGGAAGGAAGCCGCAGTGGAAGTGAGCCTCCTGTTGCTCTCCGACCAGCGTGCAGCATGCAGTTCTTCATTCTTAAATACCTCCCAGTTGCCCACAGTGGGGGCTTTTTGCCACACCTTCCCTCACAGTTTCTTCCTTTCTGATGGAACTCAGAGGCCTGGCTTCTGCCTGGAGTGGCGGTCAGTTCTGTGTCTGTGAGCTCTTGGTCTCAGAAGGGTGATTGCCTCTGTAAGCTCCTGAGGCCTCCTCAAAGTTTTCTTCTGTGTAGTTTCCCTAACAGCAGAGTTTTTTTATTTAGAGAGGTCCATGTCCTCTGCTAGCTGTCAAGTGGCCAGAGTATGAGGTGCTGTTAAAAAGAATAGAACCCAGGTCTAGAAAAGTGGGAGAGCCCTGCAGAGCATCACAGCTGTTCTGAGCTCCTCTGTGGGGAAGCAAAGAAAATAGAGGTTAATGTTGAGATGAAGTTAAAAAATCTTCACAGGCTGAGGAAAGCAGTCCTGGCTGTGAAGTACTTGGTATATGAGTCTCAGGACCCAGGTGAAATCCTAAAACCCATGCCTGTAGTCCCAGGACTGAGGACCCAGGTGAAATCCTAGAACCCATGTAGAATGCACATGCCTGGAGTCCCAGGACTGAGGAGGCTCGCTGCTCAGCCAGTCTGGCTGCATCTCTGAGTTCCAAGCTCTGTAAGAGACTTTGTCCTAGTAGATAAGGTGGAAGGTGAGAGAGGAAACGCCTGTCGTCAGCCTCTGGCTCCACACACACATGTAAGCCACACACGCTCACCCACGTCCATATGTGTGTCATGTTGTCGCTTGAGCGCTGTGTGTTTCTTGTGTTGGATCTATCCTGGGAGACACACTTGTAATCCCAGCACTCAGAAGACTGAGGCAGGAGGATTGCAGTGAGATCTTGTCTCAGAAATTATAAAAGTTTTCTGTCCTGGCACATTGATTCCTGTGTCATCATAACCAAGAGATTGGGGCGCCCTGTGTAATTTAAGATCTTATTACTTGTGATACATGTGTGTGAGCATGCGTGCATGCATGCATGCATGCAGGGGGCTATTTTAATTGGGAGAGATACATGTGAAGGGGTATACCAGTGTGTTCATGGGCAGGGTATGTGTCTCTGTATGTACAAGATGTCACTGTGTATTGAATGCTGGTGATCCTGTATAAAGTGTGTGCATATGTAAAGGGTAACCTGTGTGTGTACACATGCAGAGGTATATATATATGTGTGTAGGTTGTATGTCTATGTATGTGTGTGTACCTGCACTCTACGTGTTACGGTACTGTGAAGTGAGATGGGGACTCTGTCTCACCTCCTTTCAGTGTTTAACACCTATGACCGGCCTCTGAGGAGGAGGCAGCTGTTGTCTCTGTGAGGAAAAGCCTTGGGGCACCCAGGTAGCCTGTGACCGCCTGGCTGCGTGCGAGAGGAGTAGTGCAGACCCTTACTGTGGCTTCCTGAACTCTTTATGGGCGCATTGTTTTCCTGACAGAGCCTACACTGGGTTAATAAAAGGTGCTGCCTCTGTGCCCAGCCTACAGCTGTGCTTGGCCCCTGGACCTGGCCTGCACCAGCCGGTTCCCTTCATCTCTGTCTCTACTTTTGTGACTGTACAGTTCAAATCCTTAGTCCGCAGACATTCACCACCCAGCAGCAGCTAGAACGAATCCTTCTGGCCTTGAACTCATGGCAATCCTCCTGCCTCTGCCTTGAAAGTGCTAGGATTATAGGCCTGAGTCAATGCAGCTGACTTAAGAAAAATATTCACTCACTCACTCACTCATTCACTCACTCACTCACTCACTCACTCACTTACTCACTCACTTATTCACTCACTCACTCATTCACTCACTCACTCACTCATTCACTCACTCACTCACTCACTCACTCACTTACTCACTCACTCATTCACTCATTCACTCACTCACTTATTCACTCACTCATTCACTCACTCACTCATTCACTCTCTCACTCATTCACTCTCTCACTCACTCATTCACTCACTCACTTACTCACTCACTCACTCACTCACTTATTTATTGGTTTTGGTTTTTGTCTTTTCAAGACAGGGTTTCTCTATATAACAGCCCAGCTGCCCTGGAACTCACCAGACTAACCTCAAACTCACAGAGATCTGCCTGTCGCTGCAGTCCCAAGTATTTTAGTTAGTTACTTAATTAGTTAGTTAGTTAGTTAGTTAGTTAGGTTTTTGGTTTTTTATTTGTTTTGTTTTGTTTTTGTTTTGTTTTGTTTTTTGAGACAGAGCTTCTCTGTGTAGCTTTGGTTGTTCTGAAACTCACTCTGTAGACCAGGCTGGCTTCAAATTCAAGGATCTGCCTGTCTCTGCCTCCCAAGTGCTGGGACTAAGGATGTGTACCACCATACCTGGCTTAAGAACTTTAAAAAAGAAAATTCTAGGGGCTGGTGAGATGGCTCAGCACGTAAGAGCACTGACTGCTCTTCCGAAGGTGATAAGTTCAAATCCCAGCAACCACATGGTGGCTCACAACCATCCATAACAAGATCTGGCTCCCTCTTCTGGAGTGTCTGAAGACAGCTACAGTGTACTTACATATAATAAATAAATAAAAAAAAAAAAAGAAAGAAAAAAAAAAGAAAATCCTAGTCTTCTAATATATGTCACTACTTGAGATGACTGGCTGACCTGACCTGTACAGTTCCTCTCGCTTTACCAGGCGAGGGTGGTGGCCGTGGGTGTCGAAAGACTCATTGTGAACTGACTCATGCTGGCAGCACTGGGTTAGAGTTCACTGAGGGAGTACAGCATGGTGCTGTTCATCCTGTGACCTTTTGAGAAGGAGGCTTCTTGTTTACAGAGGTTGAAACCATGTCACTCTCCAGTGAAACTCCAGGGTCTCACTGCTTACTGTGGGTCTCAGCGCCCTGCAGTGACCCAGCAAGGCCAGGGTCCCCTTCTCCAGTTCATCTCATTCATGCAGCCACCCTCCCATGTCACTGCCATCTGTCACAGCACTTGGTGCTGGCAGTCCCTGGCTTGCCTTAAGTGGAAGTCACATCTGTTCTCCACCTGTCTGGTCTAAAGGGCACTGTTGGTGTCCCCTGGCGAGGCTTGGTAACCTGGCCAGCCTGACTCACTGCATTGTTGCTTTGTAAAACAGGCGTCCCCGTAAAGATGGCTGGTTTCCAGAGGAAAGCTGGTAGTGTTTTCCTGGGGTGGTGGTTGTGCCTTTTGGCTTGATGAGAGACATATGTTAAGTTGGCTTGTTTACATTTTGTACAGACAGCATGTGGCCCTCTGCAGTAAGCATAGGCTTCTGCAGGGGCACTCTGGCCTGTGCCTTCTGGGAACTTGTGTGAGTGTGTGTGTGTGTGTGTGTGTGTGTGTGTATGTATGTATGCATGTGTCTACAAGTATGTGTGCATGCCTGCATGTCTGTGTGTGTGCATGAACATGTGTATGTGTGTGTGTGTATGTGTGTGGTATATGAAGTGTTCGTAGCATATACACACACATAAAAGTACATCTACACTGAGATCAGAGGAGATCTTGAATCAGGGTCTCACACTGAAACTAGAGCTAAGCTGATGGCCAACAAGCCCATGTGATCCTCATGTCTCTGTCCCCCACCTACTGCTCCACCCAGGGCTGGACTGATGTGCATGTGACCACATCCAGTTCTATGTGTTGTGTAGAGGCTTACGATCTGCTCTCAGGTCCTCCCGCCTGAACAACACTAAGGGAACATTCTGAGCTCACTGTCCAAGCTTTCAGATACAGCTGAGTCCCGGAGAAGACCCTGCAGTCAGACTGTGCTGTGTTGGGAGGAACTGAAGTGCGGTGCAGAGACGCCCTTGGGTGGACACAGTGAGCTCTTTCTCTGCTTCTAGTCATAAACCTAGGCTATAATTCAATCCCCACACCCTTCTTTAAATGTACATTTTATTTTTGTTTTATTATTTATCTATACTGGGGACTGGGGATCCACCCCAGGCTTTCTGCATGCTAAGCAGATAGTATACTACTTCGGGATAAGACATTACACCTTCAGCTCCTGTTATTTTGTTTTAAGGTCAACCTGCTGTGCCTATGGGTGTAATGAGGTCAAGAATATTGCAATTATATCCTAATGGTAGTTCCAGGATTATATAGCTCCTGCATGAAACAAATAAGGAAACTTAACTTCCTGTTCAGTCCTATTTTTCCTTTCCATGGAGCTGACTGAAAATGACTTTGGAAATTATTTTCCCTTCCCAGCTCATCCGCTTCTCTGAGTTTATATTTGTAGACCGTGTCTCATGAATTGTGTATGTTAGGTATAATGGTCAACCCAATCAGTTTCCTGAAAATAAACCCCACTGTGACCTACTCAGCTGTGACCTGGCCTGGGAGCATTTGCTGAGCCTCCTCACTGAGCCACCTGTTCTGCAGCGGCAGCAGAGGCAGAGGCATTCTCACGCAGGCTGGAAAGAGCAGCAGAGTGAAGGCCCTCCTCAGCTGGGTCGGGGTACAGCTGATGTGCAAGATGACCCCGAGTTAGCACAGGGGAAGTCTCCAGGACCGGATGTGCAGGCAAGAGATGGTCCATCGCACTGTGTGGGAGATTGAAGAGGTCAACCTCCCATGAGTGGGTAGCTGATCCTGCGCTGGGCTCGCTTTTTACACCCAATACTTCATGCCCTTGAAGTTTTCTCAGGCAGGTTGGATGGACCCTGATGTCAGACACATAAGCACATGGGAGTTGAGGTGTGTTATGGCAGAGGTAACAGTGGGGCTAGCTAGGCATGATGGCATATGCTTAGAATCTCAAGTGTCAAAAATAACTGTTCCCAGGGAAGATGGGTGACAGCCCTCACTTCTGTTTCCCTGAGACACAGAGTCTTTCCCCCTTGAAATGGTTGTAACGTATACACAGTATAGAAGTTGCCATTCTCACCTTTCTTTCCCCGAGACAACACATGCTTGCTGTGTTACCCAGACTGTTGTCAAATCCTTGGGAAACTGAGGCCAGAGAACCCTGTGTTAAGACCAGCTCTGAACTACATAGCAAGACCCTGTTTCTAAAAACTCAGCTGGCAAGAGGGTGAAGCACGGGATCTTTCCACTTTAAAATTATTACATAATGTAAAAGTTAACATTTTAATCCTTTTGTTGTTGTTGTTGTTGTTGTTTTTGTTTTTTCGAGACAGGGTTTCTCTGTATAGCCCTGGCTGTCCTGGAACTCACTTTGTAGACCAGGCTGGCCTCGAACTCAGAAATCTGCCTGCCTCTGCCTCCCGAGTGCTGGGATTAAAGGCGTGCACCACCACGCCTGGCTTTAATCCTTTTGATATAGTGTCTTGCTGTGTTGTCCAGGATGCCTTCAAAGTCTCCAACTTCTGGGTTCCAGCAATCTTGTATCAATCCACAAAGGAGCTGAGACTACAGGCATACACACACAGCCTGAATCCACCCTCACCAGGGGGCACACACAGCCTGAGTCCACCCTCACCAGGGGGCACACACAGCCTGAGTCCACCCTCACCAGGGGGGCACACACAGCCTGAGTCCACCCTCACCAGGGGGCACACACAGCCTGAGTCCACCCTCACCAGGGGGCACACACAGCCTGAGTCCACCCTCACCAGGGGGCACACACAGCCTGAGTCCACCCTCACCATTTCCAGGAATATAGTTCGATAATGTTAAGTCTATTCAGGATGTGAACTGACCTCTGACCGGCATGTTGGCTATAGTGTTGTCACACTGCCATGTTGCAGTGACACTCCCACTGCCTCACCATGCCTGCGCATGTCCTTTACTTCTTTACCACACAGGCAAGCATCACAAGAAGTGTGAGCATCATAAGATACTAACATCTTTTACAGGGTGCCATGACAGTTGTCCTCTTACAGCGTTGTCAGCTTTGATTGTTTGTTTGCTTGGTTTTCTCAAGACAGGGTTTCTATGTGTATGTAGCCCTGGCTGTCCTAGAACTCACTCTGTAGACCAGGCTAGCCTTGATCTCACAGATATCTCCCCCAGCCTCTGCCTCCCATGTGCTGGATTGAACCAGCACTGCCTAGCTTTGTTGTCAGCTTTTTTTTTTTTTTTTTGGTTTTTCAAGACAGGATTTCTCTGTGTAGCCCTGGCTGTCCTGGAACTCACTTTGTAGACCAGGCTGCCCTTGAACTCAGAAATCCGCCTGCCTCTGCCTCCCTAGTGCTGGGATTAAAGGTGTGTGCCACCATGCCCGGCTGTTGTCAGCTTTTTACAGAGCCTAATTTGTAAGTTGGGTATTATCTGGGTTTATATAGAATACATATGCCGTGGAATACCCAGGGCTTGTACTATTATCTCAGGCATCCATAGAATCTTAGATCCTTGGGGATAAGGAGCACCTATGAGAAGAGGTTTGTCAGTCGAGATAGGGAAGGCTGGCAACAGATAAGTCCCCAGGTCTCAGTGGCTCCTCAGGGTAGTTTGTTCCTCTGTCAGCCTGGGCTTTTCAGGGGCCTGGGCTGGGAGTGGTGTCCTCCCAGCCATGGATTATGAGCCTAAAGGCAGGAGTAGGTGTCTGACGATCTTCAAGTTGGCTTTTGAAGCCTATACCAGAAGACTCATACAGTTCCACAGACAGTCTTGGCTTGAGCAGATCACAAGGCCTGCTCGTGCCCGTGCTGAGCCCCAGGTGCCTGTGCTGTTGTGGAGTGCCATTACTAAACCCACTGAACACACAGGAGACTTGGTGTGGACTTGAGAAGATACATTGAGGAAGAGCTCATTGCTGCTCTCAGTCAGGCACTGGTCTCAGAGAACATCTAAGTGCTGTGTCTTTAGGACTGGACCTCAGTTATCTGCCAAGCAGGGTGATGGCCACCCACAAAAAGTGTGCTATTTCCTGTTCACTGCCCACATGTGTTTCCTGTCTGCTTTTTATCTGTTGGTGTTCTTATCCTCTCATCACAGCTTGTGACTAAGTGGCTGCTGCAATTGGTTTTTTTTGTTTCTTGTAAAGATTTATTTATTTATTATATGTAAGTACACTGTAGCTGACTTCAGACACTCCAGAAAAGGGTATCAGATCTTGTTACGGATGGTTGTGAGCCACCATGTGGTTGCTGGAATTTGAACTCAGGACCTTCGGAAGAGCAGTCAGTGCTCTTACGTGCTGAGCCATCTCACCAGCCCCTTGTTTTTAAATAAACATATGATTTATTTTGTTGGACTTCTCTTAGTTTTAGGCAATTAGACCCTTCCTAAACAATGTATCAAGATACTTTTATTCCCCTTGAGATAGGATCTCATGTCCTCAGCTGGCCTTAAACTGGTCTGGAACTCTCTGTAATCTAGGATTATCTTAACCTTTTGATCCTCTTGGGATCATAGGCATGTGTCACCATGCCTGCTGTATCCATTGCAGGGGACTGAACCCAGGGCCTCATGCATACTAGGTGTTTGCACCCAAGCAGCTGAGCTACAGCCTCATCCTTTTAAGATACTTCTTGATGGTCTCCAGAGCGAGTTCCAGGACAGCCAGGGCTGCACAGTGAGACCCTATTTTGAGAGCCCCCTGCCAAAGAAAAGATGCTGCTATACTTCTTTTTTTTTTTTTCCAGAGCTGAGGACCGAACCCAGGGCCTCGCGCTTGCTAGGCAAGCGCTCTACCACTGAGCTAAATCCCCAACCCCTATACTTCTTAATAATCTCTAGTTTATCCTTTACCTCTCACCTAATGCGAGTTCATTTTAGAGGTAGAAGCAGTATCTTTGGGTATAGGCAGAAACCTGTCCTGGCCCTGAGGCACATGGCCCAGGGCCAGCCATCCTCACCTGGGGCTGGAACACACCTGGTCAGCAAAGGTTCCAGGCCACCTAGATTCGGTCAAGCTCTGCTGTCTGGAATGCTGGCATCGGCAGAGATGTATGAGATGGCCTTCACCCCAGAGTTGGTGGCACGAAGTGCCCTGTGTGGGGACCTTGCTCCTTCCCTAGGAGAGGAGAGGAGCGCTCTGGTGAGGGAGATGTTGCAGAGTGCAGACTGAAAGCAAAGATGGCCATGCTGTGACAGTTTGCTGATAAGAAGTGAGGTAATATGCCAGGCGTGGTGGCGCACGCCTTTAATCCCAGCACACGGGAGGCAGAGGCAGGCGGATTTCTGAGTTCGAGGCCAGCCTGGTCTACAGAATGAGTCCAGGACAGCCAAGGCTATACAGAGAAACCCTATCTCGAAAAACAAACCAAAAACAAAACAAAACAAAACAAACAAACAAAAAAAAACCAAAGAGGTGAGGTAACAGACCAGGGATTTGTGGCTCCATTGGTAAAAGGCTTACAGTACCAGCCTGTGGGCCTGGGGTAACCCCAGAACCCATGTGAAAAAGTGAGGTACAGCAGTGCATCCATGTAATACCCATGTCAGTGAGGTGAACACTGGCCATTGCAGGAGTTTAGAAAACTCCAGGTTAGTGAGAAATCCTGTCTCAGGAATTAAGACAGAGGGCTGATGAGAGGGCTCAGAGGATAAAGGTACTTGTCATGCATGCCTGACAGTCTGAGTTTGACCCTGAAACCCACCTGTGGAGGGAGAAAACTACCTCTGTAAGTTGTCCTGTGACTACCACACACTCATTATAGAATGTGCACCTCCACACAGAGTAAATGGAGGTCCCTGATGTTAGTTTTTAAAAAGATAGAGAATGATTGTGGAAAACACCCAATGTTGACCTTTGCCTCTAGACACTTGTGCAAATACACTTATGCACACACTTATGCAAATACACACACTCACCCACCCAAAAAAGAAAAAGAAAGTGGAGATGGGGTAGGTGGACTACAGCCATGCTCAGGGTCCTTTGAGTGGTTCTCAGAAAACCTGGAGTGTACCCTGCATGCTCTCAGTACTGATACGCGTGTGCAAATAGCTTGGGGGTGTGGGCCTTGCACACACTAAGAATATTCTCTAACACTGAACTACATTCCCAGCTTGAAAAACTATGGTATAAAGAAGGCTCTGTGTCCTGCATGTTTGGGGGCCCTATGCTCCATATCTCAGTGGGGTTGCAATGTGCTTTTTCTGTTCCTAACACATTCCCTAGTTGGTAGAGATGCCAGAAACTGCTGTCTCCCCATGTATAAGCCCCACACAAAACTGCATGGCTGGGTAACTAAGCTGAAGAACATGGGATGAACGAGACCCCCTTCTTCCTGAGCCAGCAACATCCAGAGCTTCTGTGTACACAGTAGGCTCCTCGTAGGGAGGGGAGGTTGTCTGTGGGTCCCTTTATCCCTATGGGACCACTGGTCTCCTGGAATAGAGGTGCACATAGCCCTTGTCTGTCTGGGGTGCCATGGTATCACCAAGAAGCTGTCTGCCTCCTTTCCAGCATTGGCATTCAAAAACATTCAAGGTCCCAGAGAACCTGGCTTTTGAGTCTCAGGAGACTTCACGCATGTCCATCCATGTGGCCCCTCTCTGTCCGTCCATCCGTCCGACTGTCTGTCTCACTGACCCACAGATTTGCTTTTTGTCTGTAAGCGGCATGGCTGCCCTCTCACTTACCTTCCCTGTGTTGCAGGCTCTCCAGAGCAACCTGAAGTATTCCCTGCTACCACGGCGGCTCACCATCAGCAAGAGGCTAGCTCAGTGCTTGCATCCTGCCCTGCCCAGTGGTGTTCACCTAAAAGCCCTAGAAACCTACGAGATCATCTTTAAGATTGTAGGAACCAAATGGCTGGCCAAGGACTTGTTCTTGTACAGGTACAGCTGCTTCCTGCTCTAGTACTCTCGTCAGCGGGGCAAGCCCTGTTTCAGTTCAATTGGAAAATGACAGGCAAGGGGCCAGGGTGTCACTCAGTTGGCAGAGTGCTCGCCTAGCATACATGAGGCCCTGGGATCCATCCCAGCACTGATAAGCCTGGTGCAGTGGTGCATGCTTGTATTTCTGACAGGAGGAGGAGAAGCTACATGGAATTCCAAAAAAATTTTAAAGGATAGTGGCAGCAAAATATGTGTGGGGAAAAAAACCTCACAGCAGTTAGTCATCAAGCCCTCACCAGGAGATGGCCACCTTCAGAAACACCCGCCCCCCAGGCTCCATGTATACTGTGTATAATGAGAACCCGGATGTTGCCTGCTTTTTACTTAGGTATCATGTGACTATCTCATCTCAAACGTGCATCTGTCTGTCACCAGTTAAATGGTTCCGGTTGCTCTTTAAAGCTTCCATCTGGGCCTAGGGTAGAGCTTGGCCTTTGCCTGTGCAAAGCCCTGGGTTTCATCCCCAGCAACTAAATGTAAACAAAACCAAACCCCAAACCTCCCCTCTGCCAGCTGTTCCTGTGGAGTATGTGACNTGACTATCTCATCTCAAACGTGCATCTGTCTGTCACCAGTTAAATGGTTCCGGTTGCTCTTTAAAGCTTCCATCTGGGCCTAGGGTAGAGCTTGGCCTTTGCCTGTGCAAAGCCCTGGGTTTCATCCCCAGCAACTAAATGTAAACAAAACCAAACCCCAAACCTCCCCTCTGCCAGCTGTTCCTGTGGAGTATGTGACAAGGTTCCTGACTGCTCTTACCTGCTATTCTTGTCTTTCCCAAGCTGTGGCTTGTTTCCCCTGCTGGCCTATGCCGCCATGTCAGTCCGGCCCGTACTACTTGGCCTGTATGAGAAGTACTTCCTCCCTCTGCAGAAGCTGCTCCTGCCCAGTCTTCAGGCCTTCCTGGTGGGCCTGCTGCCAGGCCTGGAAGAAGGCTCTGAGATCTACGAAAGGTTGGTGGATATTTTGTCTGGGGTGCAGGCTCTTTTCTGTCTGGGGACTTGTTCTGTAGGTTGGCCTGGAACTCAGAGATCTGCATTACTCTGTCTCCTGAATAATGGGATTAAAGGCAAGTACCACCACTCTTAGACTTAAACTTCTTTATCTGGAACTTGCTCTGTACCAGGCTGGCCTTGAACTTAGATCCGACTGTATCTCCTGGCATTGAAGGCATGAACAACCATGTCTGGGCCTAAGCTTTTCATGGCCGCTACTCCTCAAGATCCAGATCAAAAGCCTGTGTCCACCATATCTGCATTATAGTTCATTCCAGATTAAAAAGGAAAGCAATTGGGGCTGGAGAGATGGTTCAGGGATTAGGAGCACTGTCTGCTCCAGAGGTCATGAGTTCAATTCCCGGCAACCACATGGTGGCTCACAACCATCTGTAATGGGATCTGATGCCCTCTTCTGGTGTGTCAGCAATAGGATGCTTATATACATTAAATCAATAAATCTAAAAAAAAAAAGTGGTTATTTAAAAATAAAAAATGAAAGCAATGAACCAGATAATAATAATGCCTAGATAGAACTAATCCTTGGTCAACAGCAAACCCCAACAGTAAGCCTAGCTGGGTGAGATGTTGTCCTGAGGCCACCACTCCCCTAGTCTGCTCATCTCCTTGCACACAGGATTCAGCTCCATTCTGTTTTCTGGCGCCCTTTATTCTTTGATCCATACATTTTTAAATTTTCCTTTCAATGCTTGCCACACTCGATCAAAATGGCTTTCGTGAGACAAACCAGAGAACAACGTCTATGCTGGGCATTTTTGAGGCTTCCTTTGCTAATACAATTAATATAAATATCTTTACCCTAGCCTCAGATAAACTTCTGACAGGGGCAAAAGCAGCCACATTCTTCACCAAACTATCACAAGAACAGTCTCTAGGCCACATACTAAAATTCTTCTCCTCTGAAACCTCTTGGGCCAGGTCGCACAGTTCAAATCACCCTCAGCAACAAAATCTTCTATATTCCTATTAGGATGGGCTGTCAAGCCCCACTTAAAGCATTCCACTGCTTTCCAAAGTCCCCAAATCCACATTCCTCCAAACAAAAGCATGGTCAGGACTATCACAGTAATACTCCACTCTTGGTACTCTAGTTAGGGTTTCCATTACTGTAGAAAGATACCATAACCAAGGCAACTCTTATAAAGGAACATTTAATTGGGGCTGGCTTACAGGTTTACAGTCCGTTATCATCAAGGCAGAAGCATGGCAGCATCCAGGCAGGCGTGGTGCAGGAGGAGCTGAGAGTTCTATATCTTGTTCCAAAGACAAACAGGAGAAGGATCTCAACGCCCACCCCCACAGTGACACACTTCCTCTAACAAGACCAAACTTCCTAATAGTACTACTCCCTGGGCCAAGCATACTCAAATCCTCACAGGCCTGACCTTGAGTAGAGTCCTAGATAGAAATGAGGCTGTTGTACAGGGCACCCATTATCCCCTGCCCCATTAGGCTATAATTTGTAGACACACACACAGGTGAATGCCCATACCTCATGTGGATGAAGCATCTCCTAATGAGTGCCTCCATTCACAGGAGGGAGGGAAGGTGGGCAGGGTTTTCAGTTCTGAATAATGAGGCAAAGCCAGCTTCTTCAGTAGGCAGGACTTGGAGGGCAAATCAGTAGGGTACAAAGCAGGGTCCCATTCCCACATTGTTTGTTTGTTTGTTTGTTTTGGATTTTTGAAGTAAGAGTCTGTATAGTCCTGGCTGTCCTGGAACTCTCTCTGTAAACCAAGCTGGCCTTTAACTGAGAGACTCACCTGCCTCTGCCTCCAGAGTGCTGGGATTAAAGGTGTGCACCACCACACGCCTGTCTTCTTTTTGACACGGATCTTGCTATATTATGTTGCCCAACTGGTATCAAACTGCCTGCAATCCTCCTGCCTTAACCTCTGCCTGCTAAGTGCTAGGATCACAGGTGTGTGCCACCACATGTGACCAGCGCAGACCCTCAGCACAGCTTTAGCAGGACCTGAACATGTGCTTAAAGCTCTGAAATTTTTCACTGGGTCTGGTGACAGCTCGGAAGTTGGAGAAGCTGTATAGCCATGTAAACCATGCATGTGCATAAAGCCCTTTTAAATTTCTTTCTATCTATTTCTTTGTATTTTGGGGGAATTATAAAGAATTCCTGTCCATACTGACTGTTCTGAGCGATGCTGCTATGATTAGCCACTGGTGACTAGGCCCATGTGACACCCATCTGTGATGACTGTTCACCATGTGTGTACATATCCCATGTGCTGGCACTATGCTCTTCTGCCACTCCTGTTCCCAGGCCTTGGCCACATCATCCTCACATGCATTTGGGCAGTGCCTGGACCCCAGTGTGGGAGCAAGGAGTCAATCCCAGCTGTACTTGGAGTGTCCCCCAAGCTCCAGAGAATGGGGAAATCCAGTGGCTTGGAGGGCTGTGTCCATGGAGAGTGACCTAGGCTGCATTTGCATCTGTACTGGGACTGGACAAACTATGCCAGAGGTTTGCATGTGGAATGCTTGGGATTCACCTACCTTAGTCCTCAAACTCCCCATTACAGTCACATCTGTGAGGCAGAATCTGATGCTGCACACGTGGTGGCTAGCATGTGTGCAGGCTTTGGATATGGATATGTGAACTCGGTAGTCATGGTGGCACAGGAGGTAGCAGTGAGGCCATTCCCGACTTCCTGCGAGTTCTGGTGCATTCACGTTCTGATAACAGGTCTGAGTGTGTACCTGTGTGTGTGTGTGTCTGTGTGTGTGTCTGTGTGTGTGTGTACGTTCTCTGACAGATTAACACGTTGCTTAGTTCCCCAAAGGTCTCTTGCCGTCTATTAAATCTCTGTTACTCACACTAGAAGCATGTTAAAAGTTGGAGTGCTCATGTTTGCTCTTTTAGTTGATAAGTGAGAGTTTGTTTGAACAGTTGTTAATAATGTTTAATATTAATGATTTTTCCCCTAACATTGTGATTTTTTTGACATTGAACCAAGAGCTGGGTAGCTGCATGAATTGCTGAATAGATTCAGCTGCCACTGGAAGCTAAGCCAGTGTCCCCACACACCGGAAAGTGGTGATCAGCTTTCTAAGGTAGATGCTGGTCAAGGGTCCTATAATCCTGAGTGTGTGTCACAGGCACAGTGACGGAGCTGGCTGTACAAGATGGTTTTGTACTGTTTCTGTTGTAGTCTGAAAAAAGTCTTGAGAACCAGACCCCTGAGCCCTTAGGATTAGAGGAACATCCCCCAGCCATTAATTCTTACGCACAGATAGGAAGAGGAGGATGCCAGGGTCACAGCATCCATGCTGGGAGGTGTTGAGAAGGGCTGGGCTAGGCCCAGCTGCGTTGAGATGAGGTAACCCACTACTTCCATGTAGGTGGAGACTGTCTCTGCTTCTCAGTGAGCGTAAACAAACAGGCCACTCGGGAAGTGTCTGATGGTATCCTCATCCTAGCTGTCTCTACTTCACTGTGCCAAGAAATCAAAATTAGAAGGAGAAAATACTCCTTTCTCAGAGCAGAGGGAGGTGAGTGCCTTGATGGCCGTAAGAAACCAGAACTTGGGGCCAGGTGTGGTGACACAACTCATGTGATCCTAACACTAGCTGGGCTGAGGCAGAACCAGCCAGGATTATGGAGCAACTCCAGGCCAATGTTGGCTGTACACAGTGAATCCTGCCTCAGAAATCCACAGGGAGTGGGAAAAGGGAAAAGGAAGGAGACGTGACATACTAGAAACGACTGTTTAAATCAGTGCTCTTGAGTGTACACCGGTAATCCCATATCAGGTGGTAGAGGCAGGAGGATCATCCTGAGTTTGAAAATAGCCCCAACTACATAGTGAGACCCTGTCCCAACAGCAGGAACAGCACAGTCAACAGCTCTTCACCTGAGGGAAAGCTCGACGGCCCTGGGACTGTGTCTAGTTGGGGAGGGTGGAAAGGGCTACTGCTGTGTAGTTGGCAGGGGCCTACAATGCTGCAGGCATCGAGGCTCATTATCTGCTCCTGGGACAAAGCCAGCCACGAGTCAGCAGTGTTAGGTTGAGAACCCTGCTTCATCTGTTCTGGAGACTGTTTCCTGTTTCCCCACTGGTCGTCAGTCCCGGGATCCTGGGGTCCTCTCACTAGCAGGCACTAGCCGGCAGGGGATTGAGGGTTGCTCCTGGGGTCCTCTCACTGGCAGGCACTAGCCGGCAGGGATTACAGGGTTGCTCCTGGGGTCCTCTCACTAGCAGGCACTAGCCGGCAGGGGATTGCAGGGTTGCTCCTGGGGTCCTCTCACTAGCAGGCACTAGCCGGCAGGGATTGAGGGTTGCTCCTGGGGTCCTCTCACTAGCAGGCACTAGCCGGCAGGGATTGAGGGTTGCTCCTGTACTTAGTTAGAAATGCTAACTTGAATACCTGATTGCAGCCCAGACAGTCAGGAGAGACAGGTAGGGCACAGATGGCTGCTGACCTCTCTTAGTGTTCTGTGGGTGAGAGGCTGATGGCAATAACTCCTGCTGCTGTTGTAGGAAATAGTTAACCTCACACAACTTTTATTATTATTTATTTATTTATTTATTTCCCCTCATTCCGTCAACCCTGCTCGCTCCGGTCGGGCTCCGCTTGTTCTCTCCAGTCCAAGGATTCATTTATTATTATTATTCATAAGTACACTATAGCTGACTTCAGATGCACCAGAGGAGGGTGTCAGATCTCATTACGGGTGGTTGTAAGCCACCATGTGGTTGCTGGGATTTGAACTCATCACCTTCGGAAGAGCAGTCGGGTGCTCTTACCTGCTGAGCCATCTCACCAGCCCCACAACTTTTATTATTATAATAAGCCTTAATCAGCACTAGAGCTGGGCAGACATTTACCCTCTCTCTATTAGAATCTATTTCCCCATCAATAACTCCAATTTACCTCGTTCCATCTGGGCAGCTCTTAGCTCCAGTTGGCTGGTTCTCGTGGCTGTTTTCATGATTCGCCTACCCCATGACAGGCAGCTTCTTCCTCTCTCCACCTTCCTCTCTTCTCTGTCCTCCATCTCAGACCCCGAGCCCAGGAACCCCAAATCTCAACTATGTCTCTTCGGCCCAGCTACTGTCCTCGGTTTTTTATGGCGGACCCTGCCCTGCCCTTTTCCACTTTGGGGATGGTCTGTTGCAAATCGAAAGGCTCAGTGTGTCAGTAAGGAGCGTGTGTGTGTGTGTGTGTGTGTGTGTGTGTGTGTGTGTGTGTGTATGTATGTTTGCACGTGCGCGCGTGTGTGTACATACATGTATGTGTGTGTACATATGTGTGTGCATGTATGTTCTCAGGCTCAGTGGGATTTATCTAGGTTGGGGCAGTGAATTCCTCAGGTAACCCTATGGTAAGGAGTCTCTTCTGCACTGAGGAGACTCACCTCCCAGTGCAGAGGTCTGTGTCCCAGGCACATGAAGACTGCTCTGACCAGGTAATCATATAATGCAGCTGTTGAGCGAGCGTTGCTTCCACCCGACACTGAGACTCTTGCTGAGCAAAGCCAAGCTCTGTTTGTCTGGTCAGCTTTTAATAGAAGCCCAATCAATACCTCCAGCCACAAAACCATTCTGTGTGCTTTTCCTGAGCCCTTGGCTTGACTTACACCTCCTCATGCTTATTTTTATAAAATCCAATTGTCATTCCTTGCAAATATTTTATGAGACTTTAAGGTTTAGGCTCATTTAAAACTTGTATTAACTTTTCATCCTTCGGCAGTTTTCTTGCTCTCACAGTCTGTCCACCGCCTGAGCCTCAGGGAGGAGGGTGATACAGAGCTCTGTGTGGGACAGGCACTCAACAGCCATTTATTCTACATTTTGAGCAGCCATGAGTCTCTGTATTAGTTGCCTAGACTCAGTTTTTAATGTATAAATGTAGTATATATTTAGAGCAAGTTTTTTTTTCCTTTTTACTTGATTTTGAAATCAAAAAAGCAAGCTCTAGGTGGTTGGTGTGGGGTGGTCTTCACAGTGCAAACTGTGTGTCACCATCACCTGGCACTTGGGACCACCCAGGGACTGGGACACTCTTGGGGATATCCAGCACTGTAGCCTGTGTACACACTCTGCTGCCCTGTGCTGAGTTTTTACACAAGTCCCATTCCACCTCTGCGAGGGGAAGGGACTCTTGGCTCCATCTCATGGCCAAGTGTGTAGATTCATGATGAGATAAGCCTTTTCCAAGTCCCATAACCAGGTTTGAACACGGGCTGAGCCAGGAAACCCCGTGAGCTGCTGGTCTTCACAGTGAGCTGTGCTCCTTTGCAGGTAGGGAGCATAGGAGAAATGCTAAGTGATGAGTCAGCTCAGCATGAGATGGCCTGCCTGCCAGTCACTGGTGGCCTCTCACTAGCCAGAGCAGGGCCCCACCTTAGTGTCCTTGGAAACACAGGCCTGATCCACTGATAGAGACATGGCATGAGCTGCTGACTGTGTCATGTCATGGGAGGATTGAGTGAAGATAAGAGGTGTGCCAAGCCGGATGGCTGACACCTGTGACCCCAGCACTCAGGCAAGTCCCAAAATAAAGGGGGCAGGCAAGTGGCCCAGCAGTTAGGGTGGCTGCTATCAAGCCTGGTGTCCCGAGTCTAATACCCAGGCCCCATGTGGTGGAAGAAGAGCTACTTCTCCAAAGGAGAGAACTAGCTTTTTCAGATTGTCCTCTGACCTAACCGAGCCATGAGTGTACATGTGTGTACACTATATATATATATATATATATATACACACACACACACACACACACACACACACACACACCACCACACATACACATGCACGCATATGCACTAATTCAACATGTGGGGCTGGAGGGAGGGCTCAGCAGTTAAGAACACTTGCTGCTTTAAGAAGCCTGGAGTTTGGTTCTGTGACTCCACCTCCAGGGTATCCAGTGCCCTCTTCTGGCCTGCACAGGCACCTGCAAACACATACACATACAGACACACAGACTTATATAGACATAATTAAAAATAAATCTATGTATTATGTTATGAAGGGGACAGTGGCTCACTGAGTAAAGACACTTGCTGTCAGGCCCAGCAACCTGAATTCCATCCCCAGAGCCTCATGTGTGACTGGTCACATACTGCATGTTGGGTAGGAAGCTGCACCTCCGGGTGACATGTTTGTATTAGCAGATCTGGAAGCACCCGCATGACGGCCGTTGGATGGGAACCACAGCGGTGTAGAGATGACAGCCGTCTGGGGTGACAGGAAGATGGGGGTTCCTGGTCAGGGTGCTCTTCCTCAGGATGGACCTCATGAATGGTGCTCACACAGTACAGAAGGTGGGAGGAACCCTGAAACCTTGTCATCTTTCACCAACAGAACCGACGCCCTGCTTCTAAGACTGTCTGTGGTTGTGGGCCGAGAGGTGTTCTATGCTGCCCTGTGGGGGAGCGTTCTGACAAGCCCTTCCATCCGCCTCCCTGCCTCCTTGTTTGTGGTGAACCACATCAGCAGGGACTCACCAGGAAAGGAGCAGAAGTACATGCTCGGTACTGATTACCAGCTCACGGTAGGTGCCTCGCTCCCGAGAGGCGTGGGTGTGGCTTCCCCATCAGCGAGACGTGGGCAGTGGAGACATCCCAAAACTGAATGTGTGTGATGGTGAGCTGCCAAGCAGGGTTAGGGGCAGCTGCCCTATATAAGGATGGTTTGCTTTCCATTTAATATTTTATAGTTGTGTGTGTGTGTGTGTGTGTGTGTGTGTGTGTGAGAGAGAGACAGACAGACAGACAGACAGACAGACAAACAGAGAAAGAGATAATGAGAGTGAATGTGACCAAAGAGTCCAGAAGATGTTGGCACTCTGGGAGCTGACATGGTACTAGGAACTACAGTCAGGCCGTGTCCTGTGGAAGAGCAGCACAGACTCTGCCCACTGAGCCACCTCTCCCCTCCGTGGCCAAGGGCTGGGTGCCTCTGCTCTTGTTTCCTCCCACACCCTGCGTTGCTCCCTCCTCCCCTGTGCCAGTGTCCTGATGATTTCTGGCTCTGTTTTCTGCCCCAGTCAGTCCTCTATGGCTGCCCTCACACCTAAAGCTCAGGGCTCCCCAGCCTCCTTTTCCAGGCCTGTGAAGGTAATCTGCCCTCCCTGGCAGCTACAAACCTCCTCATAAATTTTATAACGTGAGCATCCCAGACCTTTATTTTCCCAACCCAGCCATGCCTCCAATCACCACCTGGTAGTGGACCCACACTTTAAACAGTGTTCTCAGATTAAATCAATGGGTTACAAAGTCTGGAGCTAGCAGGCATTGCTGTCTGCTGAGGGTTGGTAGACCTTTCCTACTAGATCTTTCTCAGGACCACGTGATGGAATTGAAGAGCCCCTCAGGTTGTGATTGGGATATCAGAGATCCCTGTGTGCATGTCTCCCTCTTTCTGACCTGCCTGAGTCTCTCTTGGGCCAGCAGTCCTCCACTGGCATCCTCTACCCCACTCTCACCAGCTCTTTAGAAATTGCTTTTGTAAAGCGAGGCTTTGCCAAACCTGTCTTGTGCTTGTGGCTCTGTAGCTCACACAGTCCCAGTTCAGGACTTCCTAGTGGTCTGCCCCAGCTGATCGGTCACCTGTTCTCTCCATAAGCCTGTGTGTGTGGCTTTCAGCCTCAGTGCACCGGTCCCCTCCTGAGACACTGAGAGACGCCTTTATTGAGAGAAGACACTTACTTGGTTGGCACTGCCTTGACTTGGGGTCCACTGGGCCATATGTCGTGAGGTCCTGTTGTTGTACAGCCCCATAGTCCCGAGAGCTCAGAGCCCTGTTCTCATCTCCTGTGTGGCCTAATGCCACGTCCAGCCCCATAATCCCGAGAGCTCAGAGCCCTGTTCTCATCTCCTGTGTGGCCTAATGCCACGTCAGGACTCCAGCCTAGCTTACTTACTCTTATGGCTGCAAAGCATAGACACGGAGAGTGTCAGGTGTCTTTGGAACAAGCACTGTGATTTGTCATTTCAGGTGAGATCCCTCTGTGCTTCACTACTAGACGCCAATGTTCTTGTGCAAAGAAATAATCTGGAAATCATCCTGTTTTTCTTCCCATTTTATACCTGCCTGGTGAGTCGTGTTTGCCCTTCTGGACACTTCCCTGTTACTTCAAAGGCAAAGGCAGGTGCTGGTGGCCCTAACAGATTAGTCATGGACACTGCTCAGCCACTTGGCAGTTTCTGCTCGCCTCAGACCATCAATGGCCTTTTCTCGTTTTGTGGGCATCATGTGACTTCTCCTGGGAAGAGGTGAACAGATATCTCTTCATGCCAGATAGGGCAGCAACGAATAGTTAGAGGATGATGTCACCTAGACCCAGCTTAGTGGGGCAGGGGAGACGATGGTTTTGTTAGGGTCACTAGCAGGAATGTGGGTGACATAGAGGGAAGGGTCTACCCTGGCATTTCAGAGACACAGACGCTCCCCTGGATACCGCTGAGTCTCACAGCCTTCATGGAGGAGTCTCCTCCCCAGCAGCGATACTGCTTATATAGCACTGGGAAGGGACCTTGTGTGTCTGACAGCTCCCTGCACCTTAGTCTATCCCTCCAGACGGAATGCCAGTAGGTAGGCATCGACTGACTCCTTTGGGGGCCTGTGTGGGGACAGCCAGCCTCTTGACAGCTATCTTTTGGGGATGGATGGTTAAGTAAAGCCCCATGTCAAAAGTTAGAAGCCTGCTCAGCATTCATTCTCTGGAGGTAATGTTCTCTCCATCCTTTTGATAGGACCCTGATGAGCGAGCCATCCCTCTTCTCAGACAGGATGTTGTGCACATCCTCTCAGCTGCCACCCAGACACTCCTGAGAAGGGACATGTCTCTCAACAGAAGACTCTACGCCTGGTTACTAGGTACTGAGCAGTGTATGAGCATGTGCCTCAGAGCTGGTTTGTGGACTAAATGATGCCCTTAGTGATGTCTCTGAATCATGAACTGTGGAAGAACAGCAATGACTAATACAGCCCTGGTCAGTTGAGGTTGGACTC